>JASEVX010000005.1:47309722-47555478 GCA_031761405.1 Serripes groenlandicus
AAAACACTTAACTTATATATATTACGTATTTACGATCGTGCGGGTATAGATCTGGTTTAAATGAGATTGAGACACGGATGACCTCTGACTTCCTTAGTTGAGTTTAACCATTTCCCACGTACAACACATATGCAGCAGATGACTTTGAGCATATCTGGGAAAAAATATGAAAACTCTCCCGTATATGAACGTATAATTATTGAATAAAATTGAAAATATCGTGACAAGGGGAGAAATTGTTCGTTATGAGTTGCCTGCTGTAAAGGCGTCAGCAAGCGTCTTCGAGTTGGAAAGGGTCAACCCTTTCACTGATACAGCTTAAGTTTAGTTTATCCATTTCACACGTACACAAATCTACAGCAGATGACCTTGATATCATCTGGGCAAAAATATGAAACATCTCTATAACTGAAAAAATGATTACTGCAGAAAAAGTCAAAAATATTGTGGCAAAAGGAGAAATTGCTATTTTTTAGTATTTTTTCCTTTAAGCCACATTTTTCATAAGACGTCTGCTGCAGAGGCGTCAGAAGGCATCCATATGTGGGAAAGGGTTTAACTTACTTGTCTTACATTGATTAAGAAATAAGCTTGCATCTTATGTTAAGCAAGCTCGATGCATGCATGCTTCCTGGAGACTTAACCAGTCCTCGAGCCGTCGATGTGGAGAATACCTCAAAGGCAGAACCCGCTTACCTGCGACCTGTGGTCCGAGAGGCCGACGTTCTACCACTGTCGTTGACGCCTTTGCCGCGGAGGGATGTTGATATCATCATTGGAAAAGGAACCCTCTCTCAAAATAATATTTCCTAATTTCGGGATGATGCAACATTTTTCTTCGGCTATTTAATAGAAGACGAGTTATTGATGCCGCGTGAAAGCGCGGCGTCAGTATGGGATAGGTTTTAATTTTGTACCATGGGGTGACGTAATCGAAAAGGGAGCAACCAACATTATTATTGTTAAGAAAAACTCTGTTATATGTCTGAAAACAAAAACCAAAACCTTTATGAATAAATAAATTGTATAAAATGATTTAAGAAACAGCAAGATACAAAATACGTATGTCTTCTACCGTTATTACAAAACTTTAGACACATGTTATGGGTATTTAATAACTTTCCCCTAACTTCCTAGGCTACGCTTTTTTTATAGTTTGGTTTACGACCCGATTCATCAAAGCTCAGAAAAAAGTTTCTGGCGATGTTTTGCCTATTTACGATATTGAGATTTTTAAATAAATGGGCAATCTTTTAAAAATCAATGATGATTCATTTCAATTACTACATATTACAGGAGTGTGAAGTTAGCAGTTAGTTGGTGATTGGTAGTTGGGTATTCAATCTACTGCCAGAGTACGAATAAACAGCCAGCTAGAAGTTGGGTATCCGCCATATTATCGAATCTATAGCCATGAACGAATACCCACACAGCTATCAATTGGGTATTCAACAAAGAGCCAAAGCGCGAATCTACTGCTATATACGAATAACCACACAGCTATCAATTAGTTATTCAACAAAGATTCAAAGCGCGATTCTACTGCTATATACGAATAACCACACAGCTAGCAATTGGTTATTCAACAAAAATTCAAAGCCCGAATCTACTGCTATATACGAATAACCACACAGCTAGCAATTGGTTATTCAACAAAAATTCAAAGCGCGAATCTACTGCTATATACGAATAACCACACAGCTAGCAATTGGTTATTCAACACAAATTCAAAGCTTGAATCTACTGCTATATACGAATAACCACACAGCTATCAATTGGTTATTCAACAAATTGTCAAAGCGCAAATCTACTGCTATATACGAATAACCACACAGCTATCAATTGGGTATTCAACAAAGAGTCAAAGCGCGAATCTACTGCTATATACGAATAACCACACAGCTATCAATTGGTTATTCAACAAAATGTCAAAGCTTGAATCTACTGCTATATACGAATAACCACACAGCTACCAATTGGTTATTCAATAAAGAGTCAAAGCGCGAATATACTGTTATATGTAAATAACCACACAGCTATCAATTAGTTATTCAACAAATAGTGAAAGCTTTAATCTACTGCTATATACGAATAACCACACAGCTATCAATTGGTTATTCAACAAATTGTCAAAGCGTGAATTTACTGCTATATGTGAATAACCACACAGCTATCAATTGGGTATTCAACAAAAAGTTAAAGCGCGAATCTACTGCTATATGTGGATAACCACACAGCTATCAATTAGTTATTCAACAAAGAGTCAAAGCGCGAATCTACTGCTATATGTGAATAACCACACAGCTATCAATTAGTTATTCAACAAAGAGTCAAAGCGCGAATCTACTGCTATATGCGAATACCCACACAGTTATAAAATATTGCGAGAAAAATAAAAATGCTCAAATCGCGTAAGATCTCATTTTCTCGCGATATTTCAAATTTCTCATCTTCCAACATGTCGACATCAGACGACACTACATGTCGAGGGCTTGGCGTGAAACGGTTGTAACTAAAATTGGTATTTTTTTTACCAAGGTTAATCACCTCGCCATAAAGTCTTTATAAGCGTTAAATCATTTTTCTTGGTAAACAATGGAAATTTAGGTGCCATTGCTCGTTCTGAGCAATGGCACCTAAATTTGCATTGTTTGCAAAGGGGGTCAAAATTGCCTCTAAACCGGGGATTTCAGAATAGGTTTTTAGTTACAACCGTTTCACGCCAAGCACTCAATATATCTCATCAAGTAGAATTTGAGTGTCTGTTGTTTTACGTCGCTTTTTGAGTTATATGACGGCGTTTCCAGGGTAAATTACCAATACTGCTGGTCCATTTATCCTGACACCAGTCTTCCAGTCGTAATGCTAGCCCCGCAACCCTGGTATGACCCGGCTGGGAGTTGAACCTGCGACATTCCCTACCCGGTGTCAGATAGACGAAATACGATAAACATTTAACGAGTCTCCTCACCTGAACTCATCACTATTTGCCCCCACCCCCCCTTTCCCACATACAACAAATCTGAGCACAAGACTTTGAAAACATCTTATACAAAATGTGAAAAATCTCCGTTAATAATAGTTTAATTGTTAAAATTGGGGCAATTGGTTGAATTGCTCATCATGAGCAATTTCAGCTTTACCACAATGTTTTCAAAAGTCGTCTGCTGCAGAGGCGTCTGAAAGCGTCTGCATGAGGGAAAGGGTTAAGTTATCAACATATTCGTGAGTAATGTAGTCGCACGATTTTGAACATTCGGTGGTGAAGGAGTTTTAGGAGTTGATATAGGATATTACATTATAGAGAATGTTTCTCTGTATTTTTAAAAGATTTAGAACATGTAAGATGTTAACTCTAGTTTGACATGATGTTTATTACACCTCTTAGCAAAAACATTTTTTGAAATGTGCCCGTACAATCTCAACATGAAAACTGCTGATAAGCCCACGTATAAACACCCTTAACTTAACCTAGACTTAACCCTTATCCTGCTGAATTACATTACTCGCAAATCTTCCTTCGTATATATAACACGATAAGCCGATGTTGCTTAAGACGCATATAACAGAACAAGGAATCATATTATAATACTTCTGTCAAGCCGTAATTTTAATATATTATTTATTATCTTTGTGTTGGATCGATAGAGACCATTCGGTGTGACGAGGGTTGGTTTACATAGCGTTCGATCCTCATCCCCGCCATTTTGTCTGATGACGAACAAAAGACAATGCGACTAGCGCCATGCATCTTCCACCACCTGACCGTCCATGTTGAAAGGTATCCAGGTGACTTGAAATATTGTCCGTGTACGATAGTGTTTGGTATGTAGTGTATCGTACATGGAGGGTTCATGCTGACTGTTCTGTGTATCGAGGTTGGTGTGTCCTTATGTCCCATATGAACGCCCTTCAGATCGTGTATGCCATGGATATCCTATTGCTTATAATGAGCATTGACTCGAACTCATGCAATGTTTTCGTCTGTGCCTCAGGAGTGTACTTCATTTGTAAATCTTTATAGTTTTAAAAGAAAGAAATCACGCAAATCGTAGACAGGACATTTCTTGTTTCATCTGTAAGTCATGATTTCTACTTATTTCCATCACGGTACTTGCAGACATTACTTTTAGATATGTAGTTTTATTATTATCCCAAAGCATTCATCATTTTAGTTTCTTGTTCCGTTAATTAAGCGAAGATGGGACCAATTACACTAAGAACAAATAAATATATCAACGATTGCTTTCAGCTTATTCTGTAGGCACGGTACTTTGTGACTGTATATGAAGTCATACTATGACTATATACAGGCCCAGTGTCAAATCCTTATCCCTTTGAAACTGAAAATAGCAGTTATGTAACTATTTTATGAAATGTTTTGTTAATTCTCTGATTTTCAATGATCCTTTTTGCAATCAAAGTATTTCAATTGTAATATGTGCGTGTTGTATTACAGATACTTGAATACATACTTGAATAAATACTTGAACTTGAAATTGTGTTTCAAAGTTTGCGGGGTCCAGGGTGAATACACAAGTTCCCCGTACCACCAACGTAGTTAGAATCCATGTTTGATTGAAGCCCGAGACTTGAGTGACAGTTTCAGTGGTATATATAACCGGCTCTTACAAGCTTTGATAAGTTTCTGACGGAAGCCAGTTGGTCTGCATGCACCCTTCACGTCGAAACGATGACAAGCAAAACAATACAGATTCCTTTAAATATTGCTACATACGTCTAGAGATCACAACAGCGCAGTGTGAAGATGGAGATCAGCTTTAAATACATGCTGTCGAATTTTGGTCTGCACCCTTCACGTGGAAACTATGACAAGAAACACTTTACAGATTCCTTTAACCCTTTCCCACATACAGCACATCTGCGGCAGACGACTTTGAAATCATAGTGTCAAAAACTTGAAAAATCTCCATAAAAGAGAGTTGAATTGTTAAATTAAGTTGAAAACATTGTGGCCAAAGGAGAAATTGCTCATCATGAGCAATTTCACCTTTGGCCTCAATGTTTTCAAAAGTCGTATGCTGCTTTTGCGTCAAAATGCGTCTGCAGGTGGGAAAGGGTTAACTATTGCTACATACGTCTAGAGATCACAACAGCTCACAGTGTATATTGAGAACAGCTTTAAGTACATGCTGACTAATTTTGGTCAGTATGCTAATCAGTAACCCTTTCCAGGATGCCGACGCTTTCGGACGCATCTGCAGCAGACTTGTGAAAACAGAGAAATTGCATCATGAGCAATTTCTCCTTTTGTCACAATGTTTTCAAGTCTATTCAACAACTGAACTTACTAGAGATTTACCATAATTTCAAAAGTCGCCTGCTAAAGATTTTGTTTAATCTATTACAACATTATCATGAAAAAATGAATAGACTCATCCAAATACATGGTTTTAAGAATCCATTTACAGCGAGCATTCAGTGGCAGGATGTAAGTGATGTAACTTGTTCAATACGTATGCTATATTCTCTATGTAGACTATTACACAATGCAGTCTTTTTATTACCTATATTGGAGTTCAATCTTTGCTTTGGTATTAAAACAGTAGCAGTCTGCCTTAACTTATAAAATATTTCAAACGACTTTTAAGGTCTCTATATTGGCCGACTTTGTATATTATGGGAAAAGGAGGGCATCCTTTAAATTAACATGTTCTTCCATTCACATAATGTTTTAACAACTTTATGAACATTGTGCATTCTATTTGTTAGACGAGAACGTTTTTTCTCACATTATTTCAAATCAAGCGAATCTTTCGATGCTATCACGTGAACGACCATATGTAACTCGTTCGTAATGTGTACGCAATTTATATACACATGTCATACTGTTGCATTTGGATGTTAGAAACATGTCTTGTTATTTATCCCTTTCCTACTTGTAGACATTTGTTGATTTATCTACCAACAACTGACAACTTAAAAGAAATTGAGCAAGGTCAACATTTGTCACGATGTTTTCAATTGTATTCAATGATGTTAACTTTCAGTTATAGATACTTTTTGAATAGATGTTGTGTAAGTCATCTATTCAAAGTGTGTTATAACTATAACTGGATCAATGTACACACACATTGACACTATCATGTAGACTATAGCATATATCTATATAGACCTATGACGTTTTGGCATCAGATCATTTCCAAATGGGTTGCATTTCCCGTAACTCTTCATACTCATATATCAAATCCGCCGGTCGTAATGAAAATCACAGTAAATAAATAATATGTGTTTACAAAAGTTCTCATTTACGATGTGCTTCACTTACGACAAATCTGCGGCTGACGACCTTGAAAACAACCCAGAAAAAGTATGACAATTTCCTATAAATGAAAGTATTATTATTCTAGCATCCTATACATAAAAGTAGTATATCAATGTGACATCTCCTCTTGCTACAGTTTCTTTTAAAGTCGTCTGGGGCAGTATGCTCAAAATGCGTCTATATATTATTCAACGAATTGACGGACCTTGCGGCGAACAAAGACCAGACTTGTCTGGGTGTGCGGTACTGTAAGCCAATCTAGAACGTCACTGATCTAAGCCTTAATTTCCTAACATGAGTACCCATTAACCCTTTCCCACATACAACACATCTGCAGCAGACGACTCTGAAAACATAGTGACAAAAAACTGAAAAATCTCCATAAAAAATAGCTTTATTGTTACAATGTTTAACCTTATTTAGCAATTAAGCATTTTTTTTATGGAGATGATTCAGGTTTTTGTCACTATGTTTTCAAAGTCGTCTGGCGATTAGGAGACTTGTTTGGGATCATATAAAGGTACAATGGTGTAAGCTAGTCGAGTTACATTCATAATCTGATGTCAAACGTTACATTTAGGTATATTTCATATAGACTAACTGTTTATTTTTGTTACAATAAGTGTACGTCGTAGCACAGTAGCCGTTTCTATTACAATAGCCGTGCGGTTTGGAATCATATGATCCTTTGACCCTACACATCCTTTTCGGACGTAACTTTAAGCACTTGATGGATGAGAGGCTGATCTAGAGATTCACATGTTGACACTTGTCCGAATGTCGATTCTACCATGGTGCAATTCATAGTAGGTTTGTAGGTTTCTAAGGCTAGATGAAAAGCAAAACGGAAAGAAAAATGTTTGATACAATGCGGAACTAATAATTCATTCGTTTATCAATATATATATGAGCTGTTCCACGAGAAAACCAACATTATTGACTCTGCGTAATCTATCGACCCAGATCACCCTGCGCAGTCCGCGCAGGCTAATCCGGGCAGACACATTCCGTCTCAGGGGGATAGAGGTATAGAGTAATGATTCCTGAAACAGAAAATCCACAGAAAGCGAAAAGTGTCTGCCTGGGTTAGCCTGCGCGGCATGCTTATGCTGATCCGAGTAAATGCTTTACGCAAAAGGTGTGTGAAGTTAGCAGTCAGTTGGGTATTGGTAGTTGGTTATCCAATCTACTGCCAGAGTACGAATAAACAGCCAGCTAGTAGTTGGGTGTCCGCCATATTATCGAATATATAGCCATGGGCGAATACCCACACAGCTAGCAATTGGTTATTCGACAAAAAGTCAAAGTGCGAATCTACTGTTATATACGAATACCCATACAGCTATCAATTGGGTATTCAACACAAAGTCAAAGCGCGAATCTACTGCTATATGCGAATAACCACACAGCTAGCAATTGGTTATTCAACACAGAGTCAAAGCGCGAATCTACTGCTATATACGAATACCCACACAGCTATCAATTGGGTATTCAACAAAAAGTCAAAACGCGAATCTACTGCTATATACGAATAACCAAACAGCTATCAATTGGTTATTCAACAAAGAGTCAAAGCGCGAATCTACTGCTATATGGGAATACCCACACAGGTAGCAAGTGCTTATTCAACGCAGAGCCAAAGCGCGAATCTACTGATATATACGAATACCCACACAGCTATCAATTAGGTATTCAACAAGAAATTAAAGGGCGAATCTACTACTATATACGAATAACCACACAGCTATCAATTGGTTATTCAACAAAGAGTCAAAGTGCGAATCTACTGCAATAAACGAATAATTACACAGCTATCAATTAGATATTCAACAAAAAGTCAAAGCGCGAATCTACTGCTATATGCGAATACCCACACAGTTATAAATTGTGTATTCAACTAAAAGTCAAAGCGCGAATCTACTGCTATATACGAATAACCAAACAGCTAGAAATTGGTTATTCAACAAAGAGTCAAAGCGCAAATATACTGCTCTATACAAATATCCAGCCAGCTAGTAGTTGGACATTCAAAATAAGCAATAGGGCGAACTACCTGCTACGAGACAATATCCACACAGTCAGCAATTGGTTATTCAAGAAAGAGTCAAAGCGTTTATAGCATTACTACTTAAATATCTAGAACGGATCTGTCTTTTAAAAACAGCGAAGCAGCAGTTTTGCTCGCTCGCGCGAGCAATCAGAACTACTGCTGCTTCCCTGATTTCATGATATGATATTACCACAGCAATTATTTTCATAATATAAAGTGAACTATAGATGAATAACAAAGCGTACACTACATACGCATAAGCATACATATCCAGATCAGTCGAACATATCGATAACACGAACAAATCGAGAACTCGAACATATAGATAACTCGAGCACATCGATAACTCGAACATATCCATATCTCGAACATATCAATAACTTGAACACATCGATGACTCAAATATATCGATACCTCGATCATATCGATAACTCGAATATACAGATATCTCGATAACTCGAATATATCAATGTCTCGAACATATCGATATCTCGAACAAATCGATATCTCGAACAAATCGATATCTCGAACATACCGATAACTCGAAAATGTCGGTAACTCGAATGTATCAATGTCTAGAACAAATCGATATCTCGAAAATACCGATAACTCGAAAATCTTGATATCTCGAAGATCTTGTTATCTCAAAAATCTTGATATCTCGAAAATCTTGTTATCTCGACAAGTTCGAGATATCGAAATGTTCGAGATATTGATATGTTCGAGTTATCAATATGTTCAAGTTACCAATATATTCAAGTTAGGGATGCATTCATTTTATTAATCCGTTCGAGATATCGATTTGTTCGAGTTATCGGTATCTTCGAGATATCGATTTGTTATATGTATTGATATGTTCGAGTTATCAATTTGTTCGAATTTGATGTATTTGTTAGATCAATGTATTTGAGATATCGATATATTCGAGATATCGATTTGTTCGAGCTCTCGGAGTGTTGGATATATATAAATGTTCTAGATATCGATATGTTCGAGTTATCAATATGTTAAAGTTATATCAATGTTTTCCCGATATCGATCTGTTCGAATCATCGGTAAGCTCGAGATATCGATATAATCGAGTTATTGATATATTCTAGTTATTGATATATTCGAGTTATCAATATATTCGATTCATTGAGATGTTCGAGATATCTTATATTCGAGTTATCAGTATGTTCGAGTTATCGATGTCTTCGAGTTATCGATATGTTCGAGTTATTGTTATGTTCAAGTTGTCGATATGCTCGAGATATCGACATGTTGGATTGATCGATGTGTTAGAGTTATCGATATTCGCTCTTTGACTTTTTGTTGAATAACCAATTGATAGCTGTGTGGTTATTCGTATATAGCAGTAGATTCGCACTTTCACTCTTTGTTGAATAACCAATTGAAAGCTGTGTGGGTATTCGCATATAGCAGTTGATTCGCGCTTTGACTCTTTGTTGAATACCCAATTGATAGTTGGCTTGGTATTCACATATGGCAGTAGATTCAAGCTTTGACTCTTTGTTGAATAACCAATTACTAGCTGTGTGGGTATTCGCATATAACAGTAGATTCAAGCTTGGACTCTTTGTTGAATAATCAATTGATAGATGTGTAGTGATTCGTATATAGCAGTAGATTCGCACTTTGACTCTTTGTTGAATAATCAATTGAAAGCTGTGTGGGTATTCGCATATAACAGTATATTCAAGCTTGGACTCTTTGTTGAATAACCAATTGATAGCTGTGTGGGTATTCGAATATAGCAGTAGATTCGCACTTTGACTATTTGTTGAATACCCAATTGATAGCTGTGTGGTTATTCATATATAGCAGTAGATTTAAGCTTTGATTCTTTGTTGAACAAGAAATTGCTAGCTGTGTGTTTATTCGCATATAGCATTAGATTCGCGCTTTGACGTTTTGTTGAATAACTAATTGATAGCTGTGTGGTTATTCGTATATAGCAGTAGATTCGCGCTTTGGCTCTTTGTTGAATACCCAATTGAAAGGTTGCTGGGTATTCACATATAGCAGTAGATTCAAGCTTTGACTTTTTGTTGAATAACTAATTGATAGCTGTTTGGTTATTCACATATAGCAGTAGATTCAAGCTTTGACTCTTTGTTGAATACCCAATTGATAGCTGGCTAGGTAATCATATATAGATTCGCGCTTTGACGTTTTGTTGAATAACTAATTGATACCTGTTTCGTTATTCGTATATAGCAGTAGATTCGCGCTTTGACTCTTTGTTGAAACCCAATTGATAGCTTTTTGGTTATTCGTATATAGCAGTAGATTCGCCCTTTGACGTTTTGTTAAATACCCAATTGATAGTTGTGTGGGTATTCGTATATAGCAGTAGATTCAAGCTTTGACTCTGTGTTGAATATCCAATTGATAGTTGTGTGGTTTTTGTATATAGCAGTAGATTCGCGCTTTGAGTCTTTGTTGAATAACCAATTGATAGTTGTGTGGTTATTTGTATATAGCAGAGTATTCGCGCTTTGACTCTTTGTTGAATAACCAATTGCTAGTTGTTTAGGTATTCGTATATAGCAGTAGATTCGCGCTTTGACGTTTTGTTGAATAACCAATTGCTAGTTGTTTGGGTATTCGTATATAGCAGTAGATTCAAGCTTTGACTCTTTGTTGAATAACCAATTGATAGATATGTGGTTATTCGTATATAGCAGTAGATTCGCGCTTTGACTATTTGTTGAATAACCAATTGATAGCTGAGTGGTTATCCGAATATAGCAGTAGATTCGCACTTTGACTCTTTGTTGAATACCCAATTGATAGCTGTGTGGTTATTCATATATAGCAGTAGATTTAAGCTTTGATTCTTTGTTGAACAAGAAATTGCTAGCTGTGTGTTTATTCGCATATATCAGTAGATTCGCGCTTTGACGTTTTGTTGAATACCCAATTGATAGCTGTGTGGATATTCGTATATAGCAGTAGATTCGCGCTTTGACTCTGTGTTGAATAACCAATTGCTAGCTGTGTGGGTATTCGTATATAGCAGTAGATTCGCTCTTTGACTCTTTGTTGAATAACCAATTGATAACTGTGTGGTTATTCGTATATAGCAGTAGATTCACGCTTTGACTCTTTGTTGAATAACCAATTGCTAGCTGTTTCAGTATTCGTATATAGCAGTAGATTAGCACTTTGACTCTTTGTTGAATACCCAATTGATAGCTGTGTGGTTATTCGTATAGAGCAGTAGATTCAAGCTTTGACTTTTTGTTGAATAACCAATTGATAGCTGTGTAGTTATTTGTATATAGCAGCAGATTCGCTCTTTGAATCTTTGTTGAATAACCAATTGATAACTGTGTGATTATTCGTATATAGCAGTAGATTCGCTCTTTGCATCTTTGTTGAATAACCAATTGATAGCTGTGTAGTTATTCGTATATAGCAGTAGATTCGCTCTTTGAATCTTTGTTGAATAACCAAGTGCTAGCTGTTTGAGTATTCGTATATAGCAGTAGATTCGCGATTTGCCTCTTTGTTGAATAACCAATTGATAGCTGTGTAGATATTCGTATATAGCTATAGATTCGATCATATGGCGGACACCCAACTATTCGCTTGCTGTTTATTTGTACTCTGGCAGTAGATTGAATACCCAACTACCAATAACCAACTTACTGCTAACTTCACACACCTACATATTACAGTATAATTCTAGAAACGGTAAAAACAACGTTAACCCAACTATGCAATACGTATGGCCGTAACGTGACCCGTTCTATTGCAGCAAATGCAGCATGTCATCACTTGGCGATTTTGGTCATTCTTATTCAATAGACGACAAGGTTTCATCGGTTCTCATAGAGTAATTAAGTTGTCTCTCCTTCCTTCCGCTATGAATACTTCGCTGTTTTCACGCTTTCATCCGATTTCTAAAATTCATTGTAATTGTAACCGGTTTTTCATGTTTCGTTCGAGATGAACGATTCGTACCAACTGGGTTTCGCTCTTTGCTCTTGGGGAACTGACTTGACCATTTTCTTTTGTTTATTTTTCAGTTTTCTACTGGCATGTTCAAAACGTTTAAAGTGACATTACAAACAAACAAAACAGACTTAATAGTTCTTGCTATATGTTGACTATACATGTGATCTTTCATAATGCTCAGTCTTGATCATACATATCTTTTTTTCTTTCTTAATTACTTCGTATTTTTTGTTTATATACTCCCGTTTTTGCTATCATACTTCTGCTAAACTGGAAGGAGAATAGACTTCCATCTCTCCTTCCTAAGCTTGTGTCACACTTAACCTATAACTAGAGGCAATACACATTAATATATGTTAATATTTAAGCACCTATGTTTTTTTTCTCTAATGGATCTAGTGAGAAGATTTAAAACAGTTTATTGGTAAAAAAAAAGATTTAAGAAACTTCAGCTTGTATGACACATTAAAGTTGCAGTGAAAGTTAAGCAAACTGTAAACTAAATGGTTTCAGGACTAAACTTGTCATTTCACGACTAAACTTCACATGCTGAATATCACATATATCGTAGCATGTAAAACGTTTAATCCCTACGTCAATATTGACCCTTTCTGCTCTTGGTAACCTTTTTATATAGGCTATGGTAGCAATATAGGCACATCTTGGCCTTCTTGTTCGAAATATTTACATCCTTTCTGCTTGCACAGGTTATTTAAATGTACTGAACTGCATCTGCTTCCTTTAAGTCATGCTTAAAAAGCATCCGCGGCGTTTATGATGCTTTGCATCAAAATTCTTCTTGTTGAATATTTGAGCAGTGCTCAAGTAAGACCATCCTTAAGGTACCAGTAATGCGTGTGTAAAAAGACCATGCTAACGAGTCCAATTACTCGTAGATACTGATTTAAGATGTCTTTTAACCCTTTACCCCATACAACAATTCTGCAGCAGACGACTTTGAACATATTTTGTCAAAAAATAGAAAATCTCTATAATTAAAGGGATGACCTATGACTAAAAGTGGAAAACATTGTGTCAAAATGAGAAATTGCTCGTTTTGAGCAATTTCTCCTTTTGTCATTATGTTTACAAAAAGCCGTCTGCTGCAGAGGCGTCAGAAAGCGTATATATGAGGGAAAGGGTTAAACATTCAATGACTACATGTCGATGAGTACGGAGTCAGATCAGACTTGGCAGAAAGCCGCTCATTTCATTTCCGAATAACTGCTAGGATTAATTACATCACCCAATCAAGACATACCCTTATCGCCATAGATTCTAAGTACCGGTAAACCATTTCCGCATTCCCGATCTCTTGTGTGAGATTAAATGTAGTTTGACGTCTTTTTCAAGAGTACTTTACTTGAATATAATATGCAACGAATCGCGTCGGTCAATTCACTTAACTTGTTGACGTGTTTTCATGGTTTTATGGTTTTATCGAACCAGTACTCCACGCAGACACTGTTAACCCTTTCCCTCATATAGACGCTTTCTGACGCCTTTGCAGCAGACGGCTTTTTGAAAACATAGTGACAAAAGAAGAAATTGCACAAAACGTGCAATTTCTCCTTTTGCCACAATGTTTTCCACTTTATGTCATATGTTATCCATTCAATTATAGAGATTTTCTATTTTTTGACAAAATACGTTCAAAGTCGTCTGCTGCAGAATTGTCGTATGAGGGAAAGGGTTAACCCTTTCCAACATACAGCTAATTTTCCGCAGACGACTTTGAAAAGATGGTGACAAAACCTGATAAATCTCTATAAAAGATAGCTTAATTGTTAAATAAAGTTGAAAACATTGTGGTTAAAGATGAAATTGCTGTTTTCAAAACAATGCGTCTGCAGGTGGGAAAAGGTTAATAAACAACCGGCTGCTTTTATAACAGAAATATATATTATATTCCTGGAAAAAGACATACCACAAACACAATAACATATTACCCTTTCACTGCCGATTTTCACAAAGTCGACTCTTCCTTGTTGAAAATTGAAACACAATTTTCGTCCACCAGGGATTTTTGCAAAATTTATTTTCTCAGTGGCAAATAATGCATACTTCAGGAGAGACAGCTTGTTACGAGCCGTCTGACCTGAACATGCATTGTTTGCAAAAACCTTTAACTACCTTTGGAAGGGAAAGAGAATCAAATAAACATTGCTATGTTTAATCCATTGGTAGAAAGTAAATGAAGTACGTCACAATGGCTTTTCTCAATCACGGCGAAGAATGGATGGCAGGAACATCCAATCGGAACACCTTGTTCCGCTGTGAACGTATGCGATGTTCCTATCGAACAAGAACACCAGCCAATGGCTCAAAGGTAGGGCACCTACCTCGTGATCCAAATGTCCCGGGCTCGTTCCCGTCAGAGCGGAGTGAACGATAGGGACCTCCCAATACGACCGGCGCAATGTTTGGTCGAGAGTGGTTGATATATATGTGTTAAGACTTTGCCAAATCTAGACGCATTTCGAGGTTTCTGTAGCAGCCAACTTATGAAAGCAATGTGCAAAAGGAATAATTGCTCATGATGATAAGCAATTTCTCTTTTTACCATAATGTTTTAAACTTTATCTAATTATCAATATTAGTTGTAGGTGGTTATGGGTAAAAACTTGCCTCACATTCAATGCAATGTAAAATAAATACGACACAAATCGGAAGACGGGACAATATGCACGTATCACTTGCGTTTTGATTTGAAACTATACGATAACACTTCAATAAATACGCATAGTTCAAGTACTTACACCAATAATTTATCTCATTAAAACACCAGACCTACTCTCGCACGCTCGTATATCCAATATACGTACATCGAATGTTGTTGGTCTGATTGCCGATGTGAATGAGTATAAATTTCTGAAATAGTTTCGTTCAAAGATATTGTTAGAATATAATATGACATAATGATTTGATTATAAGCTAACAAAATGACATACATGTACTTGTAAACTTCTAAGTAGGTAATGCAATATACATTCTAGTTACTTGTTTACTAGACAGACGTACATGCGTGTAGACTATAAAACCTCGGATAAAATATGGTGTTAAGGTTGTATACACTCAGATCAAATTGTACTTGTTGTATCAGTTCAAATCCGAATCATTTAGGTACTATTCCTTGTTTGATTTGACAATATAATTAAGATCTCCATAAACCTTTTCCACATACAGACGCTTTTTGACGCCTCTGACCGTTTTGCCTTTGATAACATTGTGGAAAAAAGGAGATATCGCACTGTTCACAGTCGTATGCATCAACGGTGAAATGTCTGTGGTTGTAAGCCTTCACTGGCCTCGGTCACAACCAAATTCATCTAAATTAATAAAAATACGTTGTATCCATCTTAGGGGGAAACGAATAATTAATGCGATATTACTCTCACGATATTCATCGACTTCTGAACGATTTCACGCTGGATCAAAAATGTGTCCACAACGACGGTGGTGTTATAATTGTTGCCTGTGACTTACACATGCCGTGATATCGATATTTATGGTGCTTGAAAAAGTGTTTGTGCGGAAACATATGTTTGTTCTCGCGCTAGATGTGTAACGTTTCCGTATTCGAAATGCATAGCAACTGTTTACCTGCAAACATAACGAACAATGTATCAATCCAAAGTTACCTTAATGTGTTATATTGCTGTAAAGTTTAAACGTGACTGTAACGTCGCCCATTGTTATAGTTGTACTTTATTTCCCAGAGTTAATCGATAACTTTCCATTATTTAGAAGTAAATGTCCTATAAGTCAATGATGGCAACAAGCATTTGGACGTCAACGTGTGTAATTCAAAATAATGGACAAATATCGATACCACACTGCATGTTTAAAACAATATAAGGCCGTGACAACGAGAAATTGAAGTCTAAAACTTATTTCTATTGTGAAAATGGTCGCCTGCTCAAACCTTCGTCAACTTCAGTTTGCATATTTATTCGATTTGCTTAGAAATACAAGGTGAAATCATTAGCCGTTTGCAAAATAGCTTGGAACAAGATCTGATTCCGAAACACTCGGCGTGATCTGGATTCAAACTTATAGTGTAAAATATTAACTAAACGTCACATCAGCGACTCTACGTTTCGTCATGATCTACGCTGTTTGCATAGACAGAGGACTATAGTACTTTTGAATATAATTGATGATAGTAGCATTATAAGGGTTATAAGAGTGTGCGGGTTGCATGTTTCTTAACCCATATTCCACCGATTAAATGGTTCTGATACAACGTACGCAGACAGCTGTCACGTATTTCAGGCGACGAGTAACTCGGATCTTGAACCAATTCAAAGTTGATTGTCTCTAAATTACAATATATTCTCTATAAAATGAGGGAACCCGACGTATTATTATAATTGAAACAGAATATATTTGATCCGACGATACGTACTGTTTGACATATGTAATATCACCATCCTATTTGGACTTGCAGCATATTTTATTTATAACGAACCACTGAGAAAAAGATAGTGCAGATCTAACAAGCTCTAAGAAGATCTCACGCTTATTCATAAAATGTGTCCACAACGACGGTGGGGTTGTTAGCGCAGTGGTATAACTGTTTCCTGTGAAATACACATGCCGTGATCACTTTTAAACCCTTTTATTGAAGTTGAACATTAAAACGAACATATGATGTTTATCTACACGCTATGTACATTTAAAGGACTCCATTTCATATTAAATGTTATCTACATTGTTCCGGTTTTGTAAGAACGTGTCTTAGAACAAGGATCTTGTGATTCACGCAAAACAAATTGATCTAAATTAATAAAAATACGTTGTATCCATCTTAGGGGGAAACGAATAATTAATGCGATATTACTCTCACGATATTCATCGACTTCTGAACGATTTTACGCTGGATCAAAACTGTGTCCACAACGACGGTTGAGTTTTAACTGTTGCCTGTGACTTACACATGCCGTGCTATCGATATATATGGAGCTTGAAAAATAGTTTGTGCGTAAACATATGTTTGTTATCGCGCTAGATGTGTAACGTTTCCGTATTCGAAATTCATAGCATTTGTTTACCTGCAAACATAACGAACAATAGTGTCATTATTATCACACTGTATGGGCGTATAGAGGGGCTATTTATAGTAACACGTGCGGGATTCCCCAAATTACCATTACGATCATTTTTATCAAAGCGTATAGACAATATAGATAGACTTTTTGTGTATTTTAACGAGGTATTGTGTGATTTTCCGCATTTTTTGCTGTAATATAAATTCGGACGCCTGTGGTATAACAAAAACCTTACGGTGAATGCTTTATTTAATTTGTGTGTACTCTACATGGTGATGAGTGCGACGTCATGGTAAATATACGCAATAAAATGACGTAATAAAATATTTCAACTGTACCATTCCTCCTTAGTGTCACATAAATTGTTAAATAGTTTTAGAATTATCGACTATCTAGGCTGATACATTATCAGGTCAACACGTAATCTGTACATATGATAATTCATTCGTTCGTTAAGTTTAGTGATCGACTTGATATGCGATAAACAAACGTTTGCTATATTTATTTACAGAATAATTCAGTAATGAGTGTTTGATTAAAAGTATGTAACATACCGGTGTTATGTGAATATGTCAAAGAGTCTTAATCAGGCTATGGACTTATCTACTGAAAAAAAAAGGGGTAGACGCAGACACGCTGGACATTCTTTAATCGACGTTTGATCTGGGTCTACACAGTTCTACATCCACCAACACAAAGTGTATTTTGTCTGCATCAACTGCAGTGGAGACCCTAATTAGAATAGTCTGAATCTGTATTAGTTTTTAATACTAAAATACCCTTACCATAATAAGCACATAACGTATAAAGGTAGACAGTACATAGCAATGAGGGGATCATTCCCATTATTTGAGTAGGTATAAATGGATATTTGCTATAGGTATAATAACATAATTACATGTATAAGAGGACTTCCCCGCATGGCATTCTATATTTACCAATGTTTCAATGTTGTGTCACTAATCTAAATCCGGATGTACATAATTTTATAAATGCTGAAAAGATAGATTTCTTAGCAACTATAATTTTATATAAAATATCTTACTGTTATTCGCACAAATGACCGTTAAATAGCCGATAAGCCCCGATAAGCCCGCCCTAACTGTTTTATTGCTACTTTATTGCGATTTATTGCTATTCTGGCAGACTATTTGCCATGGCTTAGACCCCATGAGAGGCGAGATGATATCATGTTACAAGAGTGCGTCTGTCGGGAGATTACTTGTGCCACACACCAAATTCTGCAATGTTTGAGGAATTACCTATGTGTGTGTAAAAGTGGTTCACAACTGCAGTTTGCACTTCCCGTTGAATATTAAAAAACATATTAAATGTAATCATATTTAACGTTAACTTTGTGGACACCACGTTTTGGTGTCCACAATTCAAAATGTGTCCACAAAGTAGGTTATTTTACAACTGACTGTGTCCACAGCGTATTAAGTCTGAGAACACACAAACGCACACACACACACACACACACACACACACACACACACACACACACACACACACACACACACACACACACACACACACACACATACGTGTTCACACATGAAACCCACTACATGTGACATAACACCTGAAAATGACTACAGTGCTTTCAAGAGGTTATAGAGAAATAATAAACGCATTTTAAGTTAAAACTGACATACAGAAACGTATCTGGGGGTCCGTATGCATTCTTACTTTGAAATTGCACCTGCAAACCACTACAGTGTCACATCATAAACATGAAGCACAACGGAAACCGACGACATGCAACCAACTACCAGTTCTAAACACACATGCGCCGTGGTTGTTGACTCTTAATGCATCTGCACAGTCTCAACACTGTCTTCACTTATGGCCAAAATGTTATATAGACGTTAAACATTTCCCACATACAACACATCTGTAGTGAGCAATTTCTCCTTTTGTCAAAATGTTTTCAAAAGTCCTTTGCTTAAGCGGCTTCAGATTTATCGGAAGAATGATTCCACGTCGGAATGTCAATAAGGCCCCAAGTCGCCTGACGTGGTTCATATCAAAGCAGATATAGACAGCGTCTGCCTAGGCACGAGAACATCTGTTATGAATTATTATTATAACTGTGACGTTCGGTTATCAGGATCAACCTTAGAAACGTCTCGTAAATTTAGCGTAGAGCCCGTCGATTGTCTGTTTTGAACGTTAACTGTCTGATCGAACTATGCGTCTTCCCAGGCTGATTTGAACCTTTGTTGAGGATCGATGTGCTTATGTCCGTCATCTCATAAATAATGAAGGGGATAATGCAGTAGGTTGCCAAAAGGTAGTGGATTGTCTGGTGTGCATCAATGTATAAAACTGATGAATGCACACCCAAAGGGTTGAAAACTACCCGACAGTTTAAACATCAGACACACACACACACACCCTCAGGTCGTAACAAACACACACCTTTTAACACATCTAGTAGTCCTACTGCAATGATACAAAAACATGGGTTAAAGCGATGAATGCACACCAAATGTATTGTAATCTACCCTAAGATTTAACCTCACACTCACCTTTTAACAAAACTAGTGGTCCTACTGCAATGATACACAAACATGAGTAAAACCGATGATTCCACAACAACTGGTTTGTAAACTACCATAAGGTTATTACTCACACACACCTTTTAACAAATATAGTGGTCCTACTGCAATGATACACAAACATGGCTTAAAGCGATGAATGCACATCCAATGGGTTGTAATCTAACATAAGGTTATTACGCACACACACAAACATACATTTTAACACCTCTAGTGGTCCTACTACAATTATACAACAACATGTGTTAAAGCGATGAATACACATCCAATGGCTTGTAAACTAACATAAGGTTATTACTCACACACACATTTAAAACATCTAGTGGTCCTACTTTAAGGATACACAAACATGGGAAAAACCGATGAATGCACACACAATGAGTTGTAAACATCCATAAGGTCTTAACTCCCACTTATCTTTTAACACATCTAGTGGTCCTAGTGCAGTGATACACAATCATGGGTGAAACCGATGAATGCACACACAATGGGTTGTAAACATCCATAAGGTCTTAACTCACACTCACCTTTTAACACATCTAGTGGTCCTAATGCAATGATACAGAGAAACATGGGTAAAACCGACGAATGCACACGCAATGGGTTGTAAACATCCATAAGGTCTTAACTCACACTCACCTTTTAACACATCTAGTGGTCCTACTTCAATGATACACAGCCATGGGTAAAATCGATGAATGCACACACAATGGGTTGTAAACATCCATAAGGTCTTAACTCACACTCACCTTTTAACATATCTAGTGGTCCTACTTCAATGATACACAAACATGGGTAAAACCGATGAATGCACACGCAATGGGTTGTAAACATCCATAAGGTCCTAACTCACACTCATCTTTTAACACATCCAGTGGTCCTACTTCAATGATACACAACCATGGGTAAAACCGATGAATGCACACACAATGGGTTGTAAACATACGTAAGGTCTTAACTTACACTCACCTTTTAACACATATAGTGGTCCTAATGCAATGATACACAAACATGGGTAAAACCGAGAAATGCACACGCAATGGGTTGTAAACATCCATAAGGTCTTAACTCACACTCACCTTTTAACAGATCTAGTGGTCCAACTTCAATGATACACAACTATGGGTAAAACCGATGAATGCACACACACTGGGTTGTAAACTACCATTAGGTTTTATCTCACACTCACATTTTAACACCTCTACTGAGCGATCATGGTTAAATGAACAAACTTCGTGTGTTTATCCGAAATGTCTTTCCTTTGTCTGTTTCATTGGAACTTTGAAACAAAAAGTCTGAAGCGTGTTTTTGGAAGTATATATAGCACTCTAGACGAAGAAACAGTATTTGTTAGTGAAAGGCTTTTTAAGTGTTCCGTCTGAGTGTTCAGTCCGGTGAAAAACAGGGCTTTAAACGTGCAGCCCAATTCTTAACTGAGCCAT
This sequence comes from Serripes groenlandicus, assembly GCA_031761405.1. NCBI lineage: Eukaryota > Metazoa > Mollusca > Bivalvia > Cardiida > Cardiidae > Serripes > Serripes groenlandicus. The sequence goes on from JASEVX010000005.1 coordinate 47,331,082, forward strand.
ATAACCAATTAAAACAAACAATAAGGAGGAATTCAATTGTTTTCGGTTATACTAAAACAAATTATTTTTTTACGAACGACATAGCAAAAGTGTCAGATACTGTATTGTAGGGCTTCAGAGGCAACTGCGAAAAAGTTAACTTGCTGTTAACATTGTCTACTATTTATTATCCTGACACCGATTTGTCAGGCATATTCCCTGAAACCTGAAACGCCAATGAAGTTAGCCATTGCTTTTATTGTTAAAGTATTTTGTATGACACGATCTTAGATCAAAAGCTGTTCTCCCATGCCCGAAACGAACGCTCTTAGCACTGAATCACGGAGATGGTTAAGATAATGCATACATGTAGAATGCCGTCACTGTTCTTTGTAGACAGAACAAACTATTGCACACAATATAATAAATATTGACGTAATGTTATAATGTGTGCACACAATATAGTATTATATTGACATAATATAAACAAGGATGCACATCACTTTATAAATTGTCTGCATGATATTAAAATGTATCAACATGATAAATTAAAACCTCTCAGGATATAAGTAAAAAACCACAGCATTTTACGATATATACTGACATATTATAAATGTGGTTTATCTAGGGTGGTAATTCAAGCTTCCATAATATTGTAATAAAAACAAACATAATACTAGAGTTACATGACGACAATGCCGGCGTTTCATTATAATGGTTTAACTACTTTTTACGTTCACAAAGTTTTTTAATTTACATTTAAAGACGTGCAGTAACACAACCAGCCCCCACTGTACAGAATGCTGTAAGACGGATACATGCAACAGTGAACTATGTGGAATTACAGGTATTGTTTCCCTCGGAATTCTTCGGCTAAACTCGTTAATAACTCAAATCAGCTCAGATGTCTTAATAGTTAATGAATGTGTGATACGTTTGAAACATTTCTTTAATTGACATGCTGGTGATATATTCAAAACAGTGACTGAAACTTTAACCATTCGGTTTTAACTACAACCGGAACTGCGTCATTGATTTTTGTATTACGTCATTAACATGGAATTTTCTATTATCCAAAATCTAATTTTAGAAATAGACGAGTATGGCCCGATGTGTAGCCCCTCCCAGTGCACATTTGTCTGACAGATAGGCCATTTTACGTACATGTATGCAATATCATATTCGTAGTTAAATGTGCATTAGCCATATTCTAAGCACTAATTATTCATTGAATTCAGACGACAATTGGAGTTCATTCGAGGGTCAAAACTCAGTATCTGCTGTAATTTGATTGGATGAATTGTTATCGTTAGCTTACGTAACAGCTGTTGCCGACATTCACGTTTAGGTTTAATAAGAAACTTTATGGTAACCAATATGGGTCCAACCAGAATATTTGAGTTGCGTCTAACGACTTTAGGAATTTATTACACTCCGCTTTGACTTCATTTAAAGGTGTATAGTCGTGCAATTACTGCGGTTACACATCACGTGTTTTTTCTGAATATGCCATGATATATATATATATATATATATAGAACATATTTGATTTGAGAACAGTGAAGACTCTGGTGAGACCCGTATCTTCAATGGGCGCAATGCATTAAGATTCCGAATCTCTAGACGCGTTCACATATATAGTTTATAATCTGCCCAGATTAACTTTTAAAATATTGACAAAAAAATTTGGAAACTCCATGTGAATGAGCATATACTTATTGAACAGAGATTAAAATATTGTGACAAAAGGAGAAATTGATCATCATGAGCAATTTCAACTTTCGTCATATTATTTACAAAGGTAGTCTGCTGCAGTTGCGTCAATATGCGCCTGCCTGTTGGAAATGGTTATTGCATATCTACTCTTGAAATGTCTCTGGACATCTTCTTGTTTACCATCTATCATTTTATTTCCAATTGAAAAATTGATCAATTTAACTTTCCTTTTTATCAATTGTCAAACTTTGTCAGATTCGACATTTTCTCTCTGAAAACCTTGCCTACGAAACCGATGCAATATTTAGGCAACAGTATTTATAAACAATATCAGAACTTTACTTACTTTGCTATTTTATGCACTGAAATCCGTTCCTATTTCACTTTGAAGATAACAACCAAAGTCACATTGCTTTAACTGATAAACAGTATAGAAGTTATGCCTTAAATTAGATTTCATTCAGTCACCACTATTTTGCCACACAGAAACAACTCAAACCAAGCACTTGGTGTAGCTGTTCATACCCATGGTTGTAAGCAAGCCCAGGTCAGTGATTTATAAATCATTCTCTAATACAGACGATTTTTATCGCCTCTGTGGTAAACGAATTTTGAAAATATTGATGAAAAATAAGAAACTGCTCAGTTAGACAAATTCTCTGAAATAGAACACAAGAGCGTTGCTCTGGGAAAAATATACATTGCCGTAATTATTACGTGTGGTAAAAGAGCGACATGCACAATCATGCCAAGAATCCAAATGAATTATACCTTATATAATTGGCGAACAATAAAGAGCTTGAGCTAGCTGATGTGGATCTGGTTTCCGAAGAGCACCTCTCATATATTTTCTTAATTTTCCGGACGTCATATTAGCCATATGGACATTGCGTAATGTATTGACCCAGGAAGCGAAAAGCGTCTGTCCGGGTTATCCTGCACGGCATGCTTAGGCTGATCCGGGTCGATACTTTACGCAGAGTCCACAATGTTGGTTTTCTCGTAGGACGGCAAATATTATTTAACCGGAGCGAAATGGAGCATGCGCGTAATTGAAAACTTACTGAACACATACACTTGATCGAAAAAGTGCTATGATTCATAAAACATACCGAAGGTCTGTGATTCATGGTAAACCACGAGAAAACCAACATTGTGGAATCGACCCGGAAAAGCACAAGAATGCCGCGCAATCTTACCCGGACAGACACTTTTCGCCTCTTGTTAATTTCATATTTCAGTAATCATTACTCTATACCTCTATCCCCCTCAGACGGAATGTGTTGGTCCGAATTAGCCTGTGCGGACTGCACAGGCTGATCTGGGTCGATACATTACTCAGAAGTAATACTGTTGGTTTTCTTGTGGAACGGCTCATTTGCTGATTTACCAGATATAAGAGGATTTGACCAATTTAGATGACATTGCTGGCTCATGCCAGACCTATACGTCCTGAAGAGTTATGCCAATGGCTCTTCCAACATTGTTATTAAATAAGACATTAGAAACACTAAACTCAGTTGTGGTGCCTGCAATCGTACGATAACATATTTAGGGTGAAATAATATGAGCTTTTCCACGAGAAACCCAATATTATGGACTCTGCTTAATGCATCGACCCAGATCAGGCTGCGCATTCCGACACATTCCGTCTCAGGGGAAGAGAGGTATAGAGTAATGATTCCTGAAACAGAAACTCCACAGGACGCAAAAGGTGTCTGTCAGGGATAGAATTTTAGTTTACGCAGAGTCCACAATACTGGTTTTCGCGTGGAACAATTCATTTACAGATCAACCTAAAGATCCAGGCAGCTAATCACTAGAAGTTAACATTGTTTGTTCTAGAGGATTCTCATAAACGTCTTATGGACGAACTGTTGGCGAATATTGCAAACCTAGAACTATCTGGCTGCGTGGATGCATATCTTGATTTGGAAGACAGAGATGATAGACAACGTACAGTAGTTTTCCCGAAACGCAATGACATTAACTCTTTCCCACCTTCAAACAAACTTTACAGCACTCGAATGTTTAAACATCTAGTTAAAAATGGATACCTCTATAAATAAAAGGAAATGTAATGAATAAAGTTAACACATTGTGGTTAGAAGGAGAAATTGCTCGTTCTCATCAATTTCTCCTTTGGTCACACTGTTTCCAAATGTCGTCTTCTTCAGATATGTCAAAATGCGTCTGTACGTGGAAAAGGAAAGGAATAACCCTTTCCACCATACAATCAATCTACAGCTGACCACTTTGAAAAAAGTAAGAAACAACTCTATCAATTGAAAACATTGTGGTTAATGGAGAAGTTGCTCTTTATTATCAATATCTTCTTTTGCAACAATGTTTTTCAACGTGTTATACTGCATTTGCGCTGAAATTAGTCAAGATGATTGAAAGAAAATGTTTTCAAATAAAAGTATAAACTTTTGTTTTATTTTCAGGCCTGTTCTGCGACCGGGTTATTTAACGCATCAGATTGTACCTAGTGCTGTAGGGGACACCTGTGCAATACAAATTGTACACATATAGGTATTAGTATGATGTACTAGTAGTACATTTCTTAACCCGAAGGTGTTTTTTTCTTCCTTTTTTATCAGAAAATCTAACCCGATTTGATACTTACGTTACTGGCAATCCATACCGAGATTAATGCTTCGATTCGATCTCTATGATTGCATCGATCCTTGTGTCATAGAGATATAACCGTTAATCCGATATGCTGTATATTAGATTCGATCTCTATGATTGCATCGATCCTTGTGTCATAGAGATATAACCGTTAATCTGATATGCTGTATATTAGATTCGATCTCTATGATTGCATCGATCCTTGTGTCATAGAGATATAACCGTTAATCCGATATGCTGTATATTAGATTCGATCTCTATGATTGCATCGATCCTTGTGTCATAGAGATATAACCGTTAATCCGATATGCTGTATATTAGATTCGATCTCTATGATTGCATCGATCCTTGTGTCATAGAGATATAACCGTTAATCTGATATGATGTATTAAGAGTCGCCTTCCTTGAACACTTCTTACGACAAATCTGTTTCGTTTGGAAATAAGAATGTATAAATTTGTTACATAGTTGAAAGCATAGAAGGTAGAAGATAAATGATCATTTTACACTTCTTCTTTTCTCACTATGTTTTCATAAGCCGTCTACATCAGATTCGTCTAAAGCTTTCTATATTTTCCAGACGTTAATTATGTTACATTCTTGAATATGAAAAATCTTTCGGAGAAGACGCTTCTTACAAAGCATATCAGTTAATTGGTCAAAGTACCGAAGGTTTCGTTTTGTTTAGGCGTTCATTATTTCTTTTAATTTAATATATATTTTTTATATTTTTTTAATTTTTGTTGTTCTTCTTTATACATGTTTGTTGTTGTTGTTTTTTGTATACTCTATGTTATTGTTTGTTTGTTGTAGTTGAACAGATAAAGAGCAAATATTTTGATTAATTATTAGTAACAGGGACAGGATGTCCTATTGTAGTAATCCATGTACGTATATATGTGTAGGTATAGCAATTACTTAGAATAATGGTAGTGAAGACGCATATAGGTATTTAAAGTACAACCAGTAGTTTTGTATTTTGAAGTACAGGTTAAAGATTGTTAAAACGATTATAACAATGTTTCTTCTACAGCTGTTTCTTTCAGGAACCTATTTTGATTATTTTTGTTCTTTTTATATGCTTTTACACTTGACATGTTTAATAAAGATATTCTCATTCGTATTCTATAACATTTTTGTTTTGTCAATGAAAAACAGTAAGGCTGCGTCAGCACAGTCTATACAGTCTACATGTAACACCGTTATGAATGTACCTTCTTATGATAATTTGTTAATGCAGCCCAACTTCTTTCTTCGAAGACAGTATTGCAGAGGTAAATCATCGGCTTCTCCTACCAAAGGTCATGGGTTCGAATCCCGTGATAAGCTGGTTCTGCCTTTGGAATTTTCCAACTAAACGGCGCGAGAACTGGTTAAGTCTCCAGGAAGCAGACATCGAGCGTGATTAAAAAAGGCTAACATATATTTTCGCAATCGATGTAAAATAAGTTTAAACTAACCATTTCCTACATAAAGACGTTTTCTGATGCCTTTGCAGAAGATGACTTTTGAACTTTCAACTTCATCATTTATAGAGCTGTGTGTTTGCGTTTAGATGTTTTCAACGTCGTATACTGCCTATTGTTGTATGTGGGAAAGGGTTAATTTCATCGATATGTAGGTGTTAGGGTGATGAAGGATCTACTCCATTACATTGAAATATAACAAATACCCATATGAAACCTGCCCTATAATCAGATACATGTATTCGTATACATTTTAAAACTTTGACTGATTTTAACGGCAGCAAGTTCACCTACCTTTGTGTTTCCTGGCTTTTTAAAGCGAATACTCCACACAGCATTGATGGAATACGAATGACACTAGTTGATCTGACTTTTGTCAAACTTCGAGAAGGATTTTGGCCAAGCTTTGGTTTGAAACTGGATTTACACTCCGCGTCGCTACCGACATAATTACCGGGGCTCGTCTTTTACACTTTGACAGATGCACTATCTAATGGATCAACGCCTATTTACAATATTTAAACACCACTGACTAACTGATCCATTCCAAGCCGACTGAAACTGTAAGATATGTAACGTCAGTTATATCATCAACCTTTAATCTTAGACCCGATAGTTTAGTGTTGTCCGGGTTTGAAAACGTACGAGGAAAACAGTTGTTACATCATTTTTGGTATGTTGACCTTGTTTAACAGTGATTGTAGAGAAAATGAAAACACGGTCTTGTCCGCGGGCCCGATTCGGTACAAAATGACGGTTACCATTTTCGCCAGATGAATTATTTCTTGCATAATGCATAATTCCCATTTTTGTCTCGCCAACGATAGTGGAGTGAGACATATCAGTCACTTTTCCGGCGACGGCGACGGCGGCCGCTTTTACAAATAGCTATATCTCGGCAACCCCTGCTTGAATTTTTCTGAAACTTTGTTAGCTGTATTGTTTAGTCATGGGACATCTGTCAACGTCAACATTTCCAGGGTCAAGGTCATAATTGTGCAGATCTTGACCTTTGTTAGGTAACTTAACCTCACAACTTAACCTTTCTTATATCTCAGCAACCCCTGCTTGAATTATTCTGAAACTTTGTCAGATGTATTGTTTGGTCATGGGACATCTGTCAACGTCAAATTTGTTAGGGTCAAGGTCATAATTGTGCAGAACTTGACCTTTGTTAGGTAACTTAACCTAAAAACTTAACCTTTCTTATATCTCAGCAACCTCTGCTTGAATTTTTCTGAAACTTTGTCAGATGTATTGTTTGGTCATAGGACATCTGTCAACGTCAACATTTTCAGGGTCAAGGTCATAATTGTGCAGAACTTGACCATTTTTAGGTAACTTAACCTCAAAACTTAACCTTTCTTATATCTCAGCAACCCCTGCTTGAATTTTTCTGAAACATTGTCAGATGTATTGTTTGGTCATGATACATCTGTCAACGTCATAATTGTCAGGGTCAAGGTCATAATTGTGCAGAACTTGACCCTTTCTTATATCTCAGCAACCACTGCTGGAATTTTTCTGAAACTTTGTCAGATGTATTGTTTGGTCATGGGACATCTGTCAACGTCAAGATTTTCAGGGTCAAGGTCATAATTGTGCAGAACTTGACCTTTGTTAGGTTAAGTTCTGAGGTTAAGTTACCTTTCTTATATCTCGGCAACCTCTGCTTGAATTTTTCTGAAACTTTGTCAGATGTATTTTTTGGTCACGGGACATCTGTCAACGTCAAAATGTTCAATGTCCAGGTCATAATTGTGCAAAACTTGACATTTGTTAGGTAACTTAACCTCAAAACTTAACCTTTCTTATATCTCAGCAACCCCTGCTTGAATTTTTCTTAAACTTTGTCAGATGTATTGTTTGGTCATAGGACATCTGTCAACGTCATAATTTTCAGGGTCAAGGTCATAATTGTGCAGAACTTGTTGAATTTTTCTGAAACTTTGTCAGATGTATTGTTTGGTCATGGGACATCTGTCAACGTCATAATTTTCAGGGTCAAGGTCATAATTATGCAGAACTTGACCCTTTCTTATATCTCAGCAACCAACCCCAGCTGGAATGTTTCTGAAACTTTGTCAGATGTATTGTTTGGTCATGGGACATCCATCAACGTCAGAATTTTCAGGATCAAGGTCATAATTGTGCAGAACTTGACCTTTGTTATGTAACTTAACCTCAACACTTAAAACTCTTATATCTCGGCAACCCCTGCTGGAATTCTTCTGAAACTTTTTCAGATGTATTGTTTGGTCATGGGACATCCATCAACGTCAACATTTTCAGGGTCAAGGTCATACTTGTGCAGAACTTGACCTTTGTTAGATAACTTAACCTCAAAACTTAACCTTTCTTATATCTCAGCAATCCTTGCTGGAATTTTTCTGAAACTTTGTCAGATGTATTGTTTGGTCATGGGACATCCGTGTCAACATCCAAATATGTTAAGATATATACACATGTAGTGAGTTTATTATTTATCATGACATGTTGATAACAATGCATTGACAGACACTTACTTTTTCACATTTTATCAACTTTACTTTCTTTTTGCATAGTGATACCATTTAATATCTGATTTTCTTAGAAGGGCGAGACACCCTCAGCCCGAGGTCTTGCCTTTATATTGTTTTAAACTTTAAAGCTTAGAGGTAACGCTCTTCAATGATATATGTTGTTTGACATGATAAACGCTTAGAACTTGAAGTGTGACAATTCAGGGCTGAAACTAATCGATTTACATGGAAACGAAGAAGGAATTTATTTTATGCATTGTGAACGATATGTTAAACAACGTTTTGATATCAAAAGAATAATACAGGCCTACTGGAACGCGCAATCGTCTTTCCTTAACAAAGCTCATGTGTTAGGGCGGTTATCAAAAGTTAATGTGACTGGCCTCATTCGTCTTCCATCAATGGGCTTACAGTATACGTGGGAAATCAGTCGGTTGCTAGGAAAAACTGATGTGTGAAGTACGTACGTGGGATAGCCAGGTAATACATGGGTATATGTATGTGAACTTGCTGCCGTAATATGACTGATATATTGTTGAAAAGGGCGTTTAAACCGATCCAACACAATATTACCTGATTCTTTTATAACCCTTTCCCGCATATGATAAATCTACAACAGACGACTTCGAAACACCTAGGCAATTACGGAAAAATCTATAAAAACATATGATTACTTGATAAAGCTGATAACAATGAGGCCGAAGGAGAAATTGCTAATCATGAGCAATTTCTCCTTTTGCCACGATGCTTTAAAACATTTTTCTGCAACAAATGCGTTAAAATGTATCTACAGGTGGGAAAGTGCAAACTGTCTGGCCAAAGAAAACTCACTTCATAAAATGAAACTCATATAGTTGACTCGAAATCACTCGAATGAGAAAGGGACTAATACATTATCTTCGAGTTGTTGTTGTGATCGAGTGATCCCTATATTTAATCTTTAATTGTGTATTTTCTGCGTCGTCATTCAGAGATATCCAAATGTATATTATGAAAAGTAAGTGGGTGGTAAAAGCATATCAAGAAAACAGCGGAGCAGCAGTTCTGATTGATAGTCCGAACAATCAGAAATGATGCTACTTTGTTTTCAAATGAACGATTTGTTCATGGAAATGGTTCGTGTTAAACAATATGTTCGATTCAAAACATCTTCGAATAAATCGCGAGTCCACTGTTTTTCAGTTCAGAATACAATATAAGTCAGTAAGTAAGTAAATATTTTATTATAGTGACATGTGTATGTACATCAACAAAACAATGGTACAATATAAGTCAATTTTAATTCAAATTCTTTTGTATAATCGGTCAACACAAATTATATACATTTATACATTTGACATATTGTGATTGTGTAAAGGATACAATATATCACACAATCAATTTAGCACATAAACACATAGGTGTGCCATATCAACAAACACGCATCATAAACCAAGTGTTGTTTGACACTTTCCCACATACAGATGCTTTGACGTCTCTGCATGATGAGGAATTTTTATCACGATGTTTTCAACTCTTTACAATATTTATACTTTCATGTTTAGAGGTTTATCATCTTTTCACTAGACGTTTTCTTAGAAGGCTGATGTAGATTTGGTATATGCGGGAACGGGTTAGTAACTTACATGTATTATAATAATCATATTATATATTTTAGCAAACGAACCTGTGCCTCGCTATTTGTATTTTACAAACATGTGTAACATAGAACAGGCATAGCAAGGCGCGTTTTAAATATATTATATGAAACACTCATTCAAAGTACTACATACATGTAACATATCAAATCAAATCAGGTTTACATTGATGTTGCAGGAGACGAACATGTCGAAATAGTTATAGAAGGCAAAATATTTTAGTACGAAGTTACGAACACATCGCATACCTATCACATGATAGAAGCATGCACTGTATACAAGGATAAAACATGGACTGAATACAACACATGTCGTGTCAAATCAGGCATGCATAACAAAATGTGTCTGTTTTCAATTATATTCAACGGAAACTATATAAGAATTTCGTTATACTTACCAATTTAAATATTCTGTTCTCCTTTAGAAGGCATATAGAAGAAACATTTACAAGTTACGAATAACCATTTCAATTTTCATATGACATTTCGTTGTGATGTTTAAGATAATTCTCGTCTATATACTTTTCCCGAATATCGGCATATAATGGACTGTACAATAAGAAATGTAACTCTTCCTCACTGCTGGATTCACAATAAACATACTAACGGTAATCCATTGACAGTCAATACTGTTTGCCTTTCTCAATAAGTATAAAGTTATTACAAATTTTAATAAAAGAAACGAAAAATGGCCCCATTTTCAGTATACAGTTCATATAGCTAAAACTGCGTTTAGTAGGTCTACGCAATACTTTTTATTAGATTACACATGTTTACAGGTTTGGACCTCAATTCTTCACGTGAATACACTTTTCAATAAAGAAAAATATACAGACATTCATACTATAAATGAGTAAACCGTAATAAGAACTTAACGTAATGGAATTGATTTATGAAGCATTTCGTCCTATGTCAATGTCCTAAGGAATAACAAGTAAGACATGTTATTACTTTCCTTGTTTAGTTTCGTCTATAAGCGATGATATTGACGACTGAACAGTGCCCTTCGTAAACCAGCCTATTTTCATATACACATCAATAGTATGTGCTCGAATATACACTCTGTGGTAGAGAGACTACTTAAATGGTTCTTTGAATCATTAGCAAACAATGCAGAACCCATTCAGTCTGCGCTGAAGTACAATGTGATCTGGTCCTACAAAGGTTGTTAATGCCATGTGACAGGTATTCATTAAGTGCCGCTTCAATTATTCTCGACACTTTTGACCTCAGTGTGACCTTGGTCCACGAGGTTAAATATACTGATGTGTACGTATTTGGTCAACGAGGTTAATTATAATGACATGTACGTATTTGGTCAACGTGGATAATTATAATGATATGTATGTATTTGGTCAACGTGGTAAATTATACTGATATGTACGCATTTGGTCAAAGAGGTTAATTATAATGACATGTACGTAGTTTGTCAACGAGGTTAATCATACTGATATGTACGTATTTGGTCAACGTGGTTAATTATACTGATATGTACGTATTTAGTCAAAGAGGTTAATTATAATGACATGTACGTATTTGGTCAACGTGGTTAATTATAATGATATGTATGTATTTGGTCAATGTGGTTAATTATACTGATATGTACGTATTTGGTCAAAGAGGTTAATTATAATGACATGTACGTATTTGGTCAACGAGGTTAATCATACTAATATGTACGTATTTGGTCAACGTGGTTAATTATACTGATATGTACGTATTTGGTCAAAGAGGTTAATTATACTGATATGTACGTATTTGGTCAACGTGCTTAATTATACTGATATGTACGTATTTGGTCAAAGAGGTTAATTATACTGATATGTACGTATTTGGTCAACGTGGTTAATTCTACTGATATGTACGTATTTGTTCAACAAGGTTAATTATAATGACATGTATGTATTTGATCAACGAGGTTTATTCTAATGACATGTATGTATTTGATCAACGAGGTTAATTATAATGACATGTATGTATTTGATCAACGAGGTTAATTATAATGACATGTACGTATTTGGTCAAAGAGGTTAATTATACTGATATGTACGTATTTGGTCAACGTGGTTAATTATACTGATATGTACGTATTTGGTCAACGTGGTTAATTATACTGATATGTACGTATTTGTTCAACAAGGTTAATTATAATGACATGTATGTATTTGATCAACGAGGTTAATTCTAATGACATGTATGTATTTGATCAACGAGGTTAATTATAATGACATGTACGTATTTGGTCAACGAGGTTAATTCTAAAAAAATGTATGTATTTGCTCAACGTGGTTAATTCTAATGACCTGTACGTATTTGGTGAACGAGGTTAATTATAATGACATGTATGTATTTCTTCAACGAGGTTAATTCTAATGACCTGTATGTATTTGGTCAACGAGGTTAATTATAATGACATGTATGTATTTGGTCAACGAGGTTAATTACAATGACATGTATGTGTTTGGTCAACGAGGTTAATTATACTGATATGTATGTATTTGGTCAACGAGGTTAATTTTAATGACATTTATGTGTTTGGTCAACGAGGTTAATTATACTGATATGTATGCATTTGGTCAACAAGGTTAATTATACTGATATGTATGCATTTGAACAATGAGGTTAATTATACTGATATGTATGCATTTAGTCAACAAGGTTAATTATACTGATATGTATGCATTTGGTCAACAAGGTTAATAATACTGATATGTATGCATTTGGTCAACAAGGTTAATTATTCTGATATGTACGTATTTGGTCAACGAGGTTAGTTATATTGATATGTATGCATTTCTTCTACCAACGACTATAACAATGGTAGTAATGGCTTGCACTATTTAGCGCTAAGGTTGCGGTTTTTTTTCATAACGACTGACTTGCTGGTGTCAGGATAAATGGACCAGTAGTACTGGTAACTAACTCAGGAAACGCCATGATATAACTTGTTGAAATGGGCTTGAAACGCAAAACCACCAATCAATCAATCTGTTTTTATAAATTGTTCGCCATTTGTTATTCATAAAGTTAATTTCATGACAAAAGAATGTGCATCATAATAACATAAATATTTACACTCAGGTCTGGATAACGTTAATTTTGGTGAATAATGGTATTTTGTTTCATTCAAATTTAAAATCGTTTATATTTCACGGGCCAATAGCACTAGAAGGACACGCTTTTACATATATACACACATATTTTTAAACTTTTTAATGCAAATTGGAGTAAAGAAACAATCTTTACATACGAACAACGGATAAAATATACACCTGAATACTAATATCATAACCTGATATTATGTTTTCTTGATTTTTTCTGGTTAAAAAAATAGTGTTAGTAACGTTCTGATTTATTGGAAAAGATTCTTCAATATATGAGCTGTTCCGCGAGAAAACCAGCAATATGGACACTGCGTAATGTATCGACCCAGATCAGCCTGCGGAATCCGAGCAGGATAATCCGGGCCGACATATGATGTCTAAAGGGAGATAGAGTTATAGAGTAATGATTCCTGAAACAGAAAATCCACAGGAGGCGAAAAGTGTCTGTCCGGGTTAGCCTGCGCGGCATGCTTAGGCTGATCCGGGTCGTTACTTTATGCAGAGTCTACCATGTTGGTTTTCTCGTGGAACGGCTCATATAAAGATTCGGAAAAACGTGTGCAGTTACAGAAAAACCCACTCATGTTCTTGGTAAGTAAATAAAAGAGGATAAACTGAATTAAAGGGAAACAAATCTATCATAAATCATATACCAACCCACACAACACTGGCTGATCTAAATACATTATGTAAGCAAACACAATCAATTAGACACAAGTCGTAAGTAAAAAGAAAATAGTTTGTTCTATTGGTACTTCTGTTCGTGTATTCTTATGCTACTTCTGTTCGTTTGTTCTAATGGTACTACAGTTCGTTTATATTTATCTTACTTCTATTCGTTTATTCTTATGGTATTTGTGTTCGTTTAATCTAACGGTACTTCTGTTAGTTTATTCTAAATGTACTTCTGTTCGTTTATACTTATGGTACTTCTGTTCGTTTATACTTATGGTACTTCTGTTCGATTGTTCTAATGGTACTACAGTTCGTTTATATTTATCTTACTTCTATTCGTTTATTCTTATGGTATTTGTGTTCGTTTAATCTAACGGTACTTCTGTTCGTTTATTCTTATGGTATTTGTGTTCGTTTAATCTAACGGTACTTCTGTTCGTTTGTTCTTATGGTATTTGTGTTCGTTTAATCTAACGGTACTTCTGTTAGTTTATTCTAAATGTACCTTTGTTCGTTTATACTTATAGTACTTCTGTTCGTTTATTCTTATGGTATTTGTGTTGGTTGATTATAATGGTACTTCTGTTCTTTGATGCTACTTCAGTTCGTTTCTAATTAAAGTACGTTCTTTTATTTAATTAATATCAGTAGAGGTAAACAAACAAATCCTTATGATGACTTCGGCTATAATGACCTCTAGAGATATTTGTTTTGTTTTGATCGAATCATTATTTCAACAAATGCATTTCATTTGCTTCAGTATCAAGATGCAAAAGAAAACACGTGAAATTTGAGTGCAGTCCATTCTGGTGTTAAAGAGATCCTATTGTGATGAAATACTGGTGTTATAGAGATCATATGTGATAAAATCACAATAACACTTTTTAACAACAAAATGGAGTGCATTTGCGTTTCAATTGTTTTTTTGTATCTTGATAAGACCAAGTGGTCGGACATTGGATAAGTATACACTATAAAGAGTTATTGATATCAAGTGTTATAACTGATAGTTATCCTTTGGAAGATTTAATATACAAATACATTATCATTTATGTTTTGACTAAAACAGTAAACGAGTGTAAATACCCGCTAAATATCACATTTCAGTTTTTTTTCTTTCCTTTTTCAGGTAGGTATTGTCATATTTTATCATATTCTCTAGATATAATTTTGTTTTGAAATTTATTTCATCCAATATAAACAAAGAGATATACGTGACGGCGACTTTTATATTTTATGGATTCTTTTTTTTGCATATATGGTATAGGAACGACTGGTACGCAATCGATTTGTTTACTCTTAGTATTTCTGTTTGTTTATTGTAATGAATTTTCTGATCGTTTATTGTTATGGTAGTTCTGTTTGTTAAATCTTATGTTAGTTCTATTCATTTAATTTTATGGTAGTTCTGTTCGTTTAATCTTATGGTAGTTCTGTTCGTTTAATCTTATAGTAGTTCTGTTCGTTTAATCTTATGGTAGTTCTGTTCGTTTAATCTTATGGTAGTTCTGTTCGTTTAATCTGATGGTAGTTCTGTTCGTTTAATCTGATAGTAGTTCTGTTCGTTTAATCTTATGGTAGTTCTGTTCGTTTAATCTTGTGATACTTCTGTTCGTTTAATCAGGGACGTAGATAAGAGGGATAGGCAACTCCACCTGTACATCTGTTATCTGGTTAAAATATCACACATAGAAATAAAATTGTCCAAATGTTCACATTTTGTAGCAAATAAATCTTTGAAGTCACATTTGGCACATAAACAAAAAATACATATTCTGAAAGCTTAACATTTCAACTTAAGTTAGAGATACAACGAATTACTGGAATTTCTTTGTATTTTGAACAATGACTTATTTAAAAGACATTGATATTTGGATTTCTGAATTATATTATTTTTTTCCAAAAATTAATAGACTGACATTTTTCATACGGATAACATATTATCAAAACATGTAATATACTAAAATATTTTTATCTTCTGCAATAGAAAAATGTTTAAACTTCCAGAAAATAATTTTTTAATTTCATATCTTGAATAGTTTTTGAGTTTTACTTGCTACAAATGTCGGCACGGGTGATATTTTAGTATATAATTTAGTTACTTATCCCTCTTATCTACGTCCCTGGTTTAATCGAATGATTCTTCTGTTCGTTTAATCTTATGGTACTTCTGTTCGTTAATTAAAACGTTCGTCCAGTTTAATTATTCTAATGATTGTTCAATTTAATGGTATTTATGATCGTTCATTCCAATGGTAATTCTGTTCTTTATATTCATGATACATCTGTTCGTTTAGTTCAATGGTAATTCTGTTCCTTTATGTTCATGGTACATCTGTTCGTTTAGTTCAATGGTAATTCTGTTCCTTTATGTTCATGGTACATCTGTTCGTTTAGTTCAATGATAATTCTGTTCCTTTATGTTCATGGTACATCTGTTCGTGTATTTCAATGGTACTTCTATCAGTTTAGGCTTCGAATGACGGCCGTGTATCTGCAAAATGCACTAAATAAATTAGCCGCATCAGGCGATTTTAGATCTTCTTAGCTGTATAACGCGAGGAGATTCAGACGAGCCTGCATATACACACAGGCTCACAGCAGCTTGCGTCGTTTGTTGACTGGTAATGTTATTCTAGATAAGAGGAGTAAACTGGTCATTTCCAATCATTACATATCTTATAACTTTACCAAACCCTATGTTGTGGGAACTCAAAAAATTGTCTCAATGAGACGATTCTTTTGAGTAACCACAACATAGGGTTTGAGTGTCAAATAAGCGTTCTGGAATTTGAAATACTCATCTTATCTAGAACTCTGTGCAACGTTTGACAAACATACTAAAAATGTAACCTCACTCGTACTACGTCAACGTGCATGCATTTTTACTCGACGCCAAACCGGAAAACGCCTCCTAATTGTCTTTCGATTTTATAAATATCTTATGGCTCATACAGCTATTTAACACAAACAAATCATATTTAATCATCTAACTCATACAGACGCATAACGACGCCTCTGTAGTAGACGACTATTGAACACATTGTGACAATTCCTATTGCCACAATGTTTTCAACACTATTCAATGATAAAGGATTCATTTACAGAGACATTCATATCTACTAGATGGGTTCAAAGTTTTCCGTTACAGATTTTCTATATGTCGAAAAGTGTTAAAGACATAAATATCAGATATCCATTAGACAGATAACTACCAACTCAACTTACTTGCTGTATTAACATTCATCTGCCAGTTCCCTCTGGAAACTTCAAAAACAAAATAACAGAAACATCTCTAACGCTTTTCCACATACGATACAACTTTGAAAACCCCTAGGCATGTATATAAACTGTATTTATTGTTTGCTTCAGAGATGTCGGAACGCGTATATATGCGGGAAATGGTTAACGTCAGTACTACTTGATACATATATTGTCTTCTTACAACACTCCGTTGTAATGAACTTCTTGTATTGCAGACTTTACAGTCCTAACACGTGTTAATAAATAAATGAATATCTGACGAGTTTAACAATAAAGTTTAAGCTCTCCAAAGAAAAAATATTTCAGAGAAAAAGTGTTGATGTTATTGAGAGGTGTCGCTATGTAAAGGTTAATACTTTGCTTGATAGAAGCACATTTCGACACAGCTGAAGAAGAGCACTACGGAAAACATTGTAGGTAACGGGGTCATTGTTCATAACAAACATTTTCTCCTTTTCACACAATAGTTTCCACCTCTTTTCCGAGCTTATTTAATTATTTTGTTAATACATTTCAATAGTTGTGGTTAAACAAAGATTTGTTGATTTAAGGAGGTGTTTAAATGTCACGAGTAAATAGAATGACAACATGAGACAATACAAGTCAACATGAACACATATATGAGCCGTTCGCGAGGAAAAACAACATTGTGGACTCTGCTTAAAGTATAGACCCGGATCAGTCTAGGCATGCCGCGCAGGCTTACCCGGACAGTCACTTTTAGCCTCCTTTGGATTTTCTGTTTCAGGAATCATTACCCCATACCTCTACCCCCCTGAGACGGAATGTATCAGCCCGGAATAGCCAACGCGGAGTGCATAGTGTTGGTTTTCTCGTGGAACGGCTCATTTGTATTGTATCCATATTTCAGTTTTCAAAAGTCTCATTAATCTCGATAGCTTCATCAGTGGAGCAGGTGTAGAAACTATTGATAGGTTTTTTTATTATAATTAAGGATGTTAAATTGCCACTTAAGACCAGTATGATCGAGATTTATTTGGTATCCTGTAATTGTACTGTTAAAATGCTATGAACATAATATATTAACTCTTTCACTGCCGAATTCCACAAAGTCGACTCTTCCATGTTAAAAATTGGACCACTCTATATTTCGTCGAACAGGACATTTGGCAGAATTTAATGTCTAAGTGGCAAACACTGCAGATTTCGGGAGAGACAGCCCCATTACGAGCTCATTACGAGCTGTCTCACCTGAATCTGCGTTGTTTGTAAAAGCCTTCATTTGTCTTTGGCAGCGAAAAGAGATATAAATGATAGACAACTTTAACTGGTCACATTTGATAGGGTAGCCGTCTAACTAATGCACCTTATAGGCTTGTTAAAACAGCGGAAAGAGATATACATGATGGACAAGTTTAACTGGTTACTTTTGATAGGGTAGCCGGCTAACTAATGCACCTTATAGGCTTGTTAATAACAGCGGAAATAGTTATACATGATGGACAAGTTTAACTGGTCACTTTTGATAGGGTAGCCGGCTAACTAATGCACCTAATAGGCTTGTTGATAACAGCGGAAACAGATATATATGATGAACAAGTTTAACTGGTCACTTTTGATAGGGTAGCCGGCTAACTTATGCACCTAATAGGCTTGTTGATAACAGCGGAAATAGTTATAAATGATGGACAACTTTAACTGGTCAGTTTTGATAGGGTAGCCGGCTAACTAAAGCACCTAATAGGCTTGTTGATAACAGTGGAAATAGTTATACATGATGGACAAGTTTAACTGGTCACTTTAGATAGGGTAGCCGGCTAACTAATGCACCTAATAGGCTTGTTGATAACAGCGGAAAGAGATATACATGATGAACAAGTTTAGCTGGTCACTTTTGATAGGGTAGCCGGCTAACTAATGGATCTTATAGGCTTGTTGATAACAGCGGAAAGAGATATACATGATGGACAAGTTTAACTGGTCACTTTTGATAGGGTAGCCGGCTAACTAATGCACCTTATACGCTTGTTAATAACAGCGGAAAGATATATACATGATGAACAAGTTTAGCTGGTCACTTTTGATAGGGTAGCCGGCTAACTAATGCACCTTATAGGCTTGTTGATAACAGCAGGAATAGTTATAAATGATGGACAAGTTTAACTGGTCACTTTTGATAGGGTAGCCGTCTAACTAATGCACCTTATAGGCTTGTTAATAACAGCGGAAATAGATATACATGATGGACAAGTTTAACTGGTCACTGTTGATAGGGTAGCCGGCTAACTAATGCACCTAATAGGCTTGTTAATAACAGCGGAAATAGTTATACATGATGGACAAGTTTAACTGGTCACTTTTGATAGGGTAGCCGGCTAACTAATGCACCTAATAGGCTTGTTGATAACAGCGGAAAGAGATATACACGATGAACAAGTTTAACTGGTCACTTTTGATAGGGTAGCCGGCTAACTAATGCACCTAATAGGCTTGTTGGTAACAGCGGAAAGAGATATAAGTAATGGACAAGTTTAACTGGTCACTTTTGATAGGGTAGCCGGCTAACTAATGCACCTAATAGGCTTGTTGATAACAGCGGAAAGAGTTATACATGATGGACAAGTTTAACTGGTCACTTTTGATAGGGTAGCCGGCTAACTAATGCACCTAATAGGCCTGTTGATAACAGCGGAAATAGCTATACATTATGGACAACTTTAACTGGTCACTTTTGATAGGGTAGCCGGCTAACTAATGCACCTAATAGGTTTGTTAATAACAGCGGAAAGCGTTATAAATGATGGACAACTTTAACTGTTAACTTTAGATAGGGTAGCCGGCTAACTAATGCACCTACTTGACACCTTGGAAATACAAAAGTCCGTGTTTCTATAGTAGACACTAAAACAAAAAGATAGTATGGTCTTCATGAGCATTGTCCCATTTATAATGTTGGTTATTTATTCCAACTCGTCCTTAAGAAGCCACAACCCGCGAGAATAACAACAAGGGCACCGCAAAGCGGATGCATCCCCTCGGTATTAGATTTAAAAATATGGCTAAAAATAAGGCCAATGACCTGGATAGTAATGTTATGTACCAGAAAACTAATGTTATTTGTCCTTGACTTTATCAAATTGTTATTAATGTTATGTACCAGAGAACTAAGTGTAATTTGTTCTTGTCTCCGCATTTGGCCTTTGCCAAATGACCTTGCCTTTGCCCATTTACAATCAATATGCTTCTAGACCTTGCCATATACTAACTGTATGGCACGTTTGGTTAAGATCGGTCGAAGGATATTCAGTGTAGAGTGGTCACAAGGTTGTTATATCGGAAAATGGTCAAAGTACAATTTTGACCTTGACCTTGACCGTATGACCTTGAACATAAATAGGCTTCTAGACCTTGCCATATACTAACTGTATACCAAGTTAAGATCAGTCGAAGGATGTTCAGTGTCCTATACACGACAGATAGGAACTAGTGTAGATAACACACAGACTAAACCGATGTTAGAAGCTACGTTTTTAAACACTATAGCAGACATTCACTTCCTAAAAGACGACTCCATTATGTTATAGATTATAGATATAAAATAGGAAAGAGTAGAGTACGGACTATCATCATACGTGGTTCTATGTGTGGTACTGGATCTTTGTATTCTCGTTCTGTTTTGGTTGGTTCCTGTTTCACCTCACGTATCGTATCGGATTCCGCTGTCACATCTGAGAAATGTATAAATCTAGATTGGTCGCCTGTTCGTAGCGTGTATCGAGTATCGCTATCACATGCGCTGATGTCATATTGTTATGTACAACGTGGAACCAATGTTATGTACCTTTTAACATATACATTATCTACAAAGGAACCTATATATGCACAACAGTACACTCGTGGCATTCGCGCATCGATGCAGTCTAATCCACTTCTTCGCGTTTCGCCCACTATCAAAATGAGTTTAGAAGCTTTCGGTTAAATTTAGTAGATTATGGCAGAGCAGATGCATAGGCTGTTTTAAACATGAACATTCTACAGACACCAGCGTTTACCTTTTCACAAATAAAGAAGGTTTTTAAAATGTGATAACCATAACAATCACCATAAAAACAGATACCAAAGGGAATGTCTCGTCAATTTTGGGGAACAATAACATTTCACAAAACGAATGTGGAAGCGCGTGACAGACGTAAAAAGAACGTTCACACCGTTCACAGCAAAGTGATTTTAACTTTTAACTTACTTTTAAACACATGATATTATTCTAAGTGTTAACTAGATGGTGTAATTCAAAGTACAGCGTTTTCAACATAACCTGATACCTGGTCAACAGTCTTACATTATCCAGCATTGTCCGTGCCGTTTGAAAAAGAAATCAAAATTTAGAAGTTCGGTAGACATATACAGCGATTTCAAGACCCTTCTTGTCATCTGGTTCATATCATTTTAACACAAAATCAGGCTTTCTTTGTTCTCAATCGTTCGTCATAAACTGTATGACCACTGAAGGCATGCGTTGGATATTATTTTCCCCTATGACCACTGAAATGTTGTATCGTCGACTTTCTTGCGATATAATGTACCTACCAGTAGTGACTACCACTGGAGATAAGAAATTAGCTCTTCCAATTCATCATTCGAAGACAAAACGTTCGAATGTGCATCAAATCACCTTATTCTCGACGATGACTGGAATATCTCCCAAATCGCCACAGGAGACTAACATATACGCACATATGAGCCTTTCCACGAGAAAACTAATAGTATACAGTTTGCGCAGGCTAATCCGGGCCGACACATTCAATCTCAGGAGAATAGAGGTATAAAGTAACGAGTCCTGAAACTGAAAATCCACAGGAGGCTAAACGTGTCTGTCTGTGTTAGCGAGCACGGCATGCTTAGTCTGATCCGGATCGGTACTTTACGCTCCATGTTGGTTTTCTCGCGGATTGGCTCATACAGTACAGCACACGCGGAAAACGCATTTTCCGCGATCCCACGATGGACAAATATTTCTCATCGCGGTTGATCACCGCAATTCAAATTCTATAATCACAGCAATACCGCTGACGGGCTAATTTGATCACTGCAATTTACAATTTCGTCGATTTGAGTTACTTATCTATAACGAAATCACCGCGATTCCACCGTGATTTTTACCTGTAAAAATATTTTACTTTTATTAAAAGACTTTTTTTTTCGATTATATACATGTACACGTTTATTGACAGATTGCGATTATTTTATGACCCAACTTGCTAAAATTCATTCCATTTCAGCAAATTATTCGAAAAACAGTGGAAGATCAATAAACGATTTCAGACGCCACTGTAATGGACGACTTTTGAAAACATTGTGGCAAAGGTGAAATTGCTCATGATGAAATATATTCACGACTTTTGAAAACATATACTGTATTAAATAAATATTTACACTATCTACAAATAAAAGTTTAAATATTGATAAAAGTTCAAAAGTTGTTTGTTACGTTTTGGAGAATATTGTCGTTAGCCCTTTTGCACATTCAGACAGGTAAGTACTAAGTACAGTTCAGATACTGATGTGCATATGCATCCATGTATTCTGATCTGACTGAAACTTTTGATGTCAAATTACCGAGCAGCGCAAGACCAGATCAACAAGTGCGGATGCGTAGGTTGATCTGGGTCTACATTGATCATATCCACCTACATGTTGTACTATGTACTCCGTGTTATCAGAATATACACGCTAAGTAAGTTTTATGTGTGGAATTTGTTGATATTGATTGATATTGATGATATT
The DNA here is from genome assembly GCA_031761405.1 of Serripes groenlandicus. Lineage (NCBI taxonomy): Eukaryota > Metazoa > Mollusca > Bivalvia > Cardiida > Cardiidae > Serripes > Serripes groenlandicus. The sequence goes on from JASEVX010000005.1 coordinate 47,353,823, forward strand.
GATGCACTGACTCATATAAAATAAAAAAAAGCGCACGCGGATCAGCAAAATGGAACACCGAAATTAACCTCAAGTATAACCAGATAATCAGTATAATCAGGCTTTGTTTGTTCTTAATCTTTCGTCATAAACTGTATAACCACTGAAGGCATGCTTTGGATATTATTTTCTCCTATGACCACTGAAATGTTGTATCGTCGACATTCTTGTGATATAATGTACCTACCAGTAGTGACTACCACTCGAGATGAGAAATTAGCTCTTCCATATCATCATTCGAAGACAAAACGTTCGAATGTGCATCAAATAAAACAATTCGCGACGATGACTGTGCCTCTTCGTGGAATTTCTCCTAAATCGCCATTAGGGACTAACACATACGCACATATGAGCCTTTCCACGAGAGAACTAACAGTATACAGTTCGCGCAGGCTAATCCGGGCCGACACATTCAGTCTCAGGAGAATAGAGGTATAGAGTCTAGAAGCTGAAAGTCCATAGGAGGCTAAACGTGTCTGTCCGGGTTAGCGAGCGCGGCATGCTTAGTCTGATCCGGATCGATACTTTACGCACCATGTTGGTTTTCGCGCGGTTTGGCTAATACATATTGAGATTTTTTTATTTAACCAGCTCGTCAACCCCACAGGTGTTTAATTGCAAACATACAGACATACAGACATGAACACATAAATCAGATGAAATATTCTCACCCTTCAAAGCTGTGGCCTTGCTTCCAATCTTTGTTTCAGAATTACCTGTAAATTGAAAAAGATAATCACTTGAGCTGCGTCATACATATATTCTTTTTTACAATTTTATTGTATTACAAGGCCATATACATACATATAAACTACATAACAATAATTACATCATGTGTTGTTATGGTTTGAAACTAACTTAATTTCAACTGTTCTCTTCTTCGAGGCATAAAAGATAAACATTGAAAGATTTCCAATTATTGCTTTATCAGTACCTGCCATCAGTATGAAAAATTTATTTAAATTTGGATGTAAGTACAGTTTCTGAGGGATATATTTCAAGCGCAATTCTTTATAAAGAGGACATACCAGAACAAAGTGAAATTCACATTCAATAACATTATTACAGAACAGACAGTATCTGAGGTTTCTTTCAATTCCTAAATGGCGTCCCTTTTCTACCATAAGATCATGAGCAGATGTTCTAAATGTTGAAAGAGCTTTACTAAATTTACCTAAATCATTTAATGACAAGTATGATTCAGCGGCAAAATCAGGTTTAAAGTAACAATAGTAAGACAGTTTACTATTATTACTGCAGAAGTCATGCCATAATTGGTAGAACTGGTCTTTCAACTTTCTTTCATAAGATACGAGAAAGTGTTTTTTGTTTGTTACAAGTTGACTCTCCCAAACATAACCAAAACCATTCATAAAAAGATTATTTTTCACATCTGTAACACAATTTTGATGCCCATTTTCATCTAGTAATTTCAACATAAGGTAACACTTTTTGTGGCGATTGATTTGACAATCGCCACAATGCTAACAGAAACAACAACAACGAAAAATATTTACATAGTCGGTTTTGAACAATCGGTTGATATTTTTTTTCCTTACTGCAAACTAATTTACTCACATCCGTTATAGTTTCATCATTGATGCAGAGACGTGATTAATAATAATTATGTCAGTGCTACTTTGGTACCGGATTGTTACTAATATTTGAGTTTTATCGAGACATTATCTACATAGAGTTAAAATATGTAAATATTATCTTCGTCATGATTGAGCAGAAAATAAATATCATTGCGCGTTCTGCCTTGCAAATGACGGCAAATAACTCTGTTGATACTCAAATCTAGAAATTCCAAAAGGTTCTATAAATAGCTCGCGATACTGGTGTTTTTAAATCTCAATATTATAAACGCTTTATTTTGTAGTTGTTTAAATATATGAAAGCGTCTAGATGATAAGACTGGTTTACAAAGGTTTAAAGGACACACGATGTCAGTGTGTTACACACGTTATTTATACACGTCTGCACGCTCTAGAGTCAATTAGCAATCAATGCTGAAAGTGTAGCCTAATTTAGTTTGGAGATCGAGCATTATAATATATGCCTATATTTTTATAAATTGAACAGTTTGGCAAATAGTGAAATTGTGATTTTTGAGCATGTTTTGTGTTTGTTTTTGCACTCACATTATTCGAAGCGGTTTAACAACCTCAGAGACATATAGATACACTGTGTTTATATGTCTCTGACAACCCTCAATCATGCAATGTGAAGGGACTAAATTGAACAGACCTGTTTAATATCGGACATCATTGAAACAAACACCAAACTAATGGATACTGTTTTCTCTCCTTTCTTGATAATTTAGTCTTTTTTAAAGTGTAAAAAAAATATTTTATCTTAATATGACCTAGCGACCTGGTGATAAACATTTGATTACCCGAACAATTTAGATTACAAATAGCCATTCTAATGAGCTAAAACTAGATTTTTCATAACTTTGGAATGGCCTAATTTTGAACACATCATGACCAATTTCAGAACGTAACAAAAAAAATCACCAAGACAACATTCTGGCAATCTAACATTAATTCCATACGATCGCCACTACAGTGCCATTGGCGCTTTGATTAACATATCTATCATAAGGCATGCATAGAATTTTTAATCAATATTTGATACATCGTTTAGATGCTGATATATATAGCGGGAATCTTCCACAATCGCCTAATATGGCATAATTTATTGAATTTTGTGGGGCATGCATATAGCGTTTGCAGGCATATATATATGAATTCTCTCTACGGTTTACATTCTTTTTAGACCCCAAAGCTCTGACCCGTATAATATTATTGGGGTTATTTTGGCATCAAAAGTTTTGAAAAACGTTTTATAAGACAGTGGTAAGACACTTTGTAGATTTTTTAAAAGACAAACTAAAACTTTCTTACTTTTCCCCGCCATATATTCAGCCATCTTGTACGATGATACATTACTTAATAAACAAATACCAACATATGAGAAAAAGTTAACTATTTCAATTTGATTACTATTATAAATCCAATGCTCTTTTTTTTTAAATTCTCCCCCCTTTTCTAAATCTGACAATTTTCGTTTTCTTTGTATTGACCTCCAGCTGCCAATCAGTGCAGTACTTGTGTAAGGCATTGAGTTGCATCTGGAGACCAATAACCGTGTCACTCATTAACGCAACATCATCAGTAAACATTAAGGAGAATATTTCTATCATATCAGGATACAGTTGAATCCCCCGAGACCCACTATTTCTTATAACAGCTTCAAGGTCATTTATAAAAAGTGAAAATAATACAGGGCTTAACTTACAGCCTTGGCGTAAACCAACTGGACAACTAAATGCAATAGATAAATCATCAGTATTTGTATCTCTAACACGAGCTTTAACAACTTTATAAATGCCAGATATAGAATTAAGCAAATTGCCCTTTAAACCGTGTTGCCGTAGGGCTGTAAATAATGTTGACCTGTTAACAGAATCAAAGGCTTTTCTAAAGTCTATGAAGGCAACATATAATTATTTCCCCTTTTTGCAAAGATATTTACTAATAACTGCTTGAAGTATAAAAGCATTGTCGACTGTAGAATAGCCCTGCCGAAAGCCTGCCTGAGATTCAGTTATTTTATCATAAGCGTTAACAAAAAATGTTACCCTACTAGAGAGTATGCTGATGTAAAGTTTACTAAAACAATCAATCAATGTGATACCCCTGTACTTATCTGGGTCGTTGATGTTGCCTTTTTTATGTATTGGTATAATAACCGATTGAGACCAAGCTCCTGGGTACTCACCAGTGCTGGATAATCTATTAAATATCAACCTTATATAAGGCAATAAGACTTGTATTAGATATATAAAGTGATTTACCACTAAATTGCCAACACCTGCCTTACCCACATTAAGATCTTTAACCGCATTAATAATGTCATCGTCAGTTATATCACCATTAAAAATGTTTCATTTTCTAAATCAACATTAGAATTAAAATGATCCTCAAACTCACTATCCTCAACCGAATCAAATGTAGAAAAAACATACGTGAAATGACTAAACCATCTGTCAACTGAAATATCAACTGAATTATATGGTATGATTTCACCAGTTGCCAAATTTTTTAGTACATACATTTTACTATCAATATTTTTTATACATTGTAATCTGTGTTCATATTTTTTCCGTTTACATATGGACTTACATGTATATGCTTGTTTAGATATAATATTGTCAGTTAAAGAGTCGTTTGATTTATTCTTACGGAAATTTCTTAATGCTGTGTTTTTTAGACTCTTCATTTCGTTGCAATCTTTTTCATGCCAAGACTTATTTGTATTAAATATTCGACCTCTCTTTCCCGATATAACTTTTTTAAAAGAATCACTACCTTGCTTTACAATGTATCATGTATAGGTAGAGAGCCAACGATTCAATACATGAGTTAAACGAATGAATAAGATAAGATTGTTGGGAATTAAGACCTATAGTAGGAAAACACTACAGGTAATTTACTGACATATACATGTAAGACCTCAGAATGCTAGGTGCGGCTCAAATGGACAAAGGTTGGTTGAACTGAAGCATGTAATAGTTGGCATTATTTAGTAATTCACGTCTAAATTTGAGAAAATTTGTTTGAAGCAGACAACTCTCTAAGGCATTGTGGCAACAAGTGACTGATAAATATAACTTTCATTGTTTTGTTGCCATAATGTTTCCAACTTCACTCTATGGTAATACTAGTATTTCATATTAAAGGGATAGTCAGAATTTTTACTTGGATGTTTTATAAGAAGTCGTCTGCTGGAATGGATTAACCCCCCCCCCCCCCCCCCTTCCCTCATATAGACGCTTCTTTAGTCACAATATTCTTAACTCTATTCAATATTTCAACTTTCAATTTTAGAGATATTCCATATATTTGACCTGATGATTTCAAAGTCGTCTGCTGAAAATTTGTTGTATGTGGGAAAGGTTAAAAGACTTGAATTCTCTCCCTCACTCGTCTACAGACAACGCAAGCCCCATGAAGAAAGAGATGGAATTCAGATTTGAACAAATGAATATAAAACATAAACAGAGGAGAAGTAAATATGTTATATCATGAAAAATATGAATATTAAAAGATTAAATGAAATATTAAATGTAAAAAATGTGAAATCGTGCTGATAACATGTGCTACTTTGAATTTTATATTATGAAAAATATGAATATTAAATAAAATATTCAATGAAAAAATGCTGTAAAATGGCAAAAACCTAGTGGGGATTTTGTCTGGATACCACATCTGACGATTCGATGCATGCGTGAAAAGCAGCACTGACAGGGTAAAGGTTCATCGTTAGTGTGTAGACAGAGTAAAGGTTCATCGTTTGTGTGTAGACAGAGTAAATGTTCATCGTTAGTTTGTAGACAGAGTAAAGGTTCTTCGTTAGTGTGTAGACAGAGTAAAGGTTCATCGTTAGTGTGTAGACAGAGTAAAGATTCATCGTTAGTGTGTAGAAAGAGTAAAGGTTCATCGTTAGTGTGTAGACATAGTAAATGTTCATCGTTAGTGTGTATACAAAGTAAATGTTCTTCGTTAGTGTGTCGACCGAGTAAAGGTTCATCGTTAGTGTGTAGACAGAGTAAAGGTTCATCGCTAGTGTGTAGACAGAGTAAAGATTCATCGTTAGTGTGTAGACAGAGTAAAGGTTCGTCGTTAGTGTGTAGACAGAGCAAAGGTTGATCGTTAGTCTGTCGACAGAGTAAAAGTTCATTGTTAGTGTGTAGACAGAGTAAAGGTTCATCGTTAGTCTTTAGACAGAGTAAAGGTTCCTCGTTAGTGTGTAGACAGAATAAAGGTTCATCTTTAGTGTGTAGACAGATTAATGGTTCATCGTTAGTGTGTATATAGAGTAAAGTTTCATCGTTAATGTGAAAACAGAGTAAAGGTTCATCGTTAGTGTGAAGAAAGAGAAATGGTTCATCGTTAGTGTGTAGACAGAGTAAAGTTTCATAGTTAGTGTGTAGACAGAGTAAAGGTTCATCGTTAGTGTGTAGACAGAGTAAAGGTTCATCGTTAGTGTGTAGACAGAGTAAAGGTTCATCGTTAGTGTGTAGACAGAGCAAAGGTTCATCGTTAGTGTGTAGACAGAGTAAATTTTCATTGTTAGTGTGTATACAGAGCAAAGGTTCATCGTTAGTGTGTAGACATAGTAAAGGTTCATCGTTAGTGTGTAGACAGAGTAAAGGTTCATCGTAAGTGTGTAGACAGAGCAAAGGTTCATCGTTAGTTTGTAGAAAGAGTAAAGGTTCTTCGTTAATGTGTATACAGGGTCAATGTTAGACATAACCAACAAACAAATTGAGGTATAACAAAGGATGAAGCATTTAATCATGAGTGTACATTAGGCTTATTGTGACACAAAGACAAACGTCGAGGGGAATGTGTATGTCACGTATATCGAGTGATTCAGGGGTAAAACAAAACAAAAAGAGGTAACCGTGTTCCAAACAACTTACCTTTCTTTTTATCTGTAACATGAATGTGTTGTATAAGTTTTAATTCGAGGTACAGAAATATCTACATGATTTCGTGCATATTCACAGCCTTAACGGAAGTATTAAACTATGTCCTATAAGAAGTACTTACGCGGACCTTTGAAAGCTCTCACTATCATCAATGTTTATTCATCTTGAAACGTCATGAGGATCTGCTACATGTATTACGAATAATTATTCAGATAAACTGTGAGCTGAGAACAATTGCATTATACTTCCATCCGCTTAACTGCATCTTATTATTGTTCGGTAATCAATACTTAACCAAAGAAGAAAACATAACTATTGTAAACTCGGTTCATAGATACATTATGGATACAAAACGCTTCAAACAGTAACCATGTCAATGTGCTCGAATGCAGACGGACACTACACGAGAGCTCTTTCTTCTGTCTTCCATTTCTTTCTTATCTGTTCAAAGGCAGTTTGACTCTCTCTCGCGCGAGCTCTCTCTCTCTCTCTCTGTTCAATAGTTTATTTTAACGGTACATTCAAACTACATTTAAACATATTTATTGCAACTTCCCTTTTCACAATACCTGCATGTCCACCATGATGTCTTTGATTACTTGTTGTGTTGTTTAATTAACATGGAGAGCCGTAATTAAGTTTGAGAACTTGTGGCTCGACCCTTTTGCTTTATATGTAATTTTAATATTGTTATACTATGCGATTTATTTCATTTGGACAATAACATATGTTTAAACTAAATTGCATTGTCTTTTGGAGATTATCAGCAGATCTTATGAAATGATGTGTATTGGGTTTTATAAACCAGAGACAGTTCCCTGGGTAAACGAACCCGTACAAGGCTAGGAAATGTGCCTTACCCAATAACACTTTAACATGACCACCGCGCAGCTACTAGGAATTGAATTCGCGACGCCCAGTTCCAAATTGCCAATAAGAAATGAAATGTTGTTATATACGAAATGTCTCCATTGCACACATTTGTTTAAAACATGGTTTGTTGTAGAGCGTTAACAGATTGTAACAAAGAAAGGGTTGAAGTCTATATTTTGACATAGGAAATTGATTTTCTTGATAACCAAATATATAGGTCTTACGGCGCCTATTCAGAACACTATCTAGACGATTAAATCAGAGTATGTAATTTAATATCTCACATTTAAGACATGTGAATTATATTGTTAAATCTGTGTCTCACTTCTGCTAATTTGTTACCAGAAAAGAGAATGATATCATATATCCAAAAGAATATAAATTTTTGATTAGCTTAGTAGTTTGGATTTATCTGAAAGAAGTTGTTCAACTGGTTGTTCCATTATCTACTCCAGGAGCTTACATATTCTGCTATAATCAACCAGGGACAGCGAACCTGATGTAAGATGGGATCCAAAACTTTGATGGCCATTACTCCATAAATTATTGGACTTGGTACCCCGGTGATTTTCCATTCAGAGTCTGCACATGGACTTTATATGTGACTTTCCAAATAGTTATCAATCTACAAAAATAAAACACATTTTTGCTATTAATATGCTATAATAAGTAAAATGAACTTACCATTAATGCCTATGGAGTACCATTGACAGCTAACCAAATATTCAGAGGACTGGATAAGGGGAGTAACCTGGTCATTTCCCCACAATATATCTCTAATGACTCAACCAAACCCTAAGTGGTGGGTATTCAAAGAATCGTCTTACTGAGACGGTTCTTTTGAGTACCCACACCATAGTGAGATTCAAATAAAGATTTTAGAAATATTGAAAATGTCCCTAATCTTGAGCTCTGAATCTTGTCGAATTACCGCGACAGGGACGCCAAAACGTAATTTACAACAACCACAACAACGGAAACGTGTAACTGGTAATCGAACATATATAAAACCTCACCTTTTGATGTTGCAGTAGTAATTCTGTTTCCCTCGTAAGGTGTTGTACAGCAGGGTAGGCACATTTTCCATGCATTTTGAGCTTCCGTTTTTAACACACAGTAAACAATAAAAAGAAACAATCCTTGAAGTGTGTTCGTAAGGGCGAACAAGTAATGAAACACTTTGCCATAATCCCCAATGGCTAAAATTGCAAATAACCAAGTCAGGCCTAAAAGGATGATGAGGGTTATAGCACCGCGGATCCGTACCGCAGTACCTCGGTTCGAGTCTGACCTGGTGAGTCTTTTGGAGGAGCGTCTGAAGATCTGTCGCAGAACAAGGATAAACACCACCAAATTGACGACCATGGTACCACACACGGGACCTAAGAAGGCAGCATAGAATGGAATTCGCTCCAACCAGCATCTACAGAATAAGTTAATTATTGAGATAAATTTCAGGAATACCAACAGTTGGCTACACGTGACAATCTTTTATATATATATGCCGTCAGAAACCTGGTTAATTGTACTTTTTGATTTTTTTTTGCTAGAGCTTATCAAAAGATACAAGTTGGCATTTGTGAAATGTCGCGTTCAGATAGCATGAGTTTATATTAATGCTTTACAGACTTAAGTGTGAAGAGGAAAAACATGATCAGGCTGAATGGGGCACAAGCTGATCTGAGTATTCACTTGCAGTAAATGTTGAGGTCCGTTCTCATCTCTGTTGTTCAAAATACATGTAGGAACTGATATGTGTTGTCATTTCATATAAAGTTTTATTAAATGAGTTCAAGAAATTTGTAATTAAGCGAGCCAAAAAGACAATTGGGTTTTCGCGGTCAGAAAATAGTCCCAACATGTTAACTTATCACACAACAAATATGTTTATGATCGATAATGGTCCCTTTATCTCGTACATCTATCGTGACGTTTGTGTTTACCGGATACACATTCTTAGCCATTTTGTAAACATTCGTGGATGAATACAAAAACAGTGATATACAAGATCGGATACAAGCAATGTCATGTGATAAAAATAAATTACTAACTGACCTAGTTATGTGTTTAGTATTCATCATACGAGAGAGATGAACAAACGAAAACACTCTCTCTTCAGTAATAGCTTTGCGTGATATTAGATAAAAGCAAGTCAAATGTGTTTTTGTATTTGCTACATGCATGATGTGTCAACGAACACTAGCTATAAACACGAACATACTGTCATGTGGTGAATTGCATAGTTAAAGATCAGAATACATGAAGCATATACTGAGCTGTGTGTTCACCGTAATTTCGATGGATAATATACAGATAAGATGCCACTGGCGATTTGAATTATCATTGTATCTACGTACAGTGAATACTTTAGTTAGTGTATGCATACACGTTGTCTCACCAGAGTAAATCGAGTGCGCTTTAATGTTTTATAGATCCCAATACATATTCTGAAATCCCCAGTCGAGGTGGTCATGGTGGAGTGCACTTGGGCAAGGCATATCTCCTAGCCTAGTTCTGGTTTCTTTACCCAGGAATCATGCAAAAGTGAACTATAGTCGTGATATAACTGACATTATGTTGAAAATGGCGTTAAACCCCAATAAAACAAACAAAACATATTCTGAACATATAAGTAATTTACCGAAAGTTGTACTCAAATGTAACTTTAAATGATGCCAAATTTTGGAAATTTTCATGACTTTTAATTGACTATTTTTCAACATTTACTGCCCAAATAGTTTTGAACTATTTATTACTTACTTTGTTTTTTCACAATAAGCAATAATTTTAGCAGTTTCAACATTTCAATATGTTAAACTCCATCTGGAGTACAGCACCTTTAAGAACGTCATACAATGTTTTACAGACGACACCTGTCGTAAAGACTTTTTTCGAACACTGACCCAAGATTGTGGATTTATTAAATTCATCAATTACTTACATGCCACCTGGTTGTATGCCGTAGTTATCTGTTTTGTTAATCGACAATGTGATGATTACAATGACCAATGGTATACCTGCAGAGATAGAAGATTCACCGGTTGACGTTCAGAGTGAAGAATTGTCTTGAATGTAAATAACCATTCTTCAGGGATAACAGACGCAACACTTGTTTTTCACTCTTTTAGATATATGTTGACGCATCTGCAGCAGATGACTTTTAAAAGAATGAGTCATAAGGAGACATTGTTCATTATGAGCAGTTTGTCCCTTTGCCACAATGTGTTCAACTGTATTCAATTACAGTACCTTTATTTATTGAGATGTTCGACATATTTGACCAGATATGTTCAAAGCTGCAGATTTGTTGTATTTAGGAAAGAGTTAAATGAGCATAAATAAGTCACCAACACTACAATAAATGAATTGTCTTGACCTTTCAGATATATAGGAACACTTCCATTAACATTACCGTATAAATAAAAATAAAAATATGTTCGAATGGTTAATAATTGGATTATGATCGGACGGTGTTACCGAAGTGATCATTTAAATGAATAAATGAGTCGCGTCACACTAACACCGACCTTAGGAGGTATTGACATATAAGCCATCCCGCGAGAAAACCAACAGTATGGTCTCTGCGTAATGTATCGACCCGGATCACCTAAAGCATGCCGCGCAAGCTAATCTGGGCAGACACTTTTGGCCTCATGTAGATTTTCTGTTTCAAGAATTAGTACTCCATACCTCTTTCCCCCTGAGGCGGATTGTATCGGCCCGGTTTAGGCTGCGCGGACTGCGCAGGCTGATACGGGTCGATACATCATGCATAGTCCATAATGTTGGTTTTCTCATGGGACGGCTCATATATAGTGTTAACGATCAAAAAACATACTTGTATCATGAGTCTTCATTTGTGCTTCCTGGACTGAATGGCGAAAAGAGAACACCAAGATCATATATGCGCGGATGCACAGGCTGATTCGGGTCGTTGCTGATCGCTAACGTCTGCAACGTCGGTTTTCATATAACGCGGCTAATGTGTCAGTTGACAACATTCTCTACTACTTTAAACAATTTAATAAATTCGCAAACGGTTTAATCAACTATGATATGTAGCGATATAATTTGACACAAATAGACTTTCCGTTAAGTGTTTGAAATGTATTCGGTTAGGAGAACAGGCAAGTTCTGTATTGCTTTGTCCGCTACGTCTAAGGTCATTCCGTAAGCCTTACAACTTTTACAACTTACCCCATCCAAATAAGGAGCTTTTAAGTTGAAAATGTGCCACGTCCGAGTTGTAGACCTTTACTAATTTCAGGTACATATGGAAGGCTTCAACCAACATCCAGCACATCACGGCTAGCAATAAATAATGTAGTAACACGGCTACTATCTACAAATATATACAACGCAATCTCATTCAATTAAGATCAAAGTACTTCGCTGTACATATATTGGATCAGACTACCCCACACTATCTACACATATGAACCGTCCCGCGAGATAACCAACACTGCGGACTCTGCGTAAAGTATCGACCCGCAAGAGCCTAAGCATGCCGCGCAGGCTAACCCGGACAGTCACTTTTCGCCTCCTGTGGATTTTCTGTTTCAGAAGTCATTGCTCTATACCTCTATGTCCCTGAGACGGATTCAGAGTCCAAAATGTTAGTTAATGTAGCCTCTTATAACGGCACATACTTAGAGTAATGTCATCATTACATAAAGTTGTCCCACAACTGCTGAACAGTAAGTGGGAAATATAAGGACAAACGAGTTGATATATTCGGAATAAAGATGGCAAACATGCTTGGAGTCAGCATAATTTTGCCTAATCATTACTTGGTTGCTGCAATTAGTTTTGTAATATAATGTAATTATAGAGACCAATTGCTCTGATTGAGCATAAGGTGTTTCGCTTCTAAAATCATCTGACAGGTACAGATAAGTTTAAGGGTTAACTACAAGGGAGTTCGGGTGCGATACTCGAGCTTCCTTGGTTATTTAACGTGCCCAGTGTAAAACAACGATACACGCGAGACACTTTTTCCTGGAACGGACCAGTACTTGACCTCTAGTTGAGAGGGAGACACTAAAAGCACCTCAGAACAATCCAGAACCCAGACCGACATTTGAAACCCCAGACCTCTGGATCGACTGTCCAGCGTGTTAACCATGGACTCAAAACTTCAAACAGGATTTAATTAGTTAACAGCAAAGTGAGCTATATGGTATGCCAGAGTATTGTAATTCGGTCAGGGATCAACACTAATTTCATAAAAAGTATCTGCCCTGTTTCAATATGATATCCCAGGTTTTGTAGAGAAATGGTATTGCGTGCACAACTTTATCTCTTTCAGCGCCGAATTCACTAAATTAGACTTTTCCATGTTAAAACAAAGACGATTCCTTTATTTCATGAAATAAGATTTTTGAAATATTTTCATAAGTAAAAGGCCAACAATGTTATTTTCATGTGATACACTTCATCATACAAGCCGTTCCACCTGAATCTGTATTTATTTGTAAGAACCTCAAGATTTCCATTTGCGCTGAAAGAGTTAACTTGGAAGCATAAGTCTAATCACAAGGTCGGAAGTCTATTTTTCGAAAGGTCTAGCTAACCTTACTGCATCTTCTTAATTATACACCATATTATTAACGTGGAATTTATATCTGTTTTTATAAGTAGCACACACACCATATCCGGACCGGTAATGGGGCAATGAGGTTATAGCTCACAAGAGTATGACCATGTTGTATCATATGCTATATAATACAATTTCAATATCAATATGTCTATGCCCTTAAAGCCTTTGACTCAGGTCAATACTGCCCGCAGAGGCATATACACAGTTCTGTTAATCTATTCTATGCTTCCATGATTTACAAACAATGACTTAGTAATATGTGAAATGTTTAGATAGTGATCGTACTGTGAGGATGTACACATGGACCTGGATCTACACTATTCCTAAATGTCATCCTCTACATTTTCCCATGGACAGACTCAACTTGTCTTTCTTTTACATTTAGAATATTCTTTAATTTTATAATAATTAAAGGTCTATAACATTCAATCAATTGATATCTTATATTATAGCAACCGGCAGTACATTTTACCTGGACTTCAATTGGGCTTCAAACTGCACATTTTAATTACAACCTCGATATTTTTAAACATATGAACTAAAATCTGCTATTTTTAAATTGGTTTGTTTGGTGTTTACGCCACTTTCAACAACATTTCAGTCATATCGTAGCGCTTTTACGATTAATTAGCAGTACCTCCGGCACCAGCGCAACTGGGGGGAACATACCACTTCCATGTTAAATGACTCGAACGGGGATGGAACCGTTTTTAAACTGTCAAGTTTTAAGACTTTTCAGCTGAATGTCAGCATTTTCGACAAGTTGAAGAAACTCAAATGTTCTAACCCTTTCACTGCTAAAGGCAATTAAAGGCTTTTGAAAACTATGCAGATTCAGGTGAGACGTCAAATAACGAGCTGTATCTCCTGAATTTGCATTGTTTGCCACGTAGACATTGTCTTATACAAAATTTGCTGTTGGACAAAAAATGGAGTGGATCCATTTTCAACATGGAAGAGTCGACTGTGCAATTCGGCAGTGAAAGACTCCCTTTTCAACGGATTATGATACACATTGCATACATTTTGTACCTTAGACGCTTGCATAACCACGATGTTTTACTGACACAGTCAATCGAAATGTAGTCTGGAGTTCCTTCCCCTGATTACTATGTAAAGGGTCAGGCACAAACCAAATAATGGCGGAACCCGATGGAATATCAGGTAATATCTAAATTTACTATTTTGTTGACCATCGGGATAATAATTCTTGTATCTTATTAAAATAAGGTTATAAATTGATTTCATGTTTTCATTTTATGATGCTTTGTTCTGTTTGGAAGAAAATTATTTGTTATCGAGTAGTATAGTTTTCGGATAGATGAAAATGTATTTGAAATTCGGATACAAAGGATCTTATTAGAAATAAATGTTTTTATCTTTATGGGATGTATATCATTTTTAAAAATGTTCAAATGTTTCCTTTTTTATAAGTTTTAGTAGTCCCCGATTTAGGCAATATAGGCTCTATTTTGAACAATATACTATTAAAGATTTAAATGTTTTAAAACTGTTAATTTGATTCCTCAAGTGAAATGATTTCTGAGTTTTCTATTGTCAATTAGATCCAGATCAGCCTGCAAAGATAATGCTGATCAAGATCTAGATTGTTCACTTCACACATTCCAACATAAAACAAATATGCAGAAGACGACTGAAGACACCTTGAAGATCTCTAGAAATGACAGTATAATTACTGTAAACAGTTAAAAACATTGTGACAAAAGGAGATATTGCTTTCCCAAAGTCGTCTGCTACAGAGTAATCACAGATGTGCAATCTGATGTGCAATTATAAACAAAGACAAACGTATATTCATTAAGTGAAGGTGAAACATGTATTCATTAAGTGAAGGTTTAATCTGTATCGGAAAGGGTTAAAATGTGGTTAACTTAACACTTTTCCACATACTGCAAATATGCAGTGGACGACTTTGAAAACAGTTTGGCAAATATCTCTGTAAATGAAAATGTAATGATTGTATAGAGTTGACAACATTGCGACAAAAGGAGAATTATAAGTAATTTCTCCATTTATCACATTGTTTTTAAAGGTTGACGGCTGCATATGCATCAGAATGTGTCTACAAGTAGGAAATGGTTAAAAGGAAAGCATTCTATAAATAGCAATGTAACAGTCGGTTCAATTTGGCTTTTTTCTTTTTTTAAATGTATCGTTTTGTTTACAGGGTGACAAAGTCTCCTATGCCCTATCAGAGTACTGCAATTAATACCGTATGACACTACCAGAATTAATATGCTAACAAGCTAGTGTAAGTAATATGTGAACAGTGTACATCTTCATCGGACTGTGTAGATGCACAGTCTAATCTAAATCTTTAATACTGTTCTCAAAAGCCAACGTGTACATTTTGTCATGCACAGGCTCATATCCGATGTATAAAACATGTACAATAAAATGTGTGGCACTCAGAAACATCATATATTTTGAAAAGTTAATGAATAGATTATGGAATTTCAATCTGCCTAAACTGAACACAAATATATGGTGAAGCATGGAGTTAATGGTTAAAGCATTGACATGTATCCTGATAATATTAATAATTTCTGACTGTGTACTAAACTAGAGTTATAGCATGTTTTATAGGAAATGTGAAACAAGTTTAGATCAATATCACATATGTGTATTCTGATCATGATCTGTATTGGTGGTTAATATATATATATATTTTTTTAAGTAAACAATATAGATCCTTATTCGGATGAATGGACTAGTTGCAGTAATTCAGAGCCAGACGAGCCTACACACCTGTGTATGACATACATAGTATGCTCATGATCTACATTGTTCATCTTGTGAACAGAAATAATCTGATAAATCTTTAAGCCAAAAGTTCAGATACTGAGCAGATTGCACATTTAGTTATGTCCATGCAGAACGTTATTTAAGTTGTTTCTATTCTTTCACAGCATATGTCCAAGAGGTAGGGATGACTGGCAGATCTAATGGTGAAGCTGATACCATTGTATACTACAACAAAGCTGACGTTGGGCTTCCTAGTATGACAACATATATAAAGGAATATTGTCTTAATAATGATACCATTGTATACTACAACAAAGCTGACGTTGGGCTTCCTAGTATGACAACACATATGAAGGAATATTGTCTTAATAATGATACATGCCGGCGGAGAACAATAAATAGTTACCTTGGTTTTGAAACCGTTAAAACACCACATAAATGCTGTGCACACAACACTTTGGAATTGAATGGGATTTCAATAATTTGGCTATGAAGTAGAATGTCTCACTTCAATTCAATTTAAATATCAAGATGATGTTTATTGAAAATAATGTGACCCCATCATCATCTTTATGTCATTAAAGAATTGGACCAGGCATAGCAATGTTGGGTATTGTTTAAAAGACACATGGGATCCACCATCAAAAGCAGTGAAATTGTTATAAAATAAACTGATTGAAAAATACTATTATAATAATAATAATAAGACAGCTACTTAATTTCAAAAAAATTGAAACTCTTTAAATGATACCAGTAATAATATTTTCAAAATTAATTCTGTCCAGAATTCTTTCCAAATTGGTCTGCTGTATATTTCTTGTTTGTGTTTCTTAACCCTTTCCCTTATATATACGCTTTCTTGTGCCTCTGCAGCAGACGGATTTTTCGGAGGTTCTTTTACATAACTGTGGTCTGGTGCCACAACATATTAGTAGTTTCATCACAAAGATGAAATGTCAAAGTAAACCACACAGAACATGGAACCAAACTTTGTTTTTATAAAGTATCCGAAATAATTCAACTGTCCGAACACCACTCGTTTTCTAGTTTGTCAAAAACCAACGTCACATCTTCTTACAAAGAGCAATCATCACCCGTTAATATTTATGATAAGTCTATTATAGTAATGACTAAAGGAATAAAACGATTTTATCCAGATGGTCAGCTTATTAAAATAATTACATTCAAATTGTACATGGGAGGTATATCATAGCAGGCCGCCATTCATTCGGTTGTGCCAGACTTACTATCATAGGAAGTCGGGAACCAGACTAATTGAAATGTTCATATTCAAGATTAATTAAGTTTTAAGAAATATAACAAACGCACCGTTCAATTTATAACAAAATCTGGTGAAAATAGCGGACTTTAGGAACTGCTATATCGCAGATTTATATGAACGGATAATCATTAACAAAAACTGGGCTCAGGCTTCAAAACAATAAAGCTCTATACTCATTGTCGGTGCTCAGGAATGAACTCTTCGCTCCAAAAAGTACTTTATTTCTGGAATGTAATTGCTTCTTACCAATCACATACTAAAGTAGAAATTCTTGCCATAGAGTAATACTTTTATGGTTTTGGAGCCTCAATTTACTTGTATTTCCTACAGTATCTGTTAAATATCGAAGAAAATGTATAAATTATCTAATATATATTTGTTTTTGTGTATGATTTTCGAGGGTCAAAGTGTGGATTACATGCTTCACTTAGTTGCATACCCTTAAATTGATAGTATTTATCAGAAAGAAAGAAAAAAGTGACAATATTCCTTGTTGAGGCAACATCATCGTCGAAAATAAAAGTATGTGATGCATTATGAAGTTATAAACGTGTCTATACAAATGATAATTTTGAAGAGCTAGTTTGTAAATTACTCATCCCTTTTGGTGGTGACGTATCGCAAGAAATATGCGATACAAAATGACTAGCGAGTACACTCAGTGGTCATCTAGTATTTGTTTAGGAATTCAAATAAAGGAATATTAAAACTTATATCAAAATGATATTAATGTTATGACAAGAAGGGTCTAGGAATCACTGTGTTTTGTCTACAGAACTTCTAAAAATCACACTGATTATTAATATGTTTTAATCGTGGGGACAATGTTGTTTGATAAACGAATCTCAGAATCTCGGATTCGAACTCAACCCCTGGATTCACGGCCCGCGTCGCTACCGACTGAGCTACCGGGACTCGGCATGTGATTTGTTTAAGATAAATGTAATTCTCAAAAATACTTCTGTTAACACGGATCAAATATTGTTTCTAACAGTATCAACATATCTCAACATACTCTTCATTATATCCCAATCTTGCATACGAGCGAGCAAAGATAAGTTCTGGTTTTAACGTAATTGTATTTGTATGGACAATATCATCCGGCAATTGTACTGTTTTGTTGAATTACACTACTACTTCCTTTTCTCACAATGTTTTCAATTTCCACCGTCTGCAGAAGTGTAGAATATCATCTCTATCAACACTAGGTATAGCCAGGAATATTGTAAACGCTTATTTAAAACGCAGGAATACCATATATGATCAGTTCCATAATGTACATATTAATTGTGTAAGGATATAATTAGGGTTTATTTTCAGCCGACTTATATATGTTTGTACAATGCATGATAAATGATTTCGTCTACTAAGATACAATACATAGTACATGTACTCGCTACTTTACCTTGCATCCAGTGTGATTTTCAATCATGTATTCCTGAACACCCACAATGAACACGAAGTTGACCAGTCCAATAGCACCACAAAGGTTCATCAATATTTTGGAGGGTTTGTCCTTTTTTAACCGTCTGCAAAATTGATAAATTAGTTGCGTTACACGAAAACCGACTTTAAGAACTTTCGACTAGGCACGACCCATGTCCACATCCCCGCTTTCTGATAAATGTATTCTCTGTTCGCAACGTAGTCCTACTAATCTCTTTGACAATTTTTGTTTTTTCAAGTTATTTTCATATTTCACCAGAAGGTCATATACCCATGTGGTAAGTAATGTCTAAGTCACATTTGCTACGGCGGCCTTGGGGTCTGAAATGTCTACGACCAATAGCAATTATAGTGCCGCCGCAGCATTCCTACGGTCACATACTGTAGCAGTCACATATGTTAGGGTAGCCGCACGGCGTATTTTGAATGTGTGGGGACAGAAAACCTGCGACTGCCGAACGGCCTTTGAAGTGATGACGCACGGTCGCCTGCGGCGGCAGTAGGTTTTTAACAAATACCAATACTATCTATAATCTGGAGTTTAACACCTTAAACAGCAACATTAAATAAATTAAACCACGCCTAGCCATTCGGGGTCCATTCTGTCTCATCCGTATCTTCACCGTCCGCAAATATGTTTTACATACCCAAATGCACCTTCTGACAAGAAAACTATAAATGTAACTCCACTAGTGAACACGAAGCGAAGTGCCATAAAGACCCAAACTCGCTAGATGCGGCATACTTAACCCTTTTCCACATATAGACGCATTTTGATGCAAAATAACAGCAGACGACTTTTGAAAACACTGTGGCCGGAGGAGAAATTCAGAAATTTCTCCTTGAAAATGCAGCAACATCAGGTCATCCGGAGTCAGCACGGTGTGACAAAAGTGCATTGGAGATAGCAGAAATTCGTTAAAGTGATCACAGACATATAGTGCGTGATATTACATGTCATGTTGGTAGTTCACTAAAATGTGTTATAAAGAAAATCTGGAAAGTTAGAAATAATTATATTAGGTTGGTGCCCGGTCTATTGACTGACCACCTGGAAAAAACCTGAATCGGAGTTAACGGGATATATTACTTACTTAAAGCATGAGTATGTAAGTAACGTCAGTATCACAGCGAGGCAGGAAACACCGCATCCAACATATGATATTATCGACAGGGCTAAATGATCTGACTTTGTTAATGTCCCTTCAGAACCATAAACATCCTAAAATAGAATAATAATGTTATTGATGGTAATAATACAACTTACGATGAACTTTATACTGATAATATTTTCTATGACGATAACATTGATGGATTGATTGGTGTTTTAACCGCTTTTAACATGTTTCCATTTATTTCACGGCTTTTCCTGAGTAAGTTACCATTAAAACTGATGCCGTATCAGACACCAGCCAGCCAGTCGTAATGCTTACCCCGTAGCCCTGAGCGCAAAGAAGGGCAGCCATTTCTACCATTTGTTTGGTATTTCCCGGCCTGGGTTAGAACCCACGAGGCGCAAGCTCTACCACTACACCACCGAGGCGGTCCATGATAGTAGGATACTGAGGATGGTGATAATAGGGATAATAAAATAATACGAAAAAAACCCATGAATTTTTAAGGTAACAGGTATGAGATTTTTTGAGATGTATAAAATGAGACGAAAAACACTGATTGAAAATTATTGTCGTCTTTTTAATCATTGTTTTAAATCGATATTTTAGGTATGTATAAAATGAGACGAAAAACACGAATTGAAAATTATTGTCGTCTTTTTAATCATTTCTTTTTAAATCGATATTTAAGATCATTAAAATGCTGTGTTATGTGGGAATTAACATTTGTAAGTAAAGTTAAAAATAAATTGATCTCTGTAAGAAATATGATTTCCCGTTAGTCAAAAAAACCGACAGCATTAACCTTCAACGCCTGAACCTAAATTTTGACTGTATCGTAGCCAAAGAAGGAAGTGACGTCATTTCCGTAACACTTCATCTTGGCGTAACGTCAATGGAGCGACGTCGTTTCCCGCAAAAAAAGTGGTATCAACATGAAAGACCCCAAAGTATAATTATTTATCAAACATTGTGGCAAAATAAGGAGCAATTGTTCTTTTGGCGACAATCTTTTCCTAAATCATCTGTTGCAAAGGCCTCAGAAACCGTCTCTAATAGGGAAAGGGTTTAGCAGAAATGTGACCCCTTACATAATTTGTTCCTGTCATATTGACTGGTTGAAAAAGGCAGTCGCAGGTGGCATCAGAAAAGGGCTGATCTATTTGCTACTTTACCATAATGCAGGTGATCGATTAAGGATCATCTTGGCTCTCATGTTTTAACCTCGTTCATTAAAAATGTATTTCTTGATTTTCTGAAAGTCTTTCCTTTATTATTTTCTGTTCGTAATATAGACAACAGCAATACGAATTCCAAATATGTTTTGATAATGCAAGAAACATGACATTAACATTATTATTGTCTAGTCAATCACTTATAAATCTTTTTTTATGGCCAAAGTATGCTCTTTAATTTTTGTTTATAATTATCTTGCGTTTTTTTCGTAAATAGGTAACACCTATAGATATATTACGAAAAAAAAACATGAATTGTTTTTTTCGCTCATAGGTAACAGGTGTGAGAATCTTTTTTTTTTTTTTTCAATAACACATGAACCTTTCTGAAATGAAACAGGCTAAATCAAGGGGGCCGCCATCTTGGTTATGTATAAAATGAGACGAAAAACACGGATTGAAAATTATTGTCGTCTTTTAAATCGGTTTTTGTTTTTAAATCGATATTTAAGATCATTAAAGTGCTGTGTTATTTTCGTGTTAATTAACATTTGTTCGAAAAAGTTAAAAATAAATGGAACTCTGTACAAAATATGTTTCTCCCGTTCGTCAAATAAACGACGTCGAACTACAGCATTTGAGACGTGACGTCATTTCCGTAACACTTCATCTTGGCGTAAAGTCAAATGGAGCGACGTCGTTTCCCGCAAAAAAAGTTGTATCAACATGAAATACCCCAAATTCCTTTACATGAGCTATAGACTCACTCATACAAAGTATAATTATTTATCAAACATTGCGGCAAAAGGATAACTTTCTCATGAGGAGCAATTGTTCTTTTGGCGGCAATCATTTCCTAAGTCGTCTGCTGAAAAGGCGTCTAAAACCGACTATAATAGTGAAAGGGTTTAGCAGAAATATGACCCCTTACATAATTTGTCCCTGTCATATTAACTGGTTGAAAAAGGCAGTCGCCAGGTGGCATCAGAAAATGACTGATATATTTGCTTCTTTACCATAATTCAGGTGATCGATAAAGGATCATATTGGCCCCCATGTTTTAAAAATCGTTCATCATAAATGTATTCCTTGATTTTCTGAAAGTCTTTACTTTATTATTTTCTGTTCGTAATAATAGACGACAGCAATACGAATTCCGAACATGTTTTGATCATGCAAAAAACATGACATTAACATTTCTATCGTCTACTTATAACTATTTATTTATGGCCAAAGTATCCTCTTTATTTTTTGTTTATAATTATCTTACGTGTTTTCGTAAATAGGTAGCACCTATAGATATATTAATATTATTAATAAAAATGATAATGCTTATAAGATAAAACAATACATAACATAAATGCAATTCTAAATAATGGCTTGAACACGTACAGTCCATAGTTATAGTTATAATGATTTTAATTTTGATACTACCATTACTAATTATACTAAAATTACTACTACTACTTATACTAATAATAATAATGATTAGAATGATGATGATTCTTATAAATAACATTGTTAATAATACTAATGACGACGTTGACGGTATTAATAATGATTATGATGATAAAGATAATAATAATAATAATGAATATGATGATATTTATAAAATGTGCTATGACAAAGGTGGTACTAATTACAACGAAAGAGATAATAATACAACGATGACAATTCTAATGTTGGTGATTACAAATGAGCCGTTCTATGAGAAAACCAACATTATGGAATCTGCGTTATGTATCGACCCAGATCCGGAACGGCTCAACTAGTGAATAAACAGCGAATAAGGTTAAAGCTGCTAAAGCATGATGGATAAAGGTCCGATTAATTAATTGTAGACACCATGGAATTGACTGCCATTTCAGCTGTCTAGAACTCTAGATTAAACATTTAATATAGGAGCCGTCCAACGAGAAAACCAACATTGTGGACTCTGCGTAAAGTATCGAGCCGGATCAGCCTAAGCATGCCGCGCAGGCTTAACCGGATTCACATCTTTCGCCCCCTGTTGATTTTCTGTTTAAGGAATCATTACTCTCTACCTCTATCCCCCTGAGCGGACTACGCAGGCTGATCTGGGTCGATACATTACGCAGTGGCCATACTGTTGATCTTCTTGCGGGAGGGCTCATATAATGATACTTAGGGTCTGAAGTATATAGAGGGTCGAATTACAACGCATCATCACAAAAAGGCATTGCTATGATTAACATATTTTCAACAAAAACATTAGAACAGTATGAGCAAATGGTCTTTCGTGTTAAACAATTGTTAAGTTCTACATTATTGTTTTGAACAACACTAGAAGATATTCCTCGACAATTATTGCAATAGCACTGCTTTTGCAGCCTGCAATATTAATCACATCTAAAAAGTCAGTTATCCTATGTAAATGCCATTGCAATAGTAAGTCCATTTATGTATATATATATATTCACTGCAATAGTTCGCCAACTAATTGTGCATCAAGCTAACTAGTTGTACACCATTAAAACATCAAAAGAATGGTATACAAGATTACAATTTTATCGTGATTTTAGGTATCGATACCTCCAAATGTCTGTTTTCCTATGACGACGTAAAGGGAATCAATACTAGTGCACTTATGGTCTCATGTACAAACTAACATAACTTTAAATTCGCAATACTACTTTAACACATGAAAGGCAAACTTTTTATCGCGATTACAAAAGCAGTGTAACACAATCCATGTCCGTGAAGTTGGCAGCCTGGCAGCCTGGCAGCCTGGCAGCGTGAAGTTAGCAGTCTAGCATCGTAGCAGTCTGGCAGCGTGAAGTTAGCAGTCTGGCAGCGTGAAGTTAGCAGTCTGGCAACGTAGACGTCTGGCTGCATGAAGTAAGCAGCGTGGTAGCGTAGCAGTCTGACAGCGTGAAGTTAGCAGTCTGACAGCATGGCAAAGTAAAGATGTCAGTCTGACAGCGTAAACAGCCTGGCAACGTTAACTGAGCAGCATAACAGCTCGGAAGCCTGACAGCGCTAAATAAGCACTCTGACAGCCTTGGCAGCGTTAGGTTGGAAGCGTAACAGTCTGACAGACACGCCACGTGAAGTTAGCAGCATAATAGCCTGGCAGTCTGGCATAATGAGGTTGTTAAAATCGAAATGTCGCGTAAAGAGATATGGCTTAGTTCACATGAAAAGTCTGGTGTAATTGTTCTAAAAGTATATATTTTAAGTTTCATGCGACATTTATAAACGTGTTTTTCTAATGAACTACTGTGAAGGAATTTCGCATTTTTCATATTTTGTTCGGGTTTGAAAACATGAATATCTGGATTTCCGTTTTGAAAGATAACGCTCCATTACGAAGTATTGTAAGATGAAACTGAACTACGGCTAAAGTGGCAAAGTAAAGCATTTTTCACTATTTCATGACCGGAAACATCGCGCGATATCGTCTTTCGAGAGTCAGAGTAATAGAGGTAAATGTTAGCAAACATACGAACAAAACTTTAAACTGTACTACGCTGCAAATTCTGCATAAAGAGATATGCCTTAGTTCAAATGAAATTGCTGATGTAATTGTTGTAAAACGGCTCATTCTGCTAGACTGCCTGTCTGTCAGACTGTTACGCTGACAACCTAACATTGCAAGGCTGTCTGAGTGCTAAGTTCACTCTGTCAGGCTGCCGAGCTGTTATGCTACTTTGTTTACGCTTCTAGGCTGCCATGCTGTTAAGTTACTCTGTTCACGCTGTCAGGCTGTTTACGCTGTCAGACTGACATCTATACTTTGCCAAGCTGCAACGCTGCTTAGTTCGTGCTACCTGGCTGCGACGCTGTCAGACTGCTATCTTCACGCTGCCAGACTGTCAGGCTGATAACTTCACCCTGACAGACTGCCAGGCTGCCAGGCTGCCAGACTGGCACGCTGCCATGCTGCTAACTTCACGCTGCCAGACTGCCAGACTGCTAACTTGACGATGCCAGGCTGTCAGACGGTCAGACTGCTAACTTCACTGACATCACAATCCTGTGTTTTATTTCATCAATGCTATAAAATCATTGGGAAATCTTGCTACCTTTATATAGGTTAAGTTCCAGAAGAATACGCGCTCTTGCTTTGTGCTATAATGATGAAAGTTTCTACCGAAATGTATAAGGCACTCACACAATTGTGTGTATCCACTTATTCAATGGTTTAGACTGATACTTGGAAACGGTCACAACTGTATTAATGCTTTATGCCACAGCTATGGAATACTCAAACAATTTTGTTCATTACGTCGATATTTGTTTTTATTAAACAGAGGGGTAATTTTGTGTGACGAATCGGGTCATTCCATTAAACACTGTAACTGGCCATACATTGACAATACTTAAAACGTATATATGTATAACAAGAAAATTCTTTAAAAAAGATAAACGGCGATCAATATGAGAAAACACTAGAAAATGGAACATGCGCATATTATTTGACTTGAATATCAGAAAGGTTTTGTTAATAATCAAAACAATCAGTAATTTTCCATGAATTATAAAATTTGCGCAATAATGTTGTATATCTAAGAATTCGACCGCTCCTTGAATAGGTAATGCATTATAATCGTGAACCAGTTGAAACATTGTTCGATTAGAACATTGTTCTTTAAAAGATATAGAATCGGTTCATAGCAATCATTTGAGATACTGGATATTAATGGTTTACTTAAAGAAATATATTACTGCTGAAATGCTGTCCTGCTTATCTGTGTGTTTGTCTGTCGTCCTTGGTTTGGCCAACCTTGGACAATTTTGCTTCTGTGTGAAAATCTGATTAGGCCAACATGTTAGTATGTTGTATATTTCTGTTTCAGATTCCTACTGGTTACCATTCAAGGAGACATCTTTTCGCAATTTGGGGACAAATTTTCTTTTTGGGCGGGATATTGTATATCTTAGAATTCGACAACTCCTTGAGAATTAGTAATGCATTATAATCGTGAACCAGTTGGAACATTGTCCGATTAGATCATTGTTCTTTAAAATATATAGAATCGGTAATCGAGTGTAGCTTGCGCGTTTTTAGTTTATCTTTTTGTTCTTCTTAGAACCACGTGTCAGCCAAAATTATGTAAAGAAATAAGTAAATAGTAAACGGAAACGATGGAATCAACTTGATTATGTCTTTATCCCAGTATCAACTACTAAATCATAACAATAATCTATGTGTAAAGGCTAATCGGCCATCTCCAAACAGCTTCAGTTTCTATATATAGATTATCAAGGCCGAGAACACACCACTTGACTGGAGATTACGCGAGGCTCCCAAGAGGTGTATAAGTTTCAATTGACGATAAATAACTGAAAACTTATCATGTTTCAAAAATAATTAATATTTTGCTCTTACATATTATATTTCATACATTTTCACTGATTTTTTTCACTGAAATTTATTTCTTAAGGAAAGCAATTAAAAGTTATAATGCAGAACATTTCATTTTAAAACTTCACCTTATAAGTGCCTCTCGTAGGATCGCCAACTTTACTATGAACCAATTTAAATACAACATTTGATTGGTCTACAATCTAGATAATTTGTTTAACATCTAGGTCAAAACTGACGTTAATCAGCTATCGTCGAAATAAAAGTATATATTAGCGCCTATCAGGGATTACGATTTAGAAATCTCAGCGCCTATACATGCAGTTATGCGACTTTTATGCATACTCGGCATTGTTCTCTGATACTATATGTTACATGTACAATAACAATTATTATTCAATTTGTCTTCATCAAATTGTGACCGATGGTAATCTAAATGGTGAAAGGGACGGAATACCTAAGCTTAAGAGAGAACTAGCCAAAGTGAATTCGATGCAGAAGGACATTACTGGCTTGAAAGCGCGCTCATTGCTCAATTTTATGCTTCTTTTAAGATATATGGAGCACAGAACCACTGACAAAGCAGGTATACAGAAGTGTGTACAGGCGCTCCTTAGCCACTGATCGGTTGTTCTTAAAATAGAAAATCCTCATGACTGAATCTGACGTAAACATGCGCATCCTGTTGGTAGACATAAAGCAATGGCCGATTAACGTAATGCTCAATTCCAATCCGAACAGGATGTTTATCAAACAGTAATTCCGGCAACACAACGATTCTCCAGCGGCCATGACTTCGGACCCCACTCAATTCCGGTGTTGCTCCCTCCCGTCATTGATGATCAATGGCAAGGCGGTCTGGAGGACTGCCTACCTGTCCTACGATAGCATGAACCTTTACAACACGTTGTATACCATGAGTACTGTCAAAACGTCTGGTTTTAACTAGGAATCCGAACAGAGCAGTTTAAGTTTTCTCTCATGAAATGTCCAAGGTATATATGCTTCAAGCATGGTGACCCAGATTGCTTAAACTTTATGTCTGACTTTGATTTGATGTTCAACACTTATAACATTAAATTATATAATAATGTTCGACATTTAACTTAACGGGTATGCTTGATTCAGCTGTCCTTGTCCCCGAATGAAAATATTAAAGGTATTCAGAGGAATTATAGTATATGTTAAACAATGCTACTCAAATGACATAGACTTGGTTCAGATTAATTACAAATATTACAATATATAATGATATAATTGAGCAGTCCCGCGAGAAAACCAACATTTTGGCATCTGCGTAATGTATCGACCCAGATCAGCCTGCGCAGTCCGTGCAGACTGATCCGGGCCGATACAATCCGTCTCAGGGGCATAGAGATATAGAGTAATGATTCCTGAAACAGAAAACCCACAGGGGGTGAACAGTGTCTGTCCGGGTTAGTCTGCGCGGCATGCTTAGGATGATCCGGGTCATTACTTTACGCAGAGTCCACAATGTTGGTATTCTCGCGGGACGGTTTAATTATTAAGGCTACAAGTGCCGTTAAAACACTCTAAATTATAATGTGTATAAATTAACTTTTATTTGCAATTGTTATCTCATTAATTGGGTAATAAATACGGAATGTTTTTTAATTAAGTCTAGTAAGTTTAACATTAGTGGATCGTTCTTTACAACTATTTCGGAAACGTAGGATTTTAAAGTGTTATCAGAATGTCTTGAAAATATATTCTAAAGTAGATTGTGTTCTCATAATAAACAAAGTTGCTCATGGACTTTGTATTCAAACCTATTTGCGTATTTAGTGATATATATATTTACCAAGTACGGATATTTGCAAAAGTCGCCATAATAAAACAAGATGTGTTTGTGAAACACTAATGCCCGCGAATGGCAACATCTAGGTCAAAGATCAAGGTCGCCAGGTCAAAAATGTTGGTACTGACAGAAAGGTCATGTCACAAGGTATACACATGTGAAATATGGTAGCCGTACCTGTTATGTTTCAAAAGTAGTCTGCAAGGTTAAAGTTTTTATCGAGAATGGCAACATCTAGGTCAAAGGTCAAGGTCGCAAGGTGAACAATGTTGGTACTGACAGAAAGGTCATGTCACAAGGTATACACATGTGAAATATGGTAGCCTTACCTGTTATGGTTCAAAAGTAGTGGGGAAGGTTAAAGTTTTTTTTGAGAATGGCAACATCTAGGTCAAAGGTCAAGGTCGCAAGGTCAAAAATGTTGGTACTGCCAGAAAGGTCATGTCACAAGAAATACACATGTGAAATATGGTAGCCGTACCTGTTATGGTTCAAAAGCAGTGGTCAAGGTTAAAGTTTTTTTCGTGCAGACAGGCCAAAAACTACATCTAGGTCAAAGGTCAAAGTCGCAAGGTCAAAAATGTTGGTACTGACAGAAAAGTCATGTCACAAGTAATACACATGTGAAATATGGTAGCCGTACCTGTTATGGTTCAAAAGAAGTGGTCAAGGTTAAAGTTTTTTTCGAGAATGGCAACATCTAGGTCAAAGGTCAAGATCGCAAGGTCAAAAATGTTGGTACTGACAGAAAGGTCATGTCACAAGGAATACACATGTGAAATATGGTAGCCGTACCTGTTATGGTTCAAAAGAAGTGGTCAAGGTTAAAGTTGTTTTCGTGTTGACAGGCCAAAAACTACATCTAGGTCAAAGGTCAAGATCGCAAGGTCAAAAATGTTGGTACTGACAGAAAGGTCATGTCACAAGAAATACACATGTGAAATATGGTAGCCGTACCTGTTATGGTTCAAAAGAAGTGGTCAAGGTTAAAGTTTTTTTCGTGCAGACAGACAGACGTGCAGACAGACGGGCAGACAGGCCAAAAACTAGATGCCCACCGAATCGGAGATTCCGGGGGCATAACAAAAGTAACATCGATATTTAGGAACAACATCTTGGCTAATTTATTTAATACAATCTATATATGTCTGCCACTCTATTGGAAAATTATTGCAGTTATATATGTCTTTCAAACTTGTATATAAACTGTAAACAAACGATAAATTGTTATCAGTAGGTAGAGGATACATATTACATGAGATCCTAATATGTTCCCCAGTACAAGCATTATAGTTTGAGAATACCTTTTTCTACTTTTCCTTGTACTACAAACTGTTTTTATTCCATTAGGAAGGACTTTTTTCAATGCATTCACCATGCATAGTTACCACATTGCAACGTGAATGTTTTCACAGACATTTAGAAGAATAATACGATACTCTTCCCAGATTTTGGGTTATTTGTATGCTAGTACAAAAATGTTCATCTTGATTTTTGAAAAACAGATAATTTTGATTTCTTATGCGAATGTTTGTATTTATTATATGGCTTACTCAGAGGACAAGATAAGGGGGAGTAAATTGTTCTTTCTTCAATGATATCTCTCTTAGCACTCATTAAAACCTATCTTTTCGGTACTCAAAATAATCGTCTCACTGAGACCATTTTTTTGAGTACCCACAACATAGGTGTTGGGAGTCAAATAAGGATGTTAGAGCATAAAGGTCCTTATCTAGAGCTCTGCTTACTGTATAAAATATTGGTGTAAGCATAAACCTTTGTCTGACTCATTTTATCCTAAGTAATATTTGCTATAAAATGTTGAAAAATCATGAAGAAATTTGCAGACCGTATTGAGCTTCATTTCAATGATGATGTCAAAATGATATACCTAGCCAAACTGATCCGAAACGGCCGCACTGTTGTCGATCTTTTCCCAGATTGGAATACGATCACTAACATACCTCGGGTTGACATGACTCGTTTTGATGTCGCAGTTCGTGAGTGTAGAACTAAAAATCACTTGAAGGTATATAAACCCAGGGATACAGTTGACCAGGGTAAATCGAACAAAGAGGACATTAACGTCAAAGATAGCAATGCCTCTACCCCCACGGCAAATGGCCGTTCCAAGCAAAGTTCACCAAACCAAGCTAAAAGGCCTGCTCCAGCACCACCTTCTGCCCAGAAGAATATGGACCAAAACCCAGATTCACCAAACAGAAATGCAAACGATGACAGACAATCTACAAGTACTCCTCGCGAACTGGATTTTACATAGGACATCGAGGGGAAAGAATGTAAGCCTACAGCTAGTTTAAGTAGTGATTTGTTTAAAATTGGTAGTTTGAATGTTAACGGCCTAAAACGTAGACTCTCCTATCCGGAATGTATTGACTCTTTAACATCTTTTGACATGTTTTGTGTTCTAGATACATGTCAAATACTCATTAATGTATTTTAACTTTACTAAACACAGATTGTTCCGCAGAATTAAGGGACCTTACAAAGTCCATGCGTATTATTATGAATAAATTCCGATAGAAATTTTCCTAACCAGTACGATACAAGATTGTATTGTAATTTTGATGTTCTATGTTGTTGTTTTAGTTTGGTGTTTTCTTTTTTTTTTGTGGGTTATATTTGGTGGCTTTCTGTTTGTTTGGTTTATCTCAAATTGAAATGTCAAAGTCTAACAGTAATATGAGGAAACTAGGGTGGTATCTTGTGATATTACCTTGTTTCCTCATACACATCGCAGAAATGCTAAAGTTAAAAATTTAAGTAAGAACATATAATGACATTAACACACTAACTATGTGTCTGCTTTCTCCAATTTTATAAAGTCGATACTTTTTGTTTGTTTTATATTTCCCTTTATTATACATGTGTTTGTATTATTGGTAAATAAAAGTTGAAATTGAATTCACTAGTCAAAGAATTACTAATAAATGATGAACATGCATCTCGAGTGCTTGGCGTGAAACGGTTGTAACTAAAATTGGTATTTTTTTACCAAGGTTAATCACCTCGCCAAGTCTTTATAAGCGTTAAATCATTTTTCTTAGTAAACAATGGAATCAGAACGAGCAATGGCACCTAAACTTGCAATGTTTACAAAGGGGTCAAAATTGCCCCTAAACCAGGGTTTTCAAAATAGGTTTTTAGTTACTAACCGTCTCACGCTAAGCAGGCGATCTGCTTGTGTATCACATAACATTGGTAACATTCCACATGTTGTCAATTTTTTTGAAGCAGAGACTCGTGGATAATTTTGAGTATGATTTGCAAAGTATTATTAATACATCTAGTTGGTGTCACTGAAAGAGCTTTTTCGAAATTAAGATGTTCTATTTATAGGTTGAATATTGAAATTGGTCGGCATACTAACATTCCTGTAGAAATTAGAATGTTCATGTTTTATCAATCAATTATCAACAATGACGTTACTGTCTAGCTTTTTTTTCAGTTGGTTCATTAATGGAATGTCTTACGACGATTTTGTTCTCTTAAAGTATGAGCTCTGATTCCGAGACGACACAAAACAGTACATATACAGCAATAGGGGACACACAATATATGAACAAACATTTTCAATTACTGTACCGATTTGACTTGAAGGTATATGTGTATTTAAAGTATTTGTTCATCGATATTACAAAGTTAATATTTTCCCTCATACAAACGCTTTCTGACACCTTTGCAGCAGACGGCTTTTTGAAAACATATTGACAACAGAAGAAATTGCTAAAAAACGAGCAATTTCTCCTTTTGCCAAAATGTTTTCCACTTTTAGTCATAGGTTATCCATTCAATTACAGAGATTTTCTATTTTTTGACAAAATATGTTCAAAGTCGTCTGCTGTAGAACTGTCGTATGAGGGAAATGGTTAAAGGCTTGATTAATGAATCTTCTTACGTCTACACAAGATAAAATATATATAACGTAAACTAAGCATAACACAGATTGACGCAATAGATTGAAACATAAAAAAGTTTTTTACAAATGTCCAGTATGTTGATTTAATTTTTTTTAAATAACACACCAACTATTATCAACAATAGCATTATCATCCACAAACAAAGAATACTCATTTAATTCTACCCATTTGAATCTTTAATATTAAAAACGAATGAAGGCGAAAGAACATGTTCAAGTGATCGTTCTCATATCTGGATACTTTACCTCAATAAGATCATCTCGGATAAATCTAAAATCTTAATTTAGATATCGGGTGTCATTCATTGTAATTCAGATCACAGGCGTCATTCATTGCAATTTAGATCACAGGCATCATTCATTGCAATTCAGATCACAGGCGTCATTCATTGTAATTTAGATTACAGGCATCATTCATTGCAATTCAGAGCACAGGCGTCATTCATTGCAATTTAGATCACAGACGTCATTCATTGCAATTCAGATCACAGGCGTCATTCATTGCAATTCAGATCACATGCGCCAATCATTTCAATTCAGATCACAGGCGTCATTCATTGCAATTTAGATCACAGGTGGCATTCATTGCAATTCAGATCATAGGCGTCATTAACGCATATACGGAAGACAGGAGATATTTAGTAAAAACTGCAAAATAGTTATTTGTGGAAACTTTAAATATATTTCATCTGGTAATTCGTCTATTGGTGTATATATATTTAGATTTTAGATTCCTGAAAATTCATTACGTTTAAAAGCAGCAAACTCTACATGTGCTATTTATTGTGAGCTGGGTACATACAAAAATATTTATTGTTTTGAGTAATAACGTTAAATCATCCATTCACCAAAGTACATAACTATTTTACATTGCTGTGTGTGTTACTGTAGATTGTATTAATGACAAGTCCAAACAGTAAATGTAGTGTAAACATAACGACTGTTTTTGTTTTGTAAATTATCATGTAAACATTAAAAATGATAGATAAATATAACCTGTATTTAATTTGTCTGAACACAAATTAGAAATATACAATAAATGCTTGTGTACGTAAATCATAGCAGATGAATATCGTTTTATGTTATGCTGTGCACTTTATAATATAACTATAACTTGCAGTATATGCCTCCTGACCATCTATAAACATGTCCACATCTCCAGTGCTAAGTTCTTCTTCTAGAATTAGTTTAACCTGTAGCTACATATATGAGAGATACAACGGAGGTGGAAGATTTTTCGATATTAAAACTGTTAAATTATGAAAACTATTCGATTGTTAAATTCAATCAAAGGATTTTCGTTAACTCTTCATTTTCTATAGATCGAGATGTAATAAAACATTTTATTGGCTTATGGTTGGTTTAGATATCCTATCCATATGTTGTATGTTTTTAAAATACGATCATTGAATAGGTTGATTCTAATAATATTGAGGTGAAGGAAGAATGCTTATCTTCACAGTTTGAAACCTGTTTGGCGCGTCAAGAAGTCACATTTGAAAGAAAATTGCCCGCCCACCCGCCACTAACATAAATGCCTTTTATTTGTGTACATTTGCATTTATTTTTGTTTATGTTTTTTCATGTTTTGTAGATAGTTCATGTATGTCAAAGACTAGTTTGTAAACAATTGGTTTAGGTCATTGACGAATTCGTAAATATTTCATTAATGTTTTGTTATTTGTATCACCATTGTCTTTTTTAGCTCTACTGGCTGAAAGCCAGTCGAGCTCATGTCATGGCGAATTGTCCGTCGTGCGTGCGTGGGTCAACTTTTTCTTCAAACGACTTCTCCTCCCTAGCCACTTTGCCAATTGGAAGGAACTTCAGAGGAAGCATCTTCTCAATGTCCTCTCCTAAATTCCTTCAAATCTATGAACAATTTCTGGCTTCCCATAGAACTTTAAAATTCTTCTACTCCTAAACATGTTGGCCGATTTTCAAACAATTTTGTAGAAATGTTTCTTGGATGACCTTCTATCGGATTGCTTCAAGCTATGTTGATTAATCGAAAAACATGGCAGTAAGGGTGCAGGGCTAGTTTGCCTTATATGGCAATAGTGAAAATTAAAGAATATTCTCCTCCGAAAGTGTCAGTCAAATAATTTTGTAGAAATGTTCCTTGAGTGACCTTCTATAAGATTCCTTCAAGCCATGTTGATTGGTCGAAAAACATGGCAGCCAGATGACCGGACTATTTTGCCTTATATGGCTATAGTGAAAACTTAAAAAATCTTCTTCTCCGAAAGTGTTTTGCAAACTATTTTGTAGAAATGTTTCTAGGGTGACCCTCTATATAATTCTTGCAAGCCATGTTGATTGCTCGAAAACTATAGCCGTAAGGGGGCGAGCTATTTTGCCTTATATGGCTATAGTAAAAACTTAAAAACTCTTCAGTATCTGGTCGATTTTCAAATAACTTTGTAGACATTTTCCTTGGGTGAATCTATATTAGATTCCACCAAGCCATGGTGATTGGCCTTAACATATGGCTGCCAGCCTTATATAGGCTCAGTGAAAACTTTAAAAATCTTCTCCTCCCAAACTGTTTGGCCGATTTTCAAATAAGTTTGCAAAAATGTTCCTTGTGTGACACTTTACGAGATTTCTCTAATTTATTGCGATTAGTCAAAAAAACATCGGAGCTGTTTAGAGATTTGATTTTTGCCTTATGGCAGTGGAGCGATACTGGCCCTCTTGGGCCTCTTGTTATAACTATGTTATGCATTATGATAAACCCCATTTGATGATTACATGTATTTACGAATTTCTGTGAATTAATGTGAAGACTTCTTCTTTCCTAGACAAAATGACAAAGAAATAACAATTCTTGTTGTTTGTTATTACCAGTATAATAGGTAAGAATACTTATGAAATTATATATTCTATATTTTTATAATTTGAAACTAATTCTATGTTATTTTATATGTTATTGTTATGTTTTTCGCCATGACTATTTATAGAATGACCATGAAAATCTGTATGCCTTATTTCCTCGTTAGCTTTAAAACTGTGTTAATATTTGTGCTTATACATGAATAAATGAAATTATAATTGATGTTAGAAAAACTGCAAGCCCTTGTTAATATTATGCAATGAACACTGCAATAATGTTAACAAACAATCTTTCTTTATGTCAATCAATACAGGCATACTGACCATTAAAAGGGCAAAGTTTGTCAGATGATTACAGTGACAGACAGTCAGATTCGCGGTAGTAACATTGATTGAGCACCCTTCGCTGGACCAATCTCTGTTTGTATCATTCCAGTATACGCATTCTGCATTAACTCCTGCCTTAAAAAAAGGTGTATACATTATTTTACCACATACACCACATCATCAGCAGTCGCTGGATTAGATTTCAAGTTCACTTGAGCAAGCAAGGTACATTTCCTAGCCTAGTACTGGTTTGTTTATCCAGGGATCGAGCATAAGTTAGCTGTCGTCATGATATAACTGTAATCATGTTGAACACGGCGTAAACCGAAATGAAACAATTATCTAGAAGACGACTTTGAGAATGTAAAGGCAATACTACGAAAAAAGTATGTAAATGAAAGTATAGTTATTGATTACGTTTGCCATTTAAACGTATTAGTTCGGAGTTTATTGATTGATTGATTGATTGGGGTTTAACGCCGTTTTTAACAATTTCTCAGTCATATCACGGCTGCCAGTTCACCTACTCATGCATTTCCCGGTTTTCTCACACCAGTACTTCACACAACAATCTTCCCAAGAAACTGGCTGCTTTTCCACATAGACTAAGTGGAAGACGAATGACACATGTCGCATTGACTTTTGTCAATCGTTGGAAAGAAAGTTGGCCGAGCCGGGATTCGAACTCACAACCCCTGAATTGACTGCCCGCGTCGCTACCGACTGAGCTACCGGGGCTCGGCAGTTCGGAGTTTAATGAACCATTGCAAATAACTTTGATATACCGAATGTTCGACTAATTGCATGTTCGTCTGTACTCGATTGATAAGGCTGATGTTTAGACCATTTCGATGTGCAGATATTAAATGCACAGAGAATTGACTGCATAACAAAAATAAATTAAAATAGGTAATATCACACTATACTGAGGTTTACTTACTTCAAAATGAAGAAAAGTTATTATGACTGGTTCCTTCAGATTATTTAAAGGAACGCCCCGCACTGTTGCAGCTATCACGTTACTGTTTATAGCTCGAGTTGCAAGAACTATTTTATTGCCTGGCAGTATAATTTCTGTTGTTGTGTTGAGTTTTCTTATCGACTGAAATAGACAAAATATGTACACGCAAAACTACACGTTACTAAGGTGAACGTCGACACCGACACTTACACCATTTCTGGGACACGGTTCAAGCAAGGTAAATACGCGTACCAATGTTACAGGGTGAGAGTACGGCATGGGTATACTTATAAACCTTTCCCATATATAGACGCTTTCTGACGCCCCTGTAGCAGACGACTTTGGAAAGCATTGTGACATAAGGGGAAATTTATTAAAACGAGCGTCAAGATCTTGCCAAATGCGAACCGTCTTTGCCGAATTCGTTCAGGAACAGTCCCGTAATTAATACGATATTTGGCATTAATACCCACGTCAGAGTCCCGACAATTACAGATACGACTGAGTCCAGACAAATCCATTTGCAACTATGAGGGCTTCTCCTCCAAATTTCCTGATCGCCCTCGTAGATGCAGATTATGAATTTAGCTGGCTTGATGTTTGGTCAGATGAAGCAGTTTCAGACGCACAAATATACGACAAGTGTGATCTGAAAGAAGTCCTGCAGAACAACACCATTGGTTTTTCTTCAACTACAGGCTGTCAATAGCACGCAGAATTGTGAAAAATGCGTTTGGCATATTAGCTCAGAGATTTCAAATACTGTTGTCTACCACGCAAGACGCTCCTGACAATGTGAAAATCATTGTACAGGCTTGTGTCCGTTTCCACAACTTAAATAAGAATACGCTACCCAAACATGGGCTTCGACCAAGTTTTCTAATAGGACGTGACTATCACGTGAAACGGTTTTCTAACGAATGTCTTCCGCCAGCGACGGTTCACTGTCTGTTCACTGTCTGATCTCTATCGGGTCGCATTCAGGATAATCGGGACGCTGTCGGAACAGATTCGGTCCTTGTTTTACCATGCAAACAATTCAAATCGGATCAGAATCGAATTGAGAACGGGATAATCGGAAGGAATTCTGCTGGAAACGACTGAATCCGGATGCTTCCTGAACAATATCTGATTGTTGTCGTGATTAAATAAATATTTTTACAAATTTTGATAAAGTTTGAATTTCTAGCAACGAATTACAGGATTTTGATCAGTCTATTCACACATTGTTATCGGGAATCGTCCTATCAAGGACGTTAGTAAAAATCCTGAATGTGTGTCTGAGGCTTAAAGATATATTAGCAATTTTTGACTAAATATTTTCAAAGTCGTCTGCTATAAAATTGTCGTATGTAGGAAAGGGATAATTCAGTGATAGTTAATCTTACGACAGTTGAACAATGCATCTCCATTTCGGATTCCAACGTGGACTTTCAATGAAAGATACGACTACAAATGTGCAAACGCATACAGCAATTGAACACCGTTACTTTGCGACAAAGGAATTCACATATACAGATCAGCACGATAACTGTAATTATATATATTTAGATATTTATTGCGTTTGAGTTTAAAAGAAGTAGTCGTCGCCGGCTGTTGTGTAGTGAGGCCAATTTGTTATTCTATGATGTGTTAAAGATGCGACTTTTAACCTGAAGCTTATCAGTTCATGAGTGTTGTTTATTCGTTTGTTTACACTTATTCTAGTTACATAGCGTCGATTTTACACTATCTCTGATCCTTGATTGACTAGGTTTGGATATGTACCGTGTCAATGTGTACTCAACGATGACCGCCTAGAACAAGGCTCGAATTAGGAATGCTAGATCGCCAAATCGGTATGTAATTCGCTAAGCAGAAAATTCGTTCAAACTATAACAGCACGTGATTTAGCAGTGGGACCGTGAATTAAGCGTGGATTGAACATGGTGTCTAAACATCATTTTACATCTTACTTTCCAAACACATGTGACCAATGAGCTGAACCTTAGAAGCGTATGGAGACATTAAAGAGGCTGGAATGGAGGCGATTTCATAGGCTTGTTATGAGTTCATCATTTCCCATTGGCTTCATACCTGCTCTCAGTATGTTTATTATCTAATTATGATTGTGCTGATGCCAATTATTGCATATTTCCATATTAGGTATACTAGTTAATAAAAGTAAAGTGTGCAGTCATTCCCATTGTATATTGTATTATTCCTTTGGGTAAGGATAGCAAAGAGACAGAATTGGAAACATATCCATAGATCGCGCACACAATGATAAACTAACAAATATATTTACGATGGTTATTTCAAACTAAGTATACTATTTGTCTGTTTTGAATAACCATTATTATCGACAAAAACAGTTGTTAGATAAGTCTTGCGTTCATAAAGCCTTTCTTTGATAGGAAACGTGTTATTTTAAACAGCCTCTGCGTACTGTAATAGCTAACATTTACCAATCGCACACTCTCAGTCTGTTTCGTATATGTGAACGCACCAGAGGCATTGCATATCAGAAATTGAGATGCAGTAGTGATCATTTCCTACATTGTGTTCGCTTTTGCAACGCTCTATTCAGATCCAAAATACAATGCAATCGATAACATCCACGCTGAGATTGTTAACATTTTTACTAACAGTTTATATGAAGGGTCTGTTATAGTTGATGGGATAACATATTCGAGATTTTAATGAGATTGTTGTAACCCTTTCCCACATACAACACCTGTTATTACACGCAGGTAAAAATCACGGAACAACTCTATGAATGAAGATATGATTTCTGAAAAAATAACAAAATGTGGCGAAATTAGCAACTATATGACGGAAAGGGTTAAATCTGGCCAAAATTGTGGCATATACAATGTATGCAGCGAAATTAAGTGTCCGTTCTTTTGTGAAAACGTAATTCCGATATCAGCTTTGTTTCAGAAAGTGTATGTCTTTTATTCAAATGTAACGTTTACAATGTATTGTTTGAATAGCGGACATTAACTCCTCTGGACATTATCCCCTTCGTAAAAAAACTGCATAAGCGGACATTAGCCCCTTCACATGCGGAGATTATCTCCTTATTATACGGACATTAGCCCCTTTAACGGATTGCTGAAAGCGGATATTATCCACTTCAACAGACATTAGCCCCTGCGATATTTATAACGAACATCTATTTAATCTGCATCAGATTGACCCTTTCCCACATATAACATGAAGATATTGACTGCATCAAGTTATTAGTAGGAAGAGTCTTTATTTTGAGAACTGAACAAAGTTGAAAACATTGTGAAAAAAGGAGAAATTGCTAGTTTTGATAACCGTCTCCCTTTTATAGCTAAGTATAGGCAAACTGTTAAACACACAAATTGCGGATTAAATATTTTTAATGAAAATCCGATAATTGTTCCATTTAATTGCAATTTATAAATGTTCTTATATGATTGTTATCTGGTCATTATAGGTAAACACGCTTAAATATTACGGCCAATTATTTTTTGATATTGACGATGCTTCTTTTATAATAAGGTGCTAATGTTTGTTATATTAAGGGCCATATGTCCGACATATACTAAGTGATGAAAGGGATAATGTCCGCATATGCAGATTTTAACGAAGAGGATAATGTCCAGTTACCGTATTGTTTAGTTCGATAAGTAGTGAAACAAAAGTTACACATTATTATTATGTCGGAATATACAACCACTTACACGAACGGTTCTTAGTAAAGTCCGTTTTTGGATACGCTGAACAAAATCCGGATATGATTCGTGCTTTCTCTTCATACAGTATAGGCCTGTATTTAGATGAATCAATACACAACATGGAGTTCAACGTCACAAGTTTTATAAAAAATTAACTTGCACGGACAAGTTACGAAATCCTTGGTTTTCTATACCTGACATAGCATTTTCAACTTAGTTCCAATAGTTACATATACGGGCAATTTCTACAATTAAATAGACATTTCTATTTCGGAAATGCGATCCAATGAGTAAAGAAATAAAGACACTTACGTTGTAAAGTTTGGAATCTCTAAGTGCGTATAATGATATATGGTTTACTCTCATTGTTTCTGCTTCCGAAAGACCATCAAACAGAGTCGGACGGAGAAGAATTCCTGATTGACTGGTGTCTGTCTCAACGGCCGATGTATGAAACGTTGACTGAAAAGGAATTTTAGCATTCTTAAATAATTATGAAAATAATTATATGTCGGTCTCTCCTTCTCTCTCTCTCTCTATCTGTCTATCTGTCTATATGTCTCTCTCTACCCCCTCTGTCTCTCTCTCACCCTCTCTCTTTCTCTCTCTCTCTCTTTCTCTCTCTCTCTCTCTCGCTCGCTTCTTCTCTCTCGATGTCTTTCTCTCTCTCTTTCCCTCTCTCTCTATATATCTCTGGCATCTCTCTCTCTCTCCCTCTCTTTCTCTCTCTCTCTCTCTCTCTCTCTCTCTATCTGTCTTTCTCTCTCTCTCTCTCTCTCTCTCTCTCTCTCTCTCTCTCTCTCTCTCTCTCTCTCTCTCTCTCATCTCTCTCTCTCTCTCTCTCTCTCTCTCTCTCTCTCTCTCTCTCTCTCTCTCTCTCTCTCTCTCTCTCTCTCTCTCTCTCTCTCTCTCTGCTTATATAATTACTGTTACCTTATCATCAAAAAATGCCCCATCGAGGTTACTGCTAAGCGTCATTGAGCGACCATTGAAACTCCTTACGTCATCTACATTGGTAACAAACATGGCAACGTTTTCTTTAACCACGGTATAATTGTTGTTCATGACGTAAACACTATTTGAAAAGTCGTCTATAACGGAGGCTAGTCTGCAATTAAAAAAACAAAACAAAAACACAATGATGATGTATCATGGTCTTTATTTGTTACACACGTATCAATAATAGTGTTCTATTAAACTTCACACAGATGTAACTAACTGTGTGTCATAGAGACCACACTGAGGCTGGACAAGCTAAACAAAGTTAAGAGTGGCCCGACGATGTTGTTATAAAACACGCTGACTTTCAATCAAGTGGTCCGGGTTCAAATCCCAGTCCGGGATCTGTAAATTTCTGAGATGCTCCGAGTCAACTAAAGATAAAGAGTGCGAGAGGGTGTGGGGGAGAGAGAACGAGAGCGAGAGAAGCAAGAGAGAAAGAGAGTGAGAAAGAGTCAGACAGATAAAGAGAGAGAGAGAGGGACAGAGAGAAAGAGAGAAAGAAAGAAAGAAAGATAGAAAGAGAGACAGACATTGAGAGAGGGGGAATAAACAATGAATTTGTCATCTGTAATTAACTCATAACATTTCTAAATCAAAGCGCCGAATGCACTATAGTGGCGCTCGTGTAGAAAATCCTACAAAGTAACAAGCAGTATCTCGGAGTATATGTATCCACATGCAGATATTACAATTAACAGGACCAAGATCATCCTAATTATCCCAGTGATGACATAGTAGATAATGGGTCCAGAAAACGTAAATGAAATGAAGGCTGTTGATTCTTACAAGCTAAATGTCTCAACAAACCACTAAACTGTTGACAATGTCCGGGCCGGAGAAGTTAGTCCTACCAAACAGTACTCATTTTGACCTTTGACCTTAATATATGAGGACGACACACCATCTCACCATGGTGCACTTTTGTGCTAATTTTCTTAGAAATCCTATAATACTGTTAAGATGCGGGTCGGACAGACAGATTCACGGTATGTGTCGTGCAATAATATTCTCTGTCTCCATACACGAAGAAGGCTAATTGTTTAACCTAATTACATCTTAGTTCGATAGTTCTAACATTTTGGTATCAATCTTGTTCCAAAAAAGCACTGGCATTATTACTGTTAACCATGTTTCTGCAGAAATGATGGAACTATTTGGCGGTAAACGTTTTCAATTAAGCATTTCTGACGGACTGCCGAAATCTCACTATATATTGTTCTTCGTGTGTCACAGTGCAGTGGCTATTGTTACCACAATCGCCACAAAAAACGATACCAAGGTACCGACATAGAATTGTGTTCAATTCTACTAAATTGATAAATTCCCTTTTCATTCATCGTTTTATACATCGGCTCTTGAGACAGACATCAGTCAATCTGGAATTGTTCTCTATCCGACTCTGTTAGACGGCTTTTCGGTAGTATGGAGTGAAGGTTAATGAGTACTGTACGCATTTGTAAAAGGGTCATTGTACTAGCAGCATGAGTTCAACGGTATAAGTTATAACCATTGGTAATATTACCTTGACGCAGCATTTCTGTTCTGCTGTGCCTGTGACAGTGTAAGGATGCCGACAAACAGTATATTGTTAATTGCATTGATCGTGTTGTTAATTACGCTGGGTGACGACGATGTTGTATTCAGTATTTGTTCTACGATGTCGACCGTTAGTGTAACGTCGACACTTGTGTAACTCTTCCAGCCTTGCGACACCTCTATGACGGTTGATGAAACATTTTCCACGTTATCTGCAATGATACAATTTTGACGTAAACATACTTTGAAAAATACCACGAACTTGGCCATCTGTTTGGAACGTAATTGGACAACATGTGTTATTGAGATGATATTGTTTTGCTTTGTTTGTCCCTATCTAAATGACATGTCTGATTTTCAATATACAAAAGCCAATTTCAGTATGTACACCTTTTAGAAAATTATAATGTCAAATATACTTCAGCGTCTTTTAAGGACTGGTTAATTAGTTCAAACCGCGTAATAAACGTATTAAAAAGCAGTCTTGTCTTGTAAAGTTCATCTCGATGTGCTATCACTTAAACTTTTGTTCATGATTGTGTTAAAGATGCTAAACTCCAGAGTTTAGATAGTATAGTTAAAGTTTTAAAACTGTTCAAAAGTTCTCTTGAAATATTATAATCATAATTCTGGGAAAAAAATAGAATAATAATTTTCCAGTACAATAAACATCTACACGATTAAGAGTACGCTATTAAACGGGCCTTTATATGCTAAACAGCTTATACTCGATCGGAGCAAATGGTCTCTATAGTTATATGACAATATATATATAACATTAGCAGTTTGTTTCAACATATTATAACTTAATGAATAAATATTGTTGGAAAGTGTTGCAATGTCGACGTGTATGTGGATTTTCCTTCTCTCCTTCCCTATTCGCTTTTTCTGTTAATACTCCGATGTGTGTTAATAGTGAATGATTAGCTCTACTAGGTCGGATTTCTTTATTGGTCTCATTCCATAATTGTATGTTCAAATATTCGATGCTCTCGCAGTCTCGTGGCTGTTAGTTTAGCGAACATACCATGTTTCTATGGAAACGAACATTGTTATGTATTCATCGTGCGACAGTTTATAGGGTCTATACTTACAGCGCACTTGATTAGGAGCAGTACACCGGTTGTCTCCAACCTACATTTCTCTTATGACACTAACAAACCCTATGTTGTGGGTCCTCAAAAGAATAGTCTCACTGAGACGATTCATCTCTGAACTGACAACATAGGGTTTGAGTGTCAAATAAGGATTTTGGAAGTCGAAGTACTCACCTTAACTAGATAACAAGAGTAAAGAGGTCTTGTTTTAAATATGTCTCTGTTATCAAGCATTAAAACCTATGTTGTGGGTACGCAAAATAATCTTTTTAGTTCCAACAACATAGGTTTTAGAGGTCAAATAATGATTTAAAATCATGCAAAACGCCCCTTATCTAGAGCTAAGTTTAAACAACTCATTGTAATAAACGTAATGTTCTTACTAACGTACTACCTACCTTTCGTGATGTTTTGTTCGGCTATTGACTGCAGCTCTCTGGTAATGGCAACGGCGGCACATTCTGTAAAGTTTGTTGCCGCCCAAAGGCCGAATGTGTCACTAAAATTGAAGCAATACGAGGTGGTTTAACATCATCAACTCCTTTTATAGTCTTCAACTCTTCATAAACAATATATCAAGGTGAA
This sequence comes from Serripes groenlandicus, assembly GCA_031761405.1. Taxonomy (NCBI): domain Eukaryota; kingdom Metazoa; phylum Mollusca; class Bivalvia; order Cardiida; family Cardiidae; genus Serripes; species Serripes groenlandicus. The sequence goes on from JASEVX010000005.1 coordinate 47,397,740, forward strand.
TAATGTTTGATAAGTACATGTATGTGATTTCACATATAACAAATAATCAATACTTCTTTAATACGCATTTAGACCCTTCTATTCATAGTCTGAGACATTCTTCAAAATTAGCAACGCAATATAGCCCATTATATATATACATTGAATTTGAGATAGCTCAAACATAGATTCGAATGAATCGTTCGACTATACGAACCATTTCCTGGAACAGAAATCTAGAACAGCATAGCAGAAGTTCTGAATACGAGCAATCAGGAGCAGAAACTCATAAAGCGGCTCAGTATGTAAACCGACAGTAAATGCTCTGACATTTCCTTTTGTGCAACAAAACCTCTTTTTGTAGCATCTCATATTATTGACATTTTCTCCCGAATATTGCGCGCATAGTTTTTTTGGGGTTTTACGCAATAATCAAAAGTAGTTCAGGCGTATCTCCGTCAAAATAAATTGATTAATGTGCCCATGATGTTTGTTTGAATAGTGTTTTACGCGGTTTCAACAATTTTACATTCATAACGGCGCTTCCTGAGCAAGTAACCAGTACTAATGATCCATTTATTGTGACCACAGCGAGACAGTCGTAATGCGGGGATCCAACCATTGACATCCCTCACCACTGCGGACGCTACCACAACACTACCGAGGCTGATGACGTACAAACTAGGTAATGTGTCTTATCGACATTACTCATGGTGAACATGACGGACGCTACCACAACACTACCGAGGCGGATGACGTACAGACTAGGTAATGTGTCGTATCGAAGGGTACACTAACTAACATTAGACCGCTGCCAGAAGTGGTCAAAGTAAGATATACCTTAGCACAAGGAAAACGTTAATAATTTTTCCACATGCGCATCTGCAACAACGCATGTTGAATACATTTTTAAAAAAGAAGACATTACTCATGGTGAACATGTTCTACTTTTACCAACCAGCAATTTTGGCGGTATATACGTGTCGTTTAATGTCGCGTATATGGTAAGAATAGTGTTAACTCTTTCCCACATATAGACGCATTTAGACGCGTTTACAGTCAGAGGACTTTTGAAAAATGTATGACAAAGGAGATATGCTCAAAATGAGCAATTTCCCCCTTTTGCCACAATGCTTTTAAGTCTGTTAAATAATCATACTTTTATATATAAGGAGTTTCGATTGATTTGCCTTGATATTTCAAATCCGTTTGCTGAAGATATGGTGTATGTGGGAAAGTCTTAACTCACAACAATTATATATACGAGTCCAAGACATTGCTTTAAAGTAGGAATACACATCTGTGTTCTTGTTTCTTTGATGTTAGTTCTCTTGTCTCCAGAGGACTAAAGACATAACAAAGTATATAAACATGTACAAGGAAAGCCGTTTGAAATGGAAGTCCATGCAACAAAGTGACTCGTGAACGTTGCTTCGATCTAAAGCAACACGCACAAATGTTCCATTGAAGGATTGCGACATGTAGGTATATTTATATAGTAGCATTCTGTTTGTATACGCCGATATATAATTATTGTTGTCATAAGAGCGTGAACGTGTTTCTGATGCACACGACTATATAATTACTACCCTTGTAAATGGAACTGTCCGAAAATGTCGGTTTACTCTATAGTTCTGACTATAAACTGACCTGGTCATGTTTTCATAACGCAACACTTTAATTTACAAGGACAATACCGGATCTTAAGAAAAAAGTGCATAACGTGACCAGCGACTATTTACTTCTGTGTAATATTATGTACTACAGTTACATGCACCTTTGATATTCTTGACCTTTGACCCTTATCCACAGGGACTTGCTCCTCTTAAAATAGATATTACCTTATATATGTATAAATGGCTAAGTTCATGACGAACTCAAGGAGGGTAGGGTCAGGGGGCACGTGCATCGATGGCGCATGCGCAGACACTTGGTTCTCGTGAGCGCACGTCTCTACTCTGGAGTCAAAATTCAAAATGGAAGCCTCCGTGTTGTATCCGCATGTTTCATTATCAATACCAGAAAGCTCGTTTTCCTGTTGTCTAAATTACGGAACTCAATTATTTGCAAGTGCCCAATTAAACAAATCCTTATTTATCTGCCTTACAAATAGATACATCACTGATTACTGAACTCAGAGGTTCGTATTTTAGGATCATTTACACACCAGTATCCAGAATTGCCACCCTCCGCCATGTTGGAACCCTTCTAACTCTCGCTCGAAGCAGGATTGTAAATTGTCGGGGTCAGAGGTTCATATGACGTCACTAGAGTTGAAACTCTTGCCGTTCATGAAGAACCCGGTTAACTCTAGTCGAAACTAGGGTTCGTCGTGAACTTAGCCTATGTTAACGTTATAGATAGGGTAATATCTATTTATAGAGGAGCAAGTCCCTGTGCCTTGTCCCACGGAATTCCTGAACGTGGCATACTAATACTGGCTGTTTGTTCAGTTCTTGCTTATTGTACATGGACATGTTTTTGCCATGGATGCATGGGTCGCTAAGAGATTATAATAGGTTTAGAGAGCACACATTTGTAGGCTGATCTAGGTTTGCTTTGTTCACAACTGGATTTTCTCTTCAAGATCATTCATGTATGCCGCATGGCTATGCATTAAAGGATATGGGAAATATTAGGTTGCAGTAGCGATACAGGTGTTAGGATTATACTACGAGGGGCGTGGACAATTCATATCTCGCGAAACCGAAGGTCAAGAGAGATGTAAACTTGTCGACACCCCGAATAGCCAATACCAAGCCAAACATCGTTACTGCAACATAATTGTCCTTTTATTATATACCTTGTATTAAATAAAGGACAAATATACACATTTCTCTTTGTTAAATAACGAAATAACACAATTTACACAATAAATAAAATATATCATTGGCGTGTGAACCACGCCCCACTACCTCATTTTAAATAACGCGAGTTATATTTCAATTACGTCACATCTTATTTCACTGACGTACCATGCTTTCCAACTGATGAGTGAATACTGCGTTACACGTTGATTGTTCGTGTGAGACAGTTAAGCAATGTTAGAGCGTCTACGTACTGTCTGACGATCCGTCAATTACGTCCGAGTGCACATAAACATTTTACATTTGAAAAACAAGAACTCTGCAATAAATTCTAATGTTTTCGAAAACTAATGAAATGTTAATTATATCGTTAATAACCCTTTCACACGTGCAGACGCATTTTAACGCACCTGTCATAATATCTCGAGCTCAACTCATTAAGAACACTTTTGGTTTTATATAGTTTACAAGACTCTATCAGATTTGTTGTATGTGGGAAACGTTTACTATTTTTCATCTTTAATATCAAATTCTAATCTGGCATCTACCGGACATGGATAAAATAAAAATCATATACCAGTATCTAGTTGCGTTTTTTTCAACACCTGGTGTCTGGAACGGACAAACAAGAACTGACACTGTGTCAGATATCACACGACTCCATGACACCGTTCCATATATGTCGCTTGGTACGACGTCAGTTTCACACCAACCTGCGGAATATAGAATGTCACAAAGCGACTTTCAATAAAAAAAAAATTCTCATACGTTTTATGTTTCAGATCATATGAGCTATGGCTAATTGTCTGTGATGTAAACAAGTCGATAGTATACCTGATGACTAGATAATGAGGAGTAAGCTAGTATTTTCTCACCTATATTTATCTTATGACTCAACCAAACCCTATGTTGTTGGAACTCTAAATAATCATCTAACCAAAAGTGTCAAATAAGTTTATTTTTATTTTTAAATACTCACTTTTTCTAGCGTTTGAATACAACAAACGAGTATATGATCCGTGCTTTAAGAGACCCAACCTTAATGTACTTATTAAACTGGTACATACAGTTGTATCTGTGCATCTTTGCTAAAAGATTCAAATGTATACATATGTACTTGTTTTTAGAAATTTCTTTAAACCGTCTATGACTAATGGGCGAACAGTGATGAGTCTCGTCATACTTCATGGACACGCACGTGCATAGCGGTTGGTTTCCGCATAGCTTAGTGTAGACGTGGGGCGAGTGTATGCATCCGTACAACACCACCAGAACTTTCAGTGTCCCTAATATACACCTAAATGCAAATTCTGAAATACCCGCATACAAATATGTGCAAAAAAAGCCCACACCTCAATGTAAATGTCGAGAGGTAAAAAAAATACCAAATCGCAGGACGTCGCTCGCAGTCTTGCTTTTAAACGCTTTCCAACCTATCAATATACTTGTAGCAATGACGTTTTCTCCTTGGCAATCAGGAGTTAACGGTTATCATGACGATTCAATTGCTGGTGTCAGGATAAATGGACCAGTAGTACTTGTAGCTTACACAGGACACGCCAGTGATAAAGCTGAAAATGTGTTTCAATCGGCGTAAATGACCATAACAACCAACAACATTTGATAAAGCAAACAAACTGTACTTACCCGCCTGATATGGTAATATATTGATTGTTTCAACAGCTTGGCCATTGATCGATACGCTCTTTAATGTGGTTTGCATTGCCGATTTGACGTCTGAGTTACTGATAAACCACATGGTACTGGCCGTAATCTTTACGGCAATCGTGACTCGTGGGGCTCTAAAAAGTGTAGATAACCAACATTGAGGAATGTGCGTAAAGTATTGACCCGGATCAGCCTAAGCATGCCTCGCAGCCTAAACCGGAAAGACAATTTTCGCCTCCTGTCAATCTTCTGTTTCAAGAACCAATACTCTGTACCTCTATCCCCCTGGGACAGAATATGTCGGTCCGGATTAGCCTGCACGGACTGCGAAGGCTGATTTGGGTCAATACATTACGCAGCGTTCATAATGTTGGTTTTCTCGTGGGAAGCCTCATATGTGCTTGCAACTTAACACCTCCCTACATGCAGACGATTTTCAACCGACGCCATGTTCATGTTCATGTATCAGGCTGTTGCAATCGAAGAAATTCCACCTTTTGTCTCAACGTGTTCAACTCTATTCAAAGTTATGTGTACTTTTATCTGAATTTTACTTGAATAGATTGAACATTTCAGCGAAACACAACGCAGAAACCAAACTATGAAGCTGATGTTACGACAGCGGTTTGACGTTATAACGTTAATCACTTTGGCGTTAAAAATCGGCAATTTTTATGTACCTTTTTTTCAAAATACGCCTCATAAATCACTTTATGTGCTAAATAGAATATATCATTCGTGTTTATTTATTATCTCTGTTAATACACTCGTTATCTTAGATGAATATTACGCTCGCCAAAACCTTAAACTAACTGTTCCATTTCGTCCTCGTGAACGTTTGATTTTGAATATGTATACAACATAACTTACGACGAACTGAAAACGAAGGACAGAAGTCACTTTATTTATAAATACTTTATCAGGAAAGGTTGAACTATTAGGAAAATCACATGCATGGCCGGGCAGATAATTAATTACTGATGTACCGTCAGACGATATACGCGACATTTTCGATATTTCGGTCATCACCCAATTTACCGTTAACAATTCTTAAGCATTGTGATTTACAAAGGATTAAGATAAGAATGATATTGAAGACGAATATTATTTTCCTTTAATCTGTCAGGCTTACGCTAATATCAGAACTCATTATTCAAAAGCTTACTACACAGCTAAACCATGTGTTTATAAATATGTTGAACTTGTAACATGTGAAAACAAGAATACATTGATGAATTAGGCCGTATTTGGAAGTATTTCCATGAAGCATCTATTCTACGCTTGACCTTTATTCATAGAACTTAATCTGACAATGACCATGATTGAACATTTTGATATTGCATTGTACCATCAAAATTGATGAAGTATATATTGTATAAATATATATATATTGTTCATCCTTCTATATGTATGTGCTATAACGGGTCAATGTTTATAGCTCATTCATGACTTTGTTAACATATGTATATACTTTGTTTGTATATATCAAGAAACTAAGTAAAGTTTACGTTACAAAATAAGGAATATCTTTCTATCTATCCTGTGAAGCCCTGAAAAGCTTCCAATCTGCGATATAATATATATATATAATTATCACAATATGCTGCAAGAACCAAATTGTCACGTTTAATGCAGAAATTCAAAAGTTACAGTTTAAATCGCCGCATACATACACTATTCCTAACTTTTGAAATACTCTAAGTCATTTTCTTTCAGCCTGAACATGAATAAACTCCCTTTATTATATGTGTGTGACCATTGACCTCATAATTGTTACCACATAAAACATATATTGTTTTTCACTGAATCCACTGAAATAAATGTTATAAAGTATAAGCCAATGTGTATTTTGACACCGGAGATTCAATGTTTGATATTTATTTTCTTTAAAAAAAAGGCATTTCTGCCACTACACCGTTCTGATATTCTGTATAGCAACATTCTTCAAATGTTATGCACAATGAAGCTTTAAAAGTAATGTCATTATGTGAAGATGTCCATGTTTAATATAAAGAATAATGGCATGCTTATATTTAATATTAACACAATCGTCATTGCTTTTTTTAGCTTCTGACAGGCCTTATCCATTCTACGAAAGAACAGACATTTCTAAACTTACAGAACCTCGCAGTTATACCTCGCAGTCATCCGAAGCTTTCGGACAACCCTGTTAGCTCTCTTGTAATTATATTGAACAGAACAGCAATGCATTGTGTGTCTTTGCACTTTCGGATGCCGTTTCAATCCGATTCAGGAGTTTATCATTGTCTTTTGGTATGATATGTTCCAAGTGTCACTATAACAGATGTGCATTGATACATTATACCGCTTGGTCCGATATAAAGTAACGCAGAGAGATTTAACCCTTTCTCACATACATCAAATCTGCAGCAGACGACTTTGGAAAAATATCGACCAAAACATCTAAAATCTCCATAAAATATAGGTTAATTGTTAAATAAAGTGGAAAACATTGTGGACAAAGCGAAAATTTATCATCATGAGCAATTTCACGCTGGGCCACAATGTTTTCAAAAATTGTCTGCTTCTATTGCGTCAAAATGCGTCTGCAAGTGGAAAAGGGTTAAGAGGGAACCCCGATAGTAAACGGAACCTACCTCAGGTCTATGAATTCAACGAGGAACGATCCCTTGCTACCATATAAAAAGTCTTGAATCTGAAAGAACAAAGAACAAATGGAAAGTTATATACACAAGTAATTATATACATTTAAATCATCATAAAAGTAGTATGCTATTCGTGAAACTGATTGCATTGCAGATTTTTGTTGAAATCGCCGCTCCTTTTCAAAAAAAGCTTTTGAAATCAATTGTGACGGTATTCACTGTGAAAGTTGATAGCATAATTAGTGACGATATTCACTGTGTACAAGTGGTAGCATCATTTGTGACGATATTCATTGTGAAAATGATGGCATCATTAGTGACCTTATTCACTGTGAAAAGTGATAACATCATAAGTGACGCTATTCACCGTGAAAGTTAATAGCATCATAAGTGACGATATTCACAGTGAAATTAATAGCATCATTAGTGACGATATGCAATGAGAAAGTTGATAGCATCATTAGTGAAGATTTTCACATTGAACGTAGATAGCAGCATTAGTGACGATATGAACAATGAAAATGTATAGCATCATTAGTTACGGTATTCACTGTGAAAGTAGATAGCATCATTAGTTACGATATTCACTGTGAAAGTAGATAGCATCATTAGTGACGATTTGCACTGCGAGAGTTGATAGCATCATTAGTGAATATATTCACATTGAACGTTAATAGCATCATTAGTGACAATATACACAATGAAAATTGATAGCATCATTAGTTACGATATTCACTGTGAAAGTAGATAGCATCATTAGTTACGATATTCACTTTGAAATGTGATAGCATCATTAGTGACGATATTCAATGTGAAAATTAATAGCAGCATAATTGACGATAGCATCATTAGTTACGATATTCACCGTGAAAGATGAAAGCATCATTAGTGACGATATTCACTGTGAAAGTTAATAGCATCATAAGTGACGATAGCATCATTAGTTACGATATTCACTGTGTAAGTTGATAGCATCATTACTGAAGATATTCACAATGAACGTTGATAGCATCATTAGTGATGATATACACAATGAAAATTGATAGCATCATTAGTTCACGATATTCATTGTGAAAGTTGATAGAATCATTATTGACGATATTCACTGTGAAAATTAATAGCATTATAAGTGACGATAGCATCATTTGTTACGATATTCACTGTGAAAGTTGATAGCATCATTAGTAACGATATTCACTGTGAAAGTTGATAGCATCATTACTGAAGATATTCACAATGAACGTTGATAGCATCATTAGTGATGATATACACAATGAAAATTGATAGCATCATTAGTTCACGATATTCATTGTGAAAGTTGATAGAATCATTATTGACGATATTCACTGTGAAAATTAATAGCATTATAAGTGACGATAGCATCATTTGTTACGATATTCACTGTGAAAGTTGATAGCATCATTAGTAACGATATTCACTGTGAAAGTTGATTGCATCATTAGTGACGATATTCACTGTGAAAGTTAATAGCATCATTAGTGACGATATTCACTGTGAAAGTTGAAAGCATCATTAGTGCAGATATTGGCATTGAAAGTTGATAGCATCCTTAGTAACGATATTAACTGTGAAAGTAAAAAGCATCCTTAGTTACGATATTCACTGTGAAAGTAGATAGCATCATTAGTGACGATATGCACTGTGAATGTTGATAGCATCATTAGTGAATATATTTACATTGAACGTTGATATCATCATTAGTTACGATATTCCCTGTGAAAGTAAATAGTATCATTAGTGACGATATTCACTGCGAAAGTTAATAGCATCATAAGTGACGATATCATCATTAGTTACGATATTCACTCTGAAAGTTGATAGCATCATTAGTGACGCTATTCCCTGTGAAAGTTGATAGCATCATTAGTGACCTTATTCAGTGTTAAAAGTGATAGCATACTAAGTGACGCTATTCACCATGAAAGTTGATAGCATCACAAGTGACGATATTCATAGTGATAGTTGATAGCATCATTAGTTATGATATTCATTGATAGTATCATCAGTGACGATATTCACTGTGAAAGTTGATAGCATCATTAGTGTCGATATTCACTGTAAAAGTAAATCGCATCATTAGTGTCGATAGTCACTGTGAAAGTTGATAGCACCATTACTGACATTATTCTCTGTGAAAGTCGATAGCATCGTTAGTGACGGTATTCACTGTGAAAGTTGATAGCATCAGTATTGATATTATTCATTGTAAAAAAGTGATAGCATACTAAGTGACGCTATTCACCGTGAAAGTTTATAGCATCATAAGAGACGATATTCACAGTGAAAGTTGATAGCATCATTAGTGACGATATTTAAAGTGAAAGTTGATAGCATCATTAGTGACGATATTCACTGTGAAAGTCGAAAACATCATTAGTGACGATATTCACTCCGAAAAGTGATAGCATCATTAGTGACTGACCAGATGCACAATGAAAGTTGATAGTACCATTAGTGACGATATGCAAAATGAATGTTGATAGCACCATTATCGACGATATTCGCAGTGAAAGTTGATAGCATAATGAGTTACGATATTCACAGTGAAAGTTGATAGCATCATTTGTGACGATGTTCACTGTGAAAGTTGATAGCATCATTAGTGACATTATTCACAGTGAAAAGTGATAGCATACTAAAAGACGATATTCACATTGAATGTTGATAGCATCATTAGTGATGATATGTACTGTGAAAGTTGATAGCATCATTATTGACGATATGTACTGTGAAAGTTGATAGTATCATTAGTGACGATATTCACAGCGAAAGTTAATAGCATCATTAGTGACGATATGCACTGTGAAAGTGGATAGCATCATTAGTGACGATATTCACAGTGAAAGTTAATAGCATCGTTAGTGACGATATTCACTGTGAAAGTTGATAGCATCATTAGTGACGATATGTACTGTGAAAGTTAATAGTATCATAAGTGACACTATTCACCGTGCAAGTTAATAGCATCATTAGTGACGACATTAAAGTAAAAGTTGATAGTATCATTAGTGACAATATTCAATTTGAAAGTTGATAGCATCATTAGTGACGATATTTAAAGTGAAAATTGATAGCATCATCAGTGACGATATTCACTTTGAAAGTTGATAGCATCATTAGTGACGATATTCACTGTGAAAAGTGATAGCATCATTAGTGATTGACCATATGCACAATGAACGTTCATAGCATCATTAGTGACGATATGCAAAATGAATATTGATAGCATCATTAGCGACGATATTTGCAGTGAAAGTTGATATCATAATTAGTTACGATATTCACAGTGAAACTTGATAGCATCATTAGTGACGATATTCACAGTGAAAGTTGATAACGTAATTAGTTACAATATTCAAAGTGAATGCTGATAGCATAATTAGCTACTATATTCACAGTGAATGTTTTACAACGAATCCCTGATAAATGCCAGTATTTCATTGATATTGTAAGGACCCGGTCCTCAGCCATAAGTGAGTGACGCTAATTTCAGTTGAAAGGGACCAACTCAGGTCATAACTGGCTAATATCAACTCTTCTTAATAATTGTGAGCTACAAACATTCATTTATGATACTTTACGATAACTGTTTGGTTTTATTATATATATATTTGCTGTGTTTTGAACGCTTGTGCTGGGTCGTAGCCACTATGTTGTTGTTGTTGTTGCAGGTACCCGCATAGCATCATGGGATTAGTTCTCATGACGCAGTGCAGGTGCCCGCATTTCACTATGGAATATTTCCTATGACGTCACTATGACTATCCCTTTTTTGCACCAAACGTATACTCATCTACATCGACCGCCGGCTTTCAAATCATAGTACAACCGTAATACTATATGTTTACCGACTCGAAGGTACGGGTTGTATGTGTTATGCAATTATCTGCGTATCTTTACCTACAAAACAGTATCATTCATTAAATTCAAGGGTAAACAACCATATTAATAAAGGGCTACTTTTTCCTGGTAGAACTCTTCCGACAGACCTGTTGGACGCTTTCCGAAAAAAATAACTTGTTGAGAATTCAACAAATTATTATGTTGGAAACGTCATTATATAAGCAAACGTTCCGACCAGTATCAGGACTCCACGCAGCTTTTTAGGTACAATTTAGGTTTATATCTTCGTCTCATTTCTTATTCTAATTTTAACTTAGTTTGTTTTGTTTATTTGTATTATCTGACATCTATAGTATTTTAAAGCATCTTTTCGGAATAAAATTTACTAAAAGGATAGGAATGGCAGCGATTTATGTAATCTTTTAAAATAGGGCTACTGTCTGCAGCTTTCGGAATTAAAATATAATTTCACTCTGGCATTCTCTTTTAAGTAAACCTGTTTGTCTGTCAAACAAGCTCCATCTTTCATGTTATTAAGGTAACTTATTATTTATTATTATTTAACTAGCGTTTTAGTTGCAGTATTATTACATTGTGTTTTAAACCTCCGTATTTGTTAGGAACTTGTTTTGTATGTATACTCATTTAAATATCATTATTAACCTGGTGCATACGTGGTATGCTATAGAGAGATATATATAGTAATTAAAAACTTTAAACTGTGAATTAGACTAACTGATTTTTTTACATTCAAAATTAGCCCTTCGTAGCTTATCCTGTTTATGCAAGTATTTCCGTGGAGTCAAATTTATTTTCTATACCAATTAATTCATACCGTCCGGAGTATCAGACGAGTATATTTGTACTCATTAAGTGGCGAATTCCCTGTCGTATTATAGTAACTATATGTGAACAATCTTCACGTAAAACTACTACCTTCCCCTCGAAGAAGAAGAAAACCGGAGGACCACCGGTGCGTAGCAATATTTCTTTACTAGAAGCATAATGCATTTACTAATATGTCATGGGGTTTCCATTCATGTTAGATAAACTCTACGTACCTCTATGCTTATGTTCGTAACGAATTTCTGATATTCTATAGACTCATTGTTGGCAAGTCCATCAGTCATGTCCATGGATAATGTAATAAGTGCCAGCACGTCAAAATACCGGGTTGTATCTAAAACACAGATCATTAGAGAATAGCATTTCCTCACATTGTTTTAACCCTTTCCAACTTATAGACGCATTTTGACACCTCTGCAGCAGATACTTTTTGAAAATATTAAGACAAAAAGACAAATGTTATAATAACAAACAGTTTCTCCATTTGCTACAATGTTCATTCATTTAAAGTTTCTTGTCTAGAAATGTTCCATGTTTTTGCCTAAACATGCTTTTGAAATCGTCTGCTACATAATTGATGTAGGTGGGAAAGGGTTATATTATGTTTTGAAAAGCCCTTAATCCATTTCTTTAAACGAAAGTATTATTATTGAATAGAGTTGAAAACATTGTGGAAAAAGTAGTAATTGCTCGTTTTAAGCAATTTCTCCTTTTGCCGCAATGTTTTCAAGAGTCGTCTGCTGCAGATGCGTCATAATGTGTTTAATGATGGGAAAGGGTTAAATAATATAATATTATTTTCTCATTAAATGTGATTTGTAAGAGAGTGAATAGCTCATATTGAGGCATTTGACATGGTCTATCATGGACTTGAATTGATCTGTTGAGTCTTCAAGTGACCAAGGAACATTTCCATTCATACATAGATTAGGTATCTGCCTTTCTTAAAGGTACTGAACTCCATATTATAGATAGTATAGTGAAAGTTTTAAAGGTGCTGAACTCCATATTATAGATAGTATAGTGAAAGTTTTAAAGGTGCTGAACTCCATATTATAGACAGTATAGTGAAAGTTTTAAAGGTGCTGAACTCCATATTACAGATAGTTTAGTGAAAGTTTTAAAGGTGCTGAACTCCATATTACAGATAGTTTAGTGAAAGTTTTAAAGGTGCTGAACTCCATATTATAGATAGTATAGTGAAAGTTTTAAAGGTGCTGAACTCCATAGTATAGATAGTATAGTGAAAGTTTTAAAGGTGCTGAACTCCATATTATAGATATAAAAAAAATTAAGATAATATAGTGAAAGTTTTAAAACTGTTCAAAAGTTGTCTTGAAATATTAGAATCATAATTCTGGAATAAAATGTAAGTAATAATTTCACTTTCCAGTACAATAAACATCTTATGCTTCATTTGTATTGGGTAAACATACCCAGTAAGCCAAATTTCGTACATTTTCATGACTTTCAATTGACTGATTTTCAACATCCAAAATAGTTTTGAAGTATTTATTAGTTACTTTATTGCCACCATAAGCAATATTTGCACAAGTTTTAACATTTCAAAATGTTGATCTCCATTTGGAGTTCAGCACCTTTAACCCTTCTCCCGTATACAGTAAAACTGCTTTCAAAACGACTTTGAAAACATCTGGACAAACATATCGAAACAAATGAAACTAATATGAATTAAGGCAAAGCCTCAGAAAGTTTCGGGAAGTGCATTCAGTCTCAACAGATTTAATCACCTACTAAGTTGTTGTGCACTAATGCATTTACTATTTGCTCGATTGATAATGGATAGAGTAGTCACCCAGGGGTAATATAAATCAAAAGAAAAATCTTGCTATATTTAACCCTTTTCCACATGCAGCAAATCTGCAGCAGACGACTTTGAAAACATGGTGACAAAAACCTGAAAAATCTCCATAAAAGATACTTAATTGTTAATAAAAGTTGAAAACATTATTGCCAAAGGAGGAATTGCTCATCATGAGCAATTTCACCTTTGGCCATAATGTTTTCAAAAGTCGTCTGTTGCTGTTGCGTTAACATGCGTCTGCAGGTGGGAAAGGGTTAAAGATCTATATGTTGTTTGTAACTCTTATCTACCATAGAAATAATTAAAAGAAATCCTACTGGTTATATCAAAGTGGTATCTCTTACTTGCATAAAAGAAACGAACATAGAAAATTAGAAATAAATCATACTGGTAAAATAAAGTTCAATAACTTGTTTGTAAACGCAAAACGTATCTACCATTAGAAAACATTGAAAACAATCTCACTTGCAATATTAAAGTTATATGTTATTTGCGACAAAGAAACTGAAGTAGGTCTACCATTATAAAAACGGAAACGAATCTCACCGACTTGTAAAGCTACTTAGTGGAAAAAAAACATATTTGCCATTATAAAGCTCGAAAGGAACATCATAGTTGCTTCTCGTTTTTGTTAAAACAACAACGTATCTACCGTTAAAAAAACATCGAATATAATCGTACTGGCAATATCCAAATTGTTAAACTTTGGTGCGTTATTACAGAAGTAACACGTGCTAGGTGTGGTACTGTTGCACATGGCAGAATTATTCGCTTCAAATTTAAGACAGCTCGAGTAATCAAGACAGCCACTCCAAATGCCGAGGTGTTCCGTATCGGAGTATTCTTGTCTAATGTAACAAACATCCTGAAAATAAAAGCAAGCTAAATTAACCCCTATTCCCGCTAATTGACTTCATTGCCATTTGTATTAGCTAGCTAGCTCTTTCAAACTGAAGAGTTTTTGCTCCATAGTATTACATGATTAACCAACAATATAGACCAAGATTAGATTAGACTGCTTAATACAGGGGTAGTGGAGGGTGGGGGGGGGGGGGGGGGGGGGGGGGTCATCGGACTTTAAGTACCAGTACTAATTTGCGACTGGGGTACATGGGTGATGATACTCCATAGGATTCAAGGTTCCAATACCAGTTCATGATTATCTTATGTAAGTTATACTCCGAATAACAAAGTTTTTGACTGGCATTTGTGTGTTATACTCAATAGAAACTAGGTATCCGATAACAGATTATGACTGACGTCTGTTGTTTATTCTCCATAGAGCTTAGGTAACCAATAACATATTGTGACTGGCGTCTATTGGTTATACCTTTGGTACCAAAAACAACTTGTGACTGGTGTATGTTGGTTATACTCCAAATTACCTAGGGTAACACTATCAGGTTGTGACTTGGATATATGGGTTATACTCTAAATGACCTAGGGTAACACTATCATATTGTGACTGGGGTCTGCTGGTTATACCTTTGGTACCAATAACATATTGTGACTGGGGTCTGTTGGTTATACCTTTGTGTACCAATAACATATTTTGACTGGGGTCTGTTGGTTATACCTTTGTTTACCAATAACATATTGTGACGACTGGGGACAGTTGGTTATACCTGTGGTACAAATAACATATTGTTACTGGCGTCTGTTGGTTATACCTTTAGTATCAATAACATATTGTGACTGGGGTCTGTTGGTTATACCTTTGTGTACTAATAACATATTGTGACTGGGGTTTGCTGGTTAAACCTTCGGTACTAATAACATATTGTGACTGGGGTTTGCTGGTTAAACCTTCGGTACCAATAACATATTGTCTCTGGCGTCTGTTGGTTATACCTTTAGTATCAATAACATATTGTGACTGGGGTGTGTGGGTTAAACTATAAATGATCTAGGGTACAGCTACCAGAGTGTGACTGGGGTATGTGATTTATACTCTTAATGACCTAGAGTACCACTATCAGATTGTAACTGGGGTATGTTGGTTATACTCCAAATGACCTAGGTAGCACTTTCAGATTGTGACTGGGGTTTGTGGGTAACACGCCAAATTACCTAAGGTAACCCTATCAGATTGTGACTGAGGTATGTGGGTATTACTCAAAATGATCTAGGGTAACTCTATCCGATTGTGACTGGTGTCCTTGGGTTATACTCCAATTGACATAGGGTAACACTATCTAAATGACCTCGGCTAACGCTATCATATTGTGAATGGAGTCTGTGGGTTATACTCTAAATGACCTCGGGTACCAATAACAGATTTTGACTGGCGTCTTTGGGTTACACTCTAAATGACCTAGGTTAATACTATCATAGTGTGACTGGGGTCTTTTGGGGTACACTCTAAATGACCTAGAGTACCAATAACAGATTGTGACTGGGGTATATGGGTTATACTCTAAATGACCTAGGGTAACACTATCATAGTGTGACTGGGGTCTTTGGGGTACACTCTAAATGACCTATGGTACCAATAACAGATTGTGACTTGGATGTGTGGGTTATAATCTAAATGACTTAAAGTAACACTATCAGATTGTGACTGGGGTATGTTGGTTATACACTTAATTACCTCGGGTAACAATATCAGATTGTGACTGGGGTCTGTGGTTTATACTCTAAATGACTTAGAGTAACACTATCATATTGTGACTGGAGTCTGTGGGTTATACTCTAAATGACTTAGAGTAACACTATCAGATGGTGACTGGGTCTGTGGGTTATACACTTAATTACCTCGGGTAACATGGTTGAACATGAATACCACCTATTTTTGGATTGTCCTAAATATGAACCATTAAGCTTGATGTACTTCAAACCGTATTGGAATCGTTGTAGAAATGAACATGTATTCAATAGTATCTTAACATTAAATAACATAGCCACAATAAGGTCTGTTGCAAATTATCTCGTTACTGGAAATCAGTGAAGTAAGATAAGTTATCTTGCCCTCTGATTCAGTGAAGTAAGATAAATTATCTTGCCAACTCCAGTCGGAACAAATTGTCTATTTTATGTAATCTTTATTGCCGTTTACTATTTGTTAATTCAAAGACAGGATATAATGTATGTCATCCAAAAGGGACAGACAGAATCTAAGTTGTTAGAACTTGTAGTCTAACCCTTTTGTCATATGAATATTGAATGTTGCAAATCATCTTGTGTATTATTTATATGGCAATAAAATATGTTTAGTTTTAAACTTATTTATTTTAAATCGATTGAGAAACAAGCTTTAAGCTTATATTAATCACGCTCGATATCTGCTTCCTGGATACTTAACCAGTACTCGCGCCGATTGTGTGGAAAAATCCCAAAGTCAGGACCCGCTCATCACGGGACTCGAACCAGGGACCTTTGATGTGAGAGGCCGACGCTCTACCTCTGCACCACTGTCTTCGACTAAAGTATCTCGTTGAGGCATTTCATGTTAGAAAGCAATTTTTGGAAAAATAAGGATACATTCAATGAAGTGTAAAGTTGTTTGCCCGACATACATTACCACTTATCAATTTGGTTCTACCAGTCACATATTCAACTACTCACCAACCCATTCATTTTACCACCCACCAAAAACAATCTTACTCTCCCACTCACTCCACACACTTATTAACTCACTTATTACAAACACTCAAACACCCATACATTCATTCACCCCAACACTCAATAAGCCACCCACATACATTCACTCACTCATGCTCCCGATCACCAACACATTAATTAACTACAACAGTCAAGCAACCACACACTCATTCATTTGCCGTTTTATTTTGCCTAAATTATATCTTTAAACAATGTATAGCTTACTTGTATGTTTATAATTTTATAACTATTTCAATATTTTAAGAATATATCTCAATAATTGTTTCTGTAATATATCTCAATAATTGTTTCTGTAAAATATCTTATTCCAATTGTGTCATTCATATTGTATTATTTGTAAATATTAATGTATATGGGCCAGAGGCCTTAATACCTGAAGAAAGAAATTAAATTGAATTGAACATTGGTAACACTATCATAGTGTGACTGGAGTCTGTGGGGTACACTCTAAATGACTTAGAGTAACATTATAAGATTGTGAATGGAGTCTGTGGGTTATACTCTAAATGACTTGAAGTAACACTATCAGATTGTGACTTGGGTATGTGGGTTACACTCTAAATTACCTCGGGTAACACTATCAGATTGTGACTGGAGTCTGTGGGTTATACCAAGGGTACCAATAACAGATTTTGTTTGACGTTTCTGGGTTAAAACGTTTGCTACTTGTATTTACCAATGGAGCTGTCGAAACTATACGTACGACGTTGAATAATTGTTTGACAACAGAATAATGCTTTATACGAAAAAAAAACATAAATGGTTTTTTTCGCTTATAGGTAACAGGTGTGAGATATTTTTTTTTTTTTTTTTTTTCAATAACCCATGAAGCTTTCTGAAATGCAACTGGAAAAATCCTTGGGGGCCGCCATTTTGGATATGTATAAAAAGCAGACGTAAAACACAGATTGAAAATTATTGTCGGCTTTTTAATATATATATTTTTTTAAATCGGTTTATTTGGGTATGTATAAAATGAGCAGAAAAACACGGATTGAAAATTATTGTCGTCTTTTTAATCATTTTTTTAAAATCGATATTTAAGATCATTAAAGTGCTGTCTTATGTGGGAATTAACATGTGTACGAAAAGTTAAAAATAAATGGAAATCTGTCAGAAATATGTTTTCCTGTTAGTCAAAAAAACGACAGCATTAGCCTTCTACGCCCGCAACTAAATTTTGATTGTATCGTAGCCAAAGAAGGACGTGACGTCATTTCCGTTACACTTAATCTTGGCGTAACGCCAATGAAGCGACGTCGTTTCCCGCAAAAAAGTGGTATTAACATGAAAGACCCCAAATTCCTATACAAGAGCTATTGACTCCCTCATTCAAAGTATAATTATTTATCAAACATGGTGGCAAAAGGATAACTTTCTCATAAGGAGTAATTGTTCTTGTGGCGACAATCTTTTCCTAAATCGTCTGTTGCATAGGCCTCAGAAACCGTCTCTAATAGGGAAAGGATTTAGCAGAAATGTGACCCCTTACATAATTTGTTCCAGTCATATTGACTGATTGAAAAAGGCAGTCACCAGGTGGCATCAGAAAAGGTCTGATCTATTTGCTTCTTTACCATAATGCAGGTGATCGATTAAGGATCATCTTGGCCCTCGTGTTTTAACCTTGTTCATTATTAATGTATTCCTTGATTTTCTGAAAGTCTTTACTTTATTATTTTCTGTTAAAATAATAGACAACAGCAATACGAATTCCAAATATGTTTTGATAATGCAAGAAACATGACATTAACATTATTATTGTCTAGTCAATTACTTATAAATCCTTTTTTATGGCAAAAGTATGCCCTTTAAAAAAAATTATAATTATCTTGCGTTTTTTTCGTAAATAGGTAGCACCTATAGATATATTAAAAATGTTTTAGAATTATATGAAGTAGATACATATTGATAGCACAATTTCAGTTGAACTATTAGGGGTGAGATACCATTATTGCATAAAATCTATGTTTTACGCCCGCTTAAGGGATACAGAAACATTGCAAAAAGCGGGCGTAAACGGCGAGAAAACGTGTATAAACAAAGCGATTCTCGCGCGTACGTGCCGTTTCAGACCGGTTATATGTTTTACATATGCATTACTCGGGCACCGTTAGTAAACAAAACATGGACGCTGCATCTCCCTTAGAATAGGAGCAATTGTTGGGTTAACAATAACAATAAGTAATATCAGCTTCTTTAACTCGATAATGCGCATAAAATAATCCAAAACCATTTATTTTATTCGACCTGTGTCGAGTCAGCGATGGCAACCTTGATGTAGAACCGGTTCGTGGATATATAAAACATAACTTGTTTACTTTATGACGTCACATGTGTCAATCCTTATCGCGTCATGTTCATCGGCGGTTATCGTACAACTGAACGTTACAGCGGACTATATGTTGGATGTTTGCTCTTATTTTATGCAATAATAGCGAAAATACACATTTTCTCGGGCGTGAACATCTGCGGACGCCCTTAAAATGTGTTTATGCCCTCGTGCTTCGCACTCGGGCATAAACACATTTTGCGGGCGTCCGCAGATGTTCACGCCCTCGAAAATGTGTATTATCCCTATATTATATACCTGTATAAACCGGAATAGCAAATATGACGATACAAATAATAAAACTAAAGTTTTCCTTTATTCAAAGCAATGTATTTTTTAATGTTCCGGTTGAAAAAAATAAAAGGTTTACAAAAGATACTTGAAAATACAAAGAAAATTTAGCTATATCCGATAACTACTATGTTCAAGATGTTTGGCCAGATAATATATCCGTATCCGAAACATCAAGCTATCTATCGTTCTATGTTTCATATATTTATTCTCGCTCTCTCATTCTTTTGTTTCATATATTTATTCTCGCTCTCTCATTCTTTTGTTTCTCTCTCTCTCTCTCTCACTCCTCTCTCTCTCCTCTCTCTCTCTCTCTCTCTCCTCTCTCTCTCTCTCTCTCTCTCTCTCTCTCTCTCTCTCTCTGTCTCTCTGTCTCTCTCTGTCTCTCTCTGTCTCTCTCTAATTCTTTTGTTTCTCTCTCTCTATCTCTCTCTCTCCTCTCTCTTCTCTCTCTCTCTCTCTCTGTCTCTCTCAATCTCTCTCTCTCTCTATGTGTCTCTGTCTCTCTGTCTCTCTGTCTCTTTCTCTCTCTCTGTGTATGTATGTCTGTCTGTCTGTCTCTGTCTCTCTCTATGTGTCTCTCTCTGTCTCTGTCTCTCTCTGTCTCTCTGTCTCTCTCTCTGTCTCTCTCTCTGTCTCTCTCTCTCTCTCTCTGTCTCTCTCTCTCTCTCTCTCTCTCTCTCTCTCTCTCTCTCTCTCTCTCTCTCTCTCTCTCCATGTGTCTCCTGGTTTTATCACACCATTACTCCATACAAAATCTTACAAAGCAACTGATTGCTTTTCCACCTAGACTAACAACTAACAACTCCTTGATTGACCGCCCGCGTCGCTACCGACTGAGCTACCGGGGCCCGATCAACTTTGTCTAGAATCCTTCGTATGTAACCATGGTCTACACACATTGCAAGCGTCTTCGCATCAAAGCTCGAAACTCTTGTCGAACTGTCTTGTCGATAACAGTATAAAATATATGATTTATGTAGATATAAAACACGTGATTAAGTATTTCGTCGAATATTTCCCCGCTTTATGAAGACGGGTTACACGTGACACTTACCGATTTACAAATTATAATTATAAAGAACGGCATCCATGACAACAAGAATATAAATGTGACCATAAACAGAAGTTTCGCTGCTTTTAAACGCGTGTCTGTTAGTTGCTGTCCAATATATTTCCCTTGCGTAGTTTCACTATCGTCAATTCTGTTGTAACAGAATTTACTTTTCAGTGTACGATTTCGTTTAAGAGCAGTGGGTAAATTCCTGCCATTCGAATCAGTGTTTGAATGTATTGATGAACTACCAATTTTGGTAAATATTGATACATTGGCCTGCAACCGACAAGGAGTAACATCAACCCCTTGTGATACCTATGACGTTGTAGTGCTCGATGGTAAGGCTGACGTAGATGTTGTGGTGCTCATCGATGGTAAGGCTGACGTAGATGTTGTGGTGCCTATCGATGGTAAGGCTGACGTAGATGTTGTGGTGCTTATCGATGGTAAGGCTGACGTAGATGTTGTGGTGCTTATCGATGGTAAGGCTGACGTAGATGTTGTGGTGCTTATCGATGGTAAGACTGACGTAGATGTTGTGGTGCTTATCGATGGTAAGGCTGACGTAGATGTTGTGGTGCTCATCGATGGAAAGGCTGATGTAAATGTTGTTGTGCTTATCGATGGTAAGGCTGGCGTAGATGTTGTGGTGCTTATCGATGGTAAGGCTGAGATAGATGTTGTGGTGCTTATCGATGGTAAGGGTGACGTAGATGTTGTAGATGGTTTAATCCCAGCCAAAATGTAGGCGTTTAACAACGGTCGAAGTGTCCTCCGATTTCTATAGGCGACTATCGCAACATTTGTGTAAAGGATCGTCATTGCGACTATCTGTACAATAAAGCCTGTCATTATAAAGAGGCTGAAGGCTTTCATGGATGAAGACTCTTCATACTTTTGCTGGTAATGACATATATCCTACAAACATACCGTATTCTATCTCAAATGTAGATGAATTAGGACCGTAAAACTGTAGCAGAGGTACACTCTCAAAAATACCCACAACGCACGTTAAAACAATTACTTTCGTTATGTGTTGATAACATTTTAAATCTATCCACAGCAACAACCACTAGAAACAGTGAAGATATCAGCACATTGACATGCATAAAGAACTCAAAACCTTTACAAACAGCCGTGTAAATTTGATTGTAGAAATTGAATAATTTATAGATCAAGGGATGTTTTATCCCACAAGAAAACAGATCAATTCCAGCCAGAAACATCATAAATACGTTGGCAGACGTTTGCTGTTTGCGAGAACGGTACATGAGAATTACGATACTGTTTCCGATCACTCTATCAACCATGAACATCGACATCGAAGGGGTTACTGGGATCATTTGTACCGAGTGAAATATATTGTTTAGTGAAACCTGATGTTGCCAACAGGTCACGTTGCTTTTTCTCGCACATACAGTCAAGGACACGTTTGGGGTGTTATTTTCCATCTGAAATTTAACAGTAACGTGCTAAATAATCAAAATAATGCATACTGTTGTTTTGTATCATTTCAATATATCACTTACATCGTTTTCAATTACGGACAAACAATATTGTGGCTAACAGCTTTCTATTTCCGTCAGTAGCGTAACAGTCTAGCTGGGATGGTAGCCAGTTGCCTGGGAAGAATACTATGTAGTATACTGGTCTGTGAAAGCCAGGAAACTAATGGATAAGTAATATGTTTGCTTCGATATAACTGACATATTATTATTGCAAACTGTGTTAAACTCAAATCATGGAATCCTTCGCCGTGTTCTCATCATTGTTACTACTAACTTCCCAATACATATGTCTATGCGTTGCAAGGTAGTTCATGTGACAGATAAATGAACAAAAGACACGTATGTTGTTTTGACATCCCAAATTTGCAGTCTGTTCTCCCTTTCCCTCATATATACGCTTTCTGACGCCTCTGCATCAGACGGCTTTTTGAAGACATGGCGACAAAAGAAGTAATTGCTCAAAACGAGAAATTTCTCCTTGTGTCACCATGTTTTCAACTGTATTTACCCAGTTATATACTCGAGTACAATCTTAAATTATTCCTTTTTTTTAAAACAATATTCCATACAAATGAGCCGTTCCACGAGAAAACCAACACTGTGGACTCTGCGTAATGTATAGCATACCTTCAGTTAAATAGTTGTCGTCGTCTAATGAGTTGATATTCCGAAAGTTCGCTGCATCAAAACGCACTGACTCCGTTTATTTTATATGTAGACACATGACGATTTCACAGACCAATACACCAATACGAATGCAGGATTCTATTTTGATTATTACATTGTACTTGATACAGACACAAGTTCACATATCATCAGCAGGCGGCGTTTGAAAACATTGTGGCAAATAACACGTGCTTATAATCAGTATGGTGATAGTCAGATTTGTTTGCATTTACCAATTATCTCTTCGCGCCTTAAACTTACATGTACATGTACCTGCATTTTCTATACTATTCTACAGGAAAGATAAGCGGTTGGGGGAAGTGGGTACACACCTATTGGTAATGTTTACAATGCTAAAACTTCGAGTATAGTTGTAATAAACTTAACCCTTTCGAACTTGCAGACGCATGTTCACTCATCTGCAGCAGACGATTATTGAAACATTGTGACAACATAAGTTTGGTTAGCAATTTATCCTTTTGACCCAATGATTTCAACTCTTTACACTAATTTCTCTTTAATTTTTAGAGATTTTCCATGTTTTAGCAAAGTTGTTTTTTAAATCGTCTATAGCAGATTTGCTATATGTGGGAGATAGTTAAACATGTTAATAAGGAAAGCTTTTTAGAGATGTCATCGCTGGTTATCTGAAGACTGGCAGCCTTCAACATCATTCGTTTTCAGCCTGATTGTTCTATCTAGATCCATCCCTGACATTTTAATATTAACGTTCCGAACTAAACTAGGTACAATCGAGTGAAATGCAGACAGAGAATCTTAATTCAAGTGAATTTCAGACAGAAAACCTCAATACAAGTGAATCTGAGACAGATAATCTTAATTCAAGTGAATTTCAGACAGAAAACCTCAATACAAGTGAATCTGAGACAGATAATCTTTAGGCAAGTGGAATTGGGACAGAGAATCTTAATTCAAGTGAATTTGAGAAAGACAACCTTAATTCAAGTAAATTTGAGACAGAAAACCTGAATTGAAGTGAATTTAAGACAGATAATATTTACTCAAGTGGATTTGGGACAGATAATATTAATTCAAATGAATTTGAGACAAATACTCTTAATTCAAGTGAATTTTAGACTGAGAAGATTCAGTCAAGTGAATTTGAGACGGATAATATTAATTCAAGTCAATTTGAGACGGATAATCTTAATTCGAATGAATTTGAGACGGAGATTATTAATTCAACGGAATATGATACGGATTACCTTATTTAAATTGAATT
Organism: Serripes groenlandicus; assembly: GCA_031761405.1. Classification (NCBI taxonomy): domain Eukaryota; kingdom Metazoa; phylum Mollusca; class Bivalvia; order Cardiida; family Cardiidae; genus Serripes; species Serripes groenlandicus. The sequence goes on from JASEVX010000005.1 coordinate 47,422,074, forward strand.
TGAGACAGAGAATTTTAATTCAAGTGAATTCGAGACGGAGAATATTAATTCAAGTGAATTTGAGACGGATAATTTTAATTCGAGTGAGAAATATAATTTTAATCAAAGTTAATTTGATACGGGTAACCTTAACTCAAGTGAATTTGAGACAGAATATCTTAACTCAAATTAATTGGAGACTTAGAGTTTAAATTCAAGTGAACTTGAAACAGAGATTTTTATTTCAAATGAATTTGAAACTGATAATCTTAATTCAAGTGAATTTGAGACAGAGAATTTTGATTCAATTGAATTTGAAACAGATAATCTTCATTCAGGTAAATTTGAAACAGAAAATCTGAATTCAAGTTAATTTGAGACATATAATTTTAATTCAAGTGAATTTGAGATGGGTAATCTTAATTCAAGTGAATTTGAGATAGATAATCTTAATTAAATTTTTAATTTAAGTGAATTTAAGACGGATTATCTTAATTCCAGTGAATTTGAGACGTAGAATTTTAAATGAAGTTTATTTTAGACGGATAATATTGATTCGAGTGAATTTGAAACAGAGACTCTTACATGTAATTCAAGTGAATTTCAGACAGAGAATTTTATTTCAAGTGAATTTCAGACAAATAATTTTACTTCAAGTGAATTTGAGACGGATAATTTTAATTCAAGTGAGAAATAGAATTTTAATCAAAGTTAATTTGATACGGGTAACCTTAACTTAAGTGAATTTGGGACAGAATATCTTAACTCAAATTAAATGGAGACTTAGAGTTTAAATTCAAGTGAACTTGAAACAGAGATTTTTATTTCAAATGAATTTGAAACTGATAATCTTAATTCAAGTGAATTTGAGACAGAGAATTTTGATTCAAGTGAATTTGAAACAGATAATCTTCATTCAGGTAAATTTGAAACAGAAAATCTGAATTCAAGTTAATTTTAGACTGAGAAGATTCAGTCAAGTGAATTTGAGACGGATAATATTAATTCAAGTCAATTTGAGACGGATAATCTTAATTCGAATGAATTTGAGACGGAGATTATTAATTCAACGGAATATGATACGGATTACCTTATTTAAATTGAATTTGAGACCGAGAATTTTAATTCAAGTGAATTCGAGACGGAGAATATTAATTCAAGTGAATTTAAGACGGATAATTTTAATTCGAGTGAGAAATATAATTTTAATCAAAGTTAATTTGATACGGGTAACCTTAACTCAAGTGAATTTGAGACAGAATATCTTAACTCAAATTAATTGGAGACTTAGAGTTTAAATTCAAGTGAACTTGAAACAGAGATTTTTATTTCAAATGAATTTGAAACTGATAATCTTAATTCAAGTGAATTTGAGACAGAGAATTTTGATTCAATTGAATTTGAAACAGATAATCTTCATTCAGGTAAATTTGAAACAGAAAATCTGAATTCAAGTTAATTTGAGACATATAATTTTAATTCAAGTGAATTTGAGATTGGTAATCTTAATTCAAGTGAATTTGAGATAGATAATCTTAATTAAATTTTTAATTTAAGTGAATTTAAGACGGATAATCTTAATTCCAGTGAATTTGAGACGTAGAATTTTAATTGAAGTTTATTTTAGACGGATAATATTGATTCAAGTGAATTTGAAACAGAGACTCTTACATGTAATTCAAGTGAATTTCAGACAGAGAATTTTATTTCAAGTGAATTTCAGACAAATAATTTTACTTCAAGTGAATTTGAGACGGATAATTTTAATTCAAGTGAGAAATAGAATTTTAATCAAAGTTAATTTGATACGGGTAACCTTAACTTAAGTGAATTTGGGACAGAATATCTTAACTCAAATTAAATGGAGACTTAGAGTTTAAATTCAAGTGAACTTGAAACAGAGATTTTTATTTCAAATGAATTTGAAACTGATAATCTTAATTCAAGTGAATTTGAGACAGAGAATTTTGATTCAAGTGAATTTGAAACAGATAATCTTCATTCAGGTAAATTTGAAACAGAAAATCTGAATTCAAGTTAATTTGAGACATATAATTTTAATTCAAGTGAATTTGAGATGAGTAATCTTAATTCAAGTGAATTTGAGATAGATAATCTTAATTAAATTTTTAATTTAAGTGAATTTAAGACGGATAAAATTAATTCCAGTGAATTTGAGACGTAGAATTTTAATTGAAGTTTATTTTAGACGGATAATATTGATTCAAGTGAATTTGAAACAGAGACTCTTACATGTAATTCAAGTGAATTTCAGACAGAGAATTTTATTTCAAGTGAATTTCAGACAAATAATTTTACTTCAAATGAATTTGAGATGGGTTATCTTAATTCAAGTGGAACTGAGGTAGAGAATCTTAATTCAATTGAATTTGAGACAGATAATTTAAATTCAAATGTAAATGAGACAGAGAATCTGTATTCAAATGAATTTGAGACAGGTAATCTTAATTCAAGGGAATTTAGGACAGAACATCTGAATTCATTTGTCTTTGAGAAAGATAATTTTAATTCAATTGAAAATGATACAGAGAATCTGTATTCAAGTGAATTTAAGACAGAGAATCTTAATTCAAGGTAATTTAAGACAGAACAATCTGATTTAATGTGAATTTGAGACAGATCATCTTTACTCAGGTGGATATGGGACAGAGAATCTTAACTATAGTTAATTTGAGACAGATGATCTTAATTCAAGTGGATTTGAGACGGAAAATCTTAATTCAAGTGAATTTGAGACAGAAAATTTTAATTCAAGCGGATTTGAGGCAGAGAATCCTAATTCATATGAACTTGAGACGTAGAAACTTAATTCAAGTGAATGTAAGATAGAGAATCTTAATTCAAGATAATATGAGAAATTCATGTTAATCTCATACAGTTAACTTTATTGAACATAAATATATTGATCATCTTGAACAATGATTTTTCCCAAACTTTTTCAAATGATGTATGCTTATGAAGCAATATCGTTGACTTATAATGTTAATTAAGCTTGTCTAAATAGCAATATCGTTGACTTATAATGTTAAGTTAACTTGTCTACATAGCAATATCGTTGACTTATAATGTTAAGTTAGCTTGGCTACATAGCAATATCGTTGACTTATAATGTTAAGTAAGCTTGTCTACATAGCAATATCGTTGACTTATAATGTTAAGTTAGCTTGTCTACATAGCAATACAGTTATCCTTGCATAAGCGAACCTCAATCCTAAACAACACTAACTCATAAATACAATGTGTTGCGTGTAGTTTAACACGCGCTACACTCGTATAATGTTCCCATTGTTATTAGTCGCCGGGCAGGAGCCCGCGACTTCTATTTTTAATAGCTATTCGGAAATGACATGGGAGGAAAAATTATTAGACAAAACATTTTTTAAATGTCTTGAACATATTACAATTGAGTTTGTTTAAAAACACTAAGTTATGGCACATCTAAAATGAAATAAATATTCCGATGTTTTAAGTATGTGCAGTTTCTTTATTTTTACTCGCATTTATGTTTTTTTGTTTCATTTACGAAGACAAAACAGTTCCTATTAGCTAGACTGAGATACTTTATTTTCATATACTACATGTAATCAAAAGGCGATAACTACACACCTTTACGTCGCACAGTCTAATTTGTTTACATACACGCACCTGCTAGCAGTAAACTGTTATGTGCCAATATCGAGATGTAATCCTGTTAATAGCAATTTTAACTTACTGAATGTTATTTCAAGGTTCAGAGAGATGTTTTGATTTGTGAAGAATGTATTTAATAATGTTTATCCATGTATACCTAAAATATGAACTGTTTCTAAGCTAAAACTGTTGATCACATGTCACACATGTCTAACGAATTGCGAGTGCAAATTTTCAAAATTGCGAGGTGAGATCTCAGGCACCAGCATATCTTTGCGAGTGAAATTTTTGGGCCGAATACTATGCATTTCCAATCGTCGATCTTTTACAGGGTTATTTCTTTGACAAATCGCGGTGATTACAGTGAATTTTCGAGATTTACCGAGTGGCTGGGAGTATACTTTCAGTTTTGCAATATGAGCGGAAGTTAAGAATCGAAATTCAATGAACCCAATATTGATGATGAGCTTTCGGAAGTCTAAAATTAGTTTGAATTTACATATCGCAAATACGATTAGCTGGAATGGTCACGCGTATAGTTTGGGTTTCCCCAAGTTGTATTCACTACGAAGATTGAAGAAATGTTTTTGCACTTAAAGCACACCCTCTACATGATAAAAAAGGCTGTGACCTATCCAACTAAATCATTTCTGTGTTTATATGTTTACACTTGAGACCACAAAAAACATTGATACCATAGAACTCTTCAGATTGAAGAGCATATGCAAAATAACAAGGTCACCGAATTAGGTCAGTCACTGAAACAGGGCAGTGTACGATTTATATGTCCACATTTATATTAGTTTTCAAAACATCCGATCCTAGCAGGAAAATAATTTAAAATGATTCCAAGCAGGAATCGAGAATCATACTCTAGATTCCTGTTTCCAATTAAAAAACAATAGCTCATCAGTTTTCATCAATTACTTTTCTTCATTTGGTTTAACTCAAGGCCCACAGTGTACAATGCTGGGAAAAAAAATATTTTTTCATATTTAGCTTTTGAACATCAGCTTAAATCTCATGTATCGATGCAGTCTTCACCAGAACACCATGAAACTGTATTATTTGGGATTGGTTCTGTGTGTTATTTGGCTAATGCATAATGTGAGGGAGCTTTTTCCACAATGAACAGAATACAATCTGACTGGAGGTGTATAGGCTTGGTGCTGAAATACTTGATATTTTGATGAGATTAAAGTTGCTGATGTTGCCATGATTCATGCCCCAAAATCTGCTGTGACAAGATAGTGGTTGTCTGCACTAAGCCAACAAAGACCCCATACTCTGCCATATGGAGCCAGAAACTGAGACACAGCTTCTAGACTGCTGTATATCTGACACAGTCTCAGCAGCGTCTTTTCGTAGCATAATTATATTTTGATGAAGGACATTCACTTCATTGACAAAGAAATGCAAGTTATGATACATTTCACTTGACCCCACCCCTGATGTTCCAATATGCCCCTCAGTTAAATAACTGTTTTTTTTTTCAACTACTATAATGTAAGTGTTATGCATCACTGCAGTATGGATTTCCGGCGACATTGATGCGTTGCATCAACTTTTTCTTGTATACTATTAGAAAACAGGTTTTACCTATTGCTCATTAATGTTCGTCTGTCTTCGTTAATATTCGGCTTTGTAATCGTTACCCTCTTATGTGGTTATTCTACCTTATACGTTAAAGTAGATGGTTAAGATGTCACGATCCTGATAGCTTGGGTTGTACGAACAAAGAAGTTCAGATGTTTAAGGCAACTCTTCATGGGTTCGATTTTTTCGATTTTTTTTCTATTTCTTTCATTTTTTTTTTATTTTTTTTTCCTATATTGACATTTAATCTAATTTAAGTGCGACTATCTCTTTTCTTTTTAAAAACATCAATTAGTTAATCATGAGATTCCTCTCTCCTTCAATGTTCTCAATGTAAATGTAATATTGCCCTAACATTCAACGTATCGTATCGTCACACATTTTCCTTTATAAGGTAATTTCGTAAATATAAAATACATATAATTCATATATAAAACATCACGAATATTTATGAGTGCCATGTAAATTCTGTTTACTTAAAGTATAACCGTAATGTATGTTTATAAAATAAGAAAGTGTTGCTGTTGTGACATCAGACCGTCGTACATGAATAGTTAGTAAGTATAGTTTAAACTTATCTAATTTACATTGTGAAACAAGCTTTAAGCTGATATCACCAGTAACCATGCTCGATGTCTGCTTCAATTAGACCAATCCAGTACTTGCGCCGTTTGTGCGTAAACTATTTCCAATGCAAGACCCGCTCAGGACGGGATTCTAACCCGAGACCTTTAGTGGTCGACGCTTTACATATACACCACTGTATACCACTATAATGCGTTTGCCGAGAGGAATGTATAGCGATAGGTGCATTGTTTTAAATATTAACCCTTTCCTACCTGCAGACGCATTTTGACGTAATGAGCAATTTTCCCTTTGGCCAGAATGTTTTCAACTTCATTTAACAATTTAGCTATCTTTTATGGAGATTTTTCAGGTTTTCGTCACCATGTTTTCAAAGTCGTCTGCTGCAGATTTGCTGTATGTGGGAAATGATTAAATTCATTAAATTAACAATATTTTATTCTCCGTTAGTCGTGTTATGAGTTGATGCTAAATGTACCCCGTCGCAAGAAATCCGTACGTTGCTACCAGCGTGAATCCAAATCAGTCGCCGGTTAGAGTATACTGATCTGGCCAATTCCTTGTGCGCCATAGTGTCGTTCGTGTATTTTTAAAGTTTGCGAGGCCGATGAAAAATGTATTATATCTTACGTTTGTAAATAAACTAGCCAACTTGATAAACATGCCGTTTGTGTCTTTTCGAAATGGCGCGTAACCACATTTAGTCCAATATAGTAAATAATCATGAGTCCTTACCGTAGATCCGGGACATTGCTGTTGTTGATGGGTTTGACAGTCTACTAAACCTTTAGCATCCTCACAGTTATGACATTTCCTGGAACTTTCAGGTCTAAAAAGATGTTGTCCTTGAAAAATAAAACATAAGCATGATATTTGCGGTAAACTTCCAAACCCGTGTTTTATGTATGCAACTAACGAACATATTCAGTTTTTCACAAACTAGGCATTTATATTACTACTTTGTTTGTATTTGGAAAATTCTAACAAACATTTTTTTTTTTTAAAAATCAAGCTCATACAATTCACAATATCCTAGACAGTTGCCAGTCCGACAGATTACGGATAACGGCCATGTTGGACATATACAAATCTCCGTCTTCTGTTGTAAAGTCAATACAAAGATAACGACAATCAGCTACGTGCAGGTCGGGTAACAGCAGTTCAGACCTCATACTGGGTAATAAACACGAGTCGAGTGTGCCGATGTTAGGGTAGTTTTGACCATCCTTAACGGGTCTATATATGAGCCGTTCCACGAGAAAACCAACGTTTTTGACTCTGTGTGATGTATCGTCCCAGATCAGCCTGCGCAGTCCGCGCAAGCTAATCCGGACCGACACATTCCGTCTCAGGGAAATAGAGTTATAGAGTAACAAGTCGTGAAACAGAAAATCAACAGGAGGGGAAAGTGTCTGCCCGGATTATCCTGCACGGTATGCTTCGGATGATCTGGGTCGAAACTTTACGCAGAGTCCATAATGTTAGTTTTCTCGTGGAACGGCTCAAATACATTGTGATTCATTTTCGCCGATGCAAACACCGCTGCTTATATAGTAGTATGTGGAGAATGCAGGAATATGGTATCATCGTCTACGTAGTGTTATCCTTACCTTCACACTTTTGTAGACTAGACCACGAGTTTTCGTTTACATCAGTGATCGATATGTTACCAAAGTTTCCACATAGAGCGTTTGAAATAGATAAACTACCATTTCTAAGGTCCATGAATTCCCTCAGAATTTTTTCTTCACATCCGCAGTTTAAAACATTTGGGTACATTTTTCTGTAAAGTAGTTTAATTGAAATAATGTTAAACCCTTATCTAGATCCGTTCCTGCGATTAGCAACACCAAGTTATATTCAAAACAAGTTAGTTCGTTGAATTGAAATCCATCGCCAAAACAAATTCTGAAAGAACGCTTGGTAATAACAGTCTCTAAAGAAATTTGTTTTACAATGATGCGGACTTATGACCAAGGAACCATTTTATATATATTATCAATTAGTTATAGGAGCACTAGTTTGCGTTGAAACACAGTCAACCAAGTACTTGAGTCGTAAAGGGGCATCATTGGGCTACATTGTAAGTCATAGGAATAGGACCTGATCAAAAAGTCTTCCAAATGGTCCGTGTGTAAAACACATAATTCTACACTCAATTTATATATCAGATATTTGGGTAGAATGACTATGTAGACTGCAGTGAACTGATCCAATACAAGTTGTTTAAATAAGTGTTAGGCTATGAATAATGCTATGCTATGGGGAATGTGGAAGATTCTCGATTGCAACACACCAAGTCTATTAAATATTAGGTTAGATTAATTAACATGGACTCGAGTAGATATTTTAAAACAACGCTGCTAAATATTCAGTTATCTTTGGATCTCACAGGAAATATGTTTTACCAATAATTCTTTTTATCCCAATTGTAACAAAGATTAAACGACTGTTACATGTACTTCCAGACATGTTGATATCAGTTCAGATGTTTAAGTCATACACTTAGCATTGACGGTGGGCGTCATTTTAATATAACCAGAGAAGACGGAGTCTGCGTTTACTTGTTCATGCAAACATATATTTTGATTCTCGAAGAGGATTTCCATTGTTGTTTTTTTAATTTGCGAAAAATGTGCTGATTTTAGAAATAACATTGTAAAGTGTTTTATTTAGCCTTGAACGTCTATATTCTGCATTTAGAAATAAAAACACATTTTCTGAATTTAGCAATGAAAATCCCACTACATGTAAAAAGCTAGTTATTTATATCACACGATTATTAAAAGGAATTGACTAGGTATATATGATTTGTATAATATGTTGTATTTTGGACTTATGGCCTAATAACCGAATAAAATATTGTAACTTGTATATTGTACAAAGACATTTGAATCAACATAATATTCAAAAACTTACAGAGAAATGGAGGTTAAAACTTAACACAACTGAGTTTTCTAAATGGAAATAATCTTTAGATATGTTTGATTCGTCTATAAAGAATATAAAGAGAAAGTGTCGGATAACAATAAAAGAAAGGTGAACTTGTTAAGGATATTCTTTAACGCTTCCTATGCCAAAAGTTTGGATTCATTTCTTCCTTTGTGATTAAACATTTTAGACTCTTAATTAAAACCTCTACCTCATACAGACGCATTTTGACGCCTCTTCGGCAGACAACTTGTGAACACATTGTAACAATATCTTATTTTGTCACAATGTTTTTCAACTGTATTCAATAAAAGTACTTTCAATGATAGAGAATGTCCATATGTTTGCCTAGACGATTTCAAAGTCGTCTGCCTCAGGTGTGGGAAAGCGTTAAAAACGAAGAAGTAATACTTACACATATTTTAAACTAGGTAGATAGAAAAAGGAATATCTGTCGACGGTAGTTATCAAATTGAAAGACAAATCTCTGAAAATATAAAATGTATTGGTCTAGACATCCAAAGAAATGCCTTAAACGCATGTCCACTTAGAGAAAAGTTTGCTAAGGTAAACATGCTGGCAAATCAAGATGTTTTCAACATGATACAATACAGTATAATCTATATATAGAGACCACTCATTGAAAGACAACACTCTTATTGTTCACTGACAGTCCTAAATTTCAGAAAATGTGTATTTGGGCAACTAAAAGCGTGTTTTACATTATAACATGTAGGTCAAGTCAGGCTTGTTTTTACCTACATGCCATACTTAGAACGAGCTTGTTGATGTGGACATCATGGTCTTACATAAAAAGTATCAACTCATGTCGGCAGAGTGCCAATGCATGCAATCGCGGTAGAAAGCTTGTCACCAATGGACACACAGTCTATGTGGAAAAGCGACCAGTTGCTTGGAAAGTTTGTTGTGTGGATTACTGGTGTGTGGAAGCCAGGAAACACATGAGTAGGTGAACTGGCCGCCGTGATATGACTGAAAATGTTTTGAAAACTGCGTAAAACGTCAATCAAGTCTCTTAAGTACAGGTTCTATCACAACGTGGTCTTAAGCAGAGGTTAGAGTGTATCAGTATATTGTGAAGTAATGTTTCCACCGCGTGTCTTACGTTAATACATACATATTATATAAATTACTGTTCTAAGACTAAACTTCATATTAAAGACGCATCAATTAAGCAGAGGACAATAGTTCATTATAATAAAAAAAGTAGGGTCATGTGATTGAATTCGGGCGTGTGATTGGTATGTCTCCAGATATTAATGTACTATGAACATACTCACTGCATGAGCCACTCTGAGCTTTGTGTTTATATTTACATTTGTGTTATATCTCTGTTTTAAACAAAACTATAACAAATTCGAAAAGTACGATATTCATTATTGTTTGACATATTTAATATCTCTACAGGTGTAACACGAAGGAATATCGTGATATCCACACAACACTCGCACGTTTAAAAGGTGAAGCACATTTGAGCCGTTCCACAAGCAAACCAACATTATGGACTCTGCGTAATGTATCGATCCAGATCAGTATGCGCAGTCCGCGCAGTCTAATCCGGTCTGACACATTCCGTCTCAGGGGAATAGAGGTATGAAGTAATCATTCCTGAAACAGAAAAATCCACAGGAAGCGAAAAGTGTCGGTCCGGGTTAAACTGCGCGGCACTCTCAGGCTTATCCGGGTCGATACTTTACGCAGAGTCTATACTGTTGATTTTTTCGTGGAACGGCTCAATTTTGTTTAAAACCAACGAACTTTTTCTGTAGGTAACATACAAAGTACTTTCAACAGACTAAAAGGTACAGTTAAATATACTGTGTATATATTATTTCGCTAAATATAGACCCATGGGGCCGTGATGTTTTGCTATTATTCTTTGTTGTTATGTGTATGTTTTGTTATACACATGTCACTTCAATAACAAATATTTGAGCATAAGTACATATTAAACCATGTTTGTTGTTTGACACTTATACTGTGTCACACAATTAAACGGATTGTGCAATCTAACAATTGGTCAAGTCGTTATGGGTATAGCAGCCACTATTTTCGGTGCAGATGTTGCATGTATTGACAATTGCATCTTTTGAGATGTATTGATAGATTAACTGGTCCTTGATACACAATCTGGTTCAAAACCATGTAAAAACAACAACTAATAATGTGAAGCATTGTTCCTTAACAAACATGATGGGAAAGGGAAACGATACTCACAGGTACTCTAATGAAGGTAAATGACTAAATAAATCACTGTCTACAGACCGTAGGTAGTTATTATCCAAATATCTGAAAATGAGATAATATATATCAGGTTAACCAGGTCATGCCAAACGTAATGGATGTTGTAACAAGCATATACATAGATCGGATCTCTCGGATTTGTCCTTATCGGCATCAAAACATATGAGCCGAATTACGAGAAAACCAACATTGTCGACTCAGCGTAAAGTATAATACCCGGAACAGCATAATGCCGCGCAGGCTTACCCGTACTGACACTTTTCGCCTCCTGTGGATTTTCTCTTTCGGGTATCATTACTCTATACCTGTATCCCCTAGAGACGGAATGTGTCGGCCCAGATTAGTCTACGCAGACTGGGTCGATGTATTACGCAGAGAACATAATGTTGGTTTTCTCCAAGAACGGATCATATGTACTTCTCGTAACCCTGATGCGAACGGTTTTAGTAATAACAAAAACACAACATTTAGCTACAGCACACAAATGTACACATTTAATTGCAATCGCTAAAATCCTCAACGATGTTTCGTGTGATTTAGCTCAACTATGATACATCTAAACTTTTTGAAATATTTAAAAAGGCGTCATTTTCAAATAAATGTCAAAACACCCATACTATCGATTTTCATCCAATCCAATTCATCTGTTTAAATTGAAGTCGAAATAATCCATTTGTTTCAAAACCTTATCAAAAAGCACGACATTAGGGAAGTGTAAGAAATAGGACGGTACATACATCCACCGCAATTTCATCAAACGACCAAAGGTGCCTGGTTGTATATTGCTGATATTGTTATGTTGTAGATATCTATAAAAGAATAAGAACAATGTTAGATACGATATCTCTCTCGCCGTCTGTCTGTCTGTCTGTCTGTCTGTCTGTCTGTCTAAGCACTAATCAATCAAGTCTCTTAAGCACAGGTTATATCACAACGTGGTCTTAAGCAGAGGTTCGATTGTATTAGTACATTGTGAAGTAATGTTTCGATCGCGTGTCTTACGTCAATACATACATATTATATAAATCACTGTCCTAAAACTAAACTTTATATTAAAGACGCATCAATTAAGCAGAGGACAATAGTTCATTATAATAAAAAAAAGTAGGGTCATGTGATTGAATTCGGGCGCGTGATTGGCATCTCTCCAGATATTAATGTACTATGAAACATACTCACTGCATGAGCCACTCTGAGCTTTGTGTTTATATTTGCATTTGTGTTATATCTCTGTTTTAAACAAAACTATAACAAATTCGAAAAGTACGATATTCATTATTGTTTGACATATTTAATATCTCTACAGGTGCAACACGAAGTAATATCGTGATATCCACACAACAATCGCACGTTTAAAAGGTGAAGCACATTTGAGCCGTTCCACAAGCAAACCAACATTATGGACTCTGCGTAATTTATCGAACCAGATCAGCATGCGCAGTCCGCGCAGTCTAATCCGGTCCGAAACATTCCGTCTCAGGGGAATGGAGGTATGAAGTCATCATTCCTGAAACAGACAAATCCACAGGAGGCGAAAAGTGTCCGTCCGGATTAGCCTGCGCGGCACCCTCAGGCTTATCCGGGTCGATACTTTACGCAGAGTCGATACTGTTGATTTTTCTTGGAACGGCTCAATTTTGTTTAAATCCAACGAACTTTTTCTGTAAGTAACATACGAAGTATTTTCAACAGACTAAAAGCTTCAGTTAAATATACTGTGTTTATTTTATTTCTCTAAATATAGACCCATGGGGCCGTGCTTTTGTGCTATTATTCTTTGTTGTTATGTGTATGTTTTGTTATACACATGTCACTTCAATAACAAATATTTGAGCATAAGTACATATTAAAACCATGTTCGTTGTTTGACACTTATACTCTGACACACATTTATACGGATTGTGTAATCTAACAATTGGCCAAGTCGTTATGGGTATAGCAGCCACTATTTTCGGTGTAAATGTTGCATGTATTGACAATTGCATCTTTTGAGATGTATTGATAGATGATCTGGTCATTGCTACACAATATGGTTTAAAACCACGTAAAAACAATAACTAATAACGTGAAGCATTGTTCCTTAACAAACATGATGGGAAAGGGAAACGATACTCACAATGTTGATAATGAAGTCAAATGACTAAATACATCGCTGTCTACAGACTGTAGGTAGTTATTAGACAAGTCTCTGAAAATGAGATAATATATATCAGGTTAACCAGGTCATGTCAAACGTAAGGGATGTTGTAACAAGCATATACATAGATCGGATCGCTCGGATTTTTCCTTATCGGCATCAATACATAATGAGCCGAATTACGAGAAAACCAACATTGTCGACTCTGCGTGAAGTATAATACCCGGAACAGCATAATGCCGAGCAGGCTTACCCGTACAGACACTTTTCGCCTCCTGTGGATCTTCTCTTTCGGGCATCATTACTCTATACCTGTATCCCCTAGAGACGGAATGTGTCGGCCCGGATTAGCCTGCGCGGACTGGGTCGATACATTACGCAGACGCCATAATAACCCTGATGCGAACGGTTTTAGTAATAACAAGAACACCACATTTAACTACTGCACACAAATGTACAAATTTAATTTCAATCACTAACATCCTCAACGATGTTTCGTGTGATTTAGCTTAACTATGATACATCTAAACATTTTGCAAGATTTAAATAGGTGTCATTTTCAAATAAATGTCAAAACACCCACACTATCGATTTTAATACAATCCAATTCATCTGTTTAAATTAAAATCGAAATAATCCATTTTTCAAAACATTATCGAAATGCATGAGATTATGGCAGTATTAGAAAAAAGACGGTACATACAGATACACCAATTTCATCAAACGGTCAAAAGCGCCTGGTTGTATATGGCTGATATTGTTATTGTGTAGAGATCTATAAAAGAATAAGAACAACGTTAGATACGATATATCTCTCGCTCTCTCTCTCTGTGTCTGTCTGTCTGTCTGTCTGTCTTACGTCAATACATACATATTATATAAATCACTGTCCTAAAACTAAACTTTATATTAAAGACGCATCAATTAAGCAGAGGACAATAGTTCATTATCATAAAAAAAAGTAGGGTCATGTGATTGAATTCGGGCGCATGATTGGCATCTCTCCAGATATTAATGTACTATGAAACATACTCACTGCATGAGCCACTCTGAGCTTTGTGTTTATATTTGCATTTGTGTTATATCTCTGTTTTAAACAAAACTATAACAAATTCGAATAGTACGATATTCATTATTGTTTGACATATTTAATATCTCTACAGGTGTAACACGAAGTAATATCGTGATATCCACACAACACTCGCACGTTTAAAAGTTGAAGCACATTTGAGCCGTTCCACAAGCAAACCAACATTATGGACTCTGCGTAATGTATCGAACCAGATCAGCATGCGCAGTCCGCGCAGTCTAATCCGGTCCGAAACATTCCGTCTCAGGGGAATGGAGGTATGAAGTCATCATTCCTGAAACAGACAAATCCACAGGAGGCGAAAAGTGTCCGTCCGGGTTAGCCTGCGCGGCACCCTCAGGCTTATCCGGGTCGATACTTTACGCAGAGTCGATACTGTTGATTTTTCTTGGAACGGCTCAATTTTGTTTAAATCCAACGAACTTTTTCTGTAAGTAACATACGAAGTATTTTCAACAGACTAAAAGCTTCAGTTAAATATACTGTGTTTATTTTATTTCTCTAAATATAGACCCATGGGGCCGTGCTTTTGTGCTATTATTCTTTGTTGTTATGTGTATGTTTTGTTATACACATGTCACTTCAATAAAAAATATTTGAGCATAAGTACATATTAAAACCATGTTCGTTGTTTGACACTTATACTCTGACACACATTTATACGGATTGTGTAATCTAACAATTGGCCAAGTCGTTATGGGTATAGCAGCCACTATTTTCGGTGTAAATGTTGCATGTATTGACAATTGCATCTTTTGAGATGTATTGATAGATGATCTGGTCATTGCTACACAATATGGTTTAAAACCACGTAAAAACAATAACTAATAACGTGAAGCATTGTTCCTTAACAAACATGATGGGAAAGGGAAACGATACTCACAATGTTGATAATGAAGTCAAATGACTAAATACATCGCTGTCTACAGACTGTAGGTAGTTATTAGACAAGTGTCTGAAAATGAGATAATATATATCAGGTTAACCAGGTCATGTCAAACGTAAGGGATGTTGTAACAAGCATATACATAGATCGGATCGCTCGGATTTTTCCTTATCGGCATCAATACATAATGAGCTGAATTACGAGAAAACCAACATTGTCGACTCTGCGTGAAGTATAATATCCGGAACTGCATAATGCCGCGCAAGCTTACCCGTACAGACACTTTTCGCCTCCTGTGGATTTTCTCTTTCGGGCATCATTACTCTCTATACCTGTATCCCCTAGAGACGGAATGTGTCCGCCCGGATTAGCCTGCGCGGACTGGGTCGATACATTACGCAGAGGCCATAATGTTGGTTTTCTCGTGGAACGGATCATATATACTTCTCGTAACCCTGATGCGAACGGTTTTAGTAATAACAAGAACACCACATTTAACTACTGCACACAAATGTACAAATTAAATTGCAATCGCTAAAATCCTCAACGATGTTTCGTGTGATTTAGCTTAACTATGATACATCTAAACATTTTGCAAGATTTAAATAGGTGTCATTTTCAAATAAATGTCAAAACACCCACACTATCGATTTTAATACAATCCAATTCATCTGTTTAAATTAAAATCGAAATAATCCATTTTCAAAACATTATCGAAATGCATGAGATTATGGCAGTATTAGAAAAAAGACGGTACATACAGATACACCAATTTCATCAAACGGTCAAAAGCGCCTGGTTGTATATGGCTGATATTGTTATTGTCTAGAGATCTATAAAAGAATAAGAACAACGTTAGATACGATATATCTCTCGCTCTCTCTCTCTGTGTCTGTCTGTCTGTCTGTCTGTCTGTCTGTCTGTCTTACGTCAATACATACATATTATATAAATCACTGTCCTAAAACTAAACTTTATATTAAAGACGCATCAATTAAGCAGAGGACAATAGTTCATTATCATAAAAAAAAGTAGGGTCATGTGATTGAATTCGGGCGCATGATTGGCATCTCTCCAGATATTAATGTACTATGAAACATACTCACTGCATGAGCCACTCTGAGCTTTGTGTTTATATTTGCATTTGTGTTATATCTCTGTTTTAAACAAAACTATAACAAATTCGAATAGTACGATATTCATTATTGTTTGACATATTTAATATCTCTACAGGTGTAACACGAAGTAATATCGTGATATCCACACAACACTCGCACGTTTAAAAGTTGAAGCACATTTGAGCCGTTCCACAAGCAAACCAACATTATGGACTCTGCGTAATGTATCGAACCAGATCAGCATGCGCAGTCCGCACAGTCTAAACCGGTCCGAAACATTCCGTCTCAGGGGAATAGAGGTATGAAGTCATCATTCCTGAAACAGACAAATCCACAGGAGGCGAAAAGTGTCTGTCCGGGTTAGCCTGCGCGGCACCCTCAGGCTTATCCGGGTCGATACTTTACGCAGAGTCTATACTGTTGATTTTTCTTGGAACGGCTCAATTTTGATTAAATCCAACGAACTTTTTCTGTAAGTAACATACGAAGTATTTTCAACAGACTAAAAGCTTCAGTTAAATATACTGTGTATATATTATTTCTCTAAATATAGACCCATGGGGCCGTGATTTTGTGCTATTATTCTTTGTTGTTATGTGTATGTTTTGTTATACACATGTCACTTCAATAACAAATATTTGAGCATAAGTACATATTAAACCATGTTTGTTGTTTGACACTTATACTGTGTCACACAATTAAACGGATTGTGCAATCTAACAATTGGTCAAGTCGTTATGGGTATAGCAGCCACTTTTTTCGGTGCAGATGTTGCATGTATTGACAATTGCATCTTTTGAGATGTATTGATAGATGAACTGGTCCTTGATACACAATCTGGTTCAAAACCATGTAAAAACAACAACTAATAATGTGAAGCATTGTTCCTTAACAAACATGATGGGAAAGGGAAACGATACTCACAGGTACTCTAATGAAAGTAAATGACTAAATAAATCACTGTCTACAGACCGTAGGTAGTTATTATCCAAATATCTGAAAATGAGATAATATATATCAGGTTAACCAGGTCATGCCAAACGTAATGGATGTTGTAATAAGCATATACATAGATCGGATCTCTCGGATTTGTCCTTATCGGCATCAAAACATATGAGCCGAATTACGAGAAAACCAACATTGTCGACTCAGCGTAAAGTATAATACCCGGAACAGCATAATGCCGCGCAGGCTTACCCGTACAGACACTTTTCGCCTCCTGTGGATCTTCTCTTTCGGGCATCATTACTCTATACCTGTATCCCCTAGAGACGGAATGTGTCGGCCCGGATTAGCCTGCGCGGACTGGGTCGATACATTACGCAGAGGCCATAATGTTGGTTTTCTCGTAGAACGGATCATTTATACTTCTCGTAACCCTGATGCGAACGGTTTTAGTAATAACAAGAACACCACATTTAACTACTGCACACAAATGTACAAATTTAATTTCAATCACTAACATCCTCAACAATGTTTCGTGTGATTTAGCTTAACTATGATACATCTAAACATTTTGCAAGATTTAAATAGGTGTCATTTTCAAATAAATGTCAAAACACCCACACTATCGATTTTAATACAATCCAATTCATCTGTTTAAATTAAAATCGAAATAATCCATTTTTCAAAACGTTATCGAAATGCATGAGATTATGGCAGTATTAGAAAAAAGACGGTACATACAGATACACCAATTTCATCAAACGGTCAAAAGCGCCTGGTTGTATATGGCTGATATTGTTATTGTGTAGAGATCTATAAAAGAATAAGAACAACGTTAGATACGATATATCTCTCGCTCTCTCTCTCTGTGTCTGTCTGTCTGTCTGTCTGTCTGTCTGTCTGTCTGTCTGTCTGTCTGTCTGTCTGTCTGTCTGTCTGTCTGTCTGTCTGTCTGTCTCGCTCGCTCTCTCTCCCTCTCTCTCTCTCTCTCAATCTTTCTCTCTCTCTCTCTCTCTCTCCCTATATATATATATCTTTCTCTCTCCCTCTATCACTCTCTCTATATATATATATCTCTCTCTCTATCGCTCTATCTCTCTCTCTCTCTCTCTCTCTCTCTCTCTCTCTCTCTCTCTCTCTCTCTCTCTCTCTCTCTCTCTCTCTCTCTCTCTCTCTCTCTCTCTCTCTCTCTCTCTCTTTCTAAATTATATTAGCACTGTCTTTACGTGTATAATTGTTCCAGGGTCATATGAGCCAAATTACGAAACAAAACACATAGTGGACTCTGCGTAAAGCATCGACCCGGATCAGCGCAGGCTAACCAGGTCATATACTTTTCGCCTCCTGTGGATTTTCTGTTTCAGGAATCATTACTCTATACCTCTATACCCTTGAGACGGAAAAACAAGGATTCTAAAATAACTTACAAACTATCCAAAACAGGGAGGTTGTTAAAAGGACCAGTTAGTATCTCTGTAATGGCATTCCTCGATAAATCTCTGTAACGAGATAAAACATAATTATTGATTTCATGTGTTATACGAGAAAAGATGTCAGTCAGACTTCAATCGTTAAACTTATAATAAC
This sequence comes from Serripes groenlandicus, assembly GCA_031761405.1. Lineage (NCBI taxonomy): Eukaryota > Metazoa > Mollusca > Bivalvia > Cardiida > Cardiidae > Serripes > Serripes groenlandicus. Next base: position 47,440,844 of record JASEVX010000005.1, read on the forward strand.
ATTTAAACCGGGCGAATTCATACAATAAATGTGTTTTTTCATTTAATTTCTAGCACATTAATACTGACAACGCATCATGATTAAACGCTTTTCATATATATACAAACAGGTTTTTCTTCTAATGGACTAGTTTGGTAAACAAATCGTCGCCGACGTATTGGATTATTTGACAACTAGAGATCGGCGTTAAACTGTAATAAATCAATGAAACCAATGTTAACCCTTTCCCTCATATAGACGCTTTCTGACGCCTCTACAGCAGACGACGTTTGAAATTATTGCGACAAAGGAAGAAATTGCTCAAAACGAGCAATTTCTCCTTTTGTCACAATGTTTTTAACTCTATTCAATAAGTATGTGTTTATTTAGGGAGATTTTCCATATTAATGTTGAGACGTTTTCAAATTAGTCTGCTGCAGATTTGTTGTATGTGGGAAGGTTTAAGAAGGAGATAAAACTTACATGTAGTGACAATCAGGAAATGGTGTAGGTACAGAAGTAAGGGCACTTCCCCTACAGGTCACGGATAATTCTTGACGTGTGTGTGTGGAGCAATTACATGGGGGACCACCCGGATAGTTTGGGGAGCAAACATCGTCTTGTATTGCCAGTATTTGTGACGTTATAATGGTAAAAGGTAGGATCGTTGTGAGCAAGAACCTTGAGCAGTAAGTTAACGTCATGGCTTGAGCTCCTGAAAAGATAATAAGTTCATCAACCCTTTCCCACTTGCAGACGCATTTTGACACATCTGCAGCAGACGACTTTTGTACACAATGTCGCAAAATGAGAAATGGCTCATCACATTGTTTTCAACTTTTTTTAATGATAAAACCTTCATTTATGGAGATATTATATGTTTTAGATTATTTGGTCCCAAAGTCGTCTGCCGCAGATTTGATCTTTGTTGGATAAGGTTAATGCGTCGCGTATAGCGATGTGCGGTTATTTTGATAGTCCGCTTTGGCACTATTAACCCTTTACACCATTCAACCAATCTCTAGCAGACGACTTTGAAATAAATCTAAGCAGAAATGTGAACATTCTCCATCAATTAAGATATCATTGTTGAAAAAAATATGCCAGGAAGTAGAAATTTCACAAAATGCGTCCATAATAATGAGCAGTTCCACGAGATAACCAACATAATGGACTCTACGTGATGTATCGACCAATACCAGCCTGCAGTCCGCGCAGGCTAATCGGGGCCGACACATTCCGTCTCAGGGGATAGAGATATAGATTAATGATTCATGAAATAGAAAATCCACAGGAGGCGAAAAGTGTTTGTCCGGGTTAGCCTACGCAGCATGCTTGGGTTGATCCAGGTCTATACTTTACGCAGAGTCTACAATGTTGGTTTTCTCGTGTAACGGCTCAACTAGTGGGACTATTTTTCATGAGTTATATTGTTGCGAAACATTGTATTGTTATATATTTTCCTGGGATTTTTTTTCCAAAATACCATATTTCATACCATTCAACTTATTTGAACTCTTAGTAAACAAATGTTTTACAAAATGAAGTTATGGAGTTTTGGAACGAACCTATCGGTCTTGTATCGATCACTTTAATAGCCTAGGATTATTAGTTTGACATGTTATCTACAATAATGACACATTATATAATACGCGTAAAATAATCCATCGGTCACCCTGAACTTGCAGTTTTTAGCAAAAAAGCGTGGTTAAAAATGTCAAGTATCCTCAATTTAATTTATATATATGAATACTGCTGATTTAAATCGAATGTTCGAATCATGATTTATCATTCGAATATTCGTTGCCATGCCTTGTTGTTACGCAGTTTTTCTCTCTCAGGAAATTTTGCTACAATATATGTACTATGTACTATGTGCAATTTTTTGTCCGTAAACGCATTCTCTGTCTTTAATTTCTGCTCAACACAATCAAAAATGGTCTTTTCACAGTTCTCATTCTCCTCTTCTGGTATTTGATAGAACATGAGGTTATCTAAGCACTGATGTCCTCTTTACCCCGAGAATCCTTACTCTTTTTACCATGCTTTTGTTATTTGAGCACTACACATAATTCCACATCACATAAACATCCATTTCAAGACTTTTTAAGCATTTGAATTAGGTATAAAACCATTTCTTTTAGGCAAAATCATGACTGCAAAAATTAAATGACCACCATTTTCATGCATGGGCATAATATTTATGAAACAGTTAGTTGTCAATTATCTTTCCACTTTATTTGTTTTTTGCATTAGAATGGAATAACTAAAAACAGAAAAGAATATTAATTTTATTTCAGTCAATCTCATGAAATAAAATGCCATTATATTTGGTCTCTTCCTTTGATACAATAATAAAGAAACTTTCAACATGAATTTTGAAAGTTATATTTTCATTCAAATTTTTTTTATTCATGTTTTTAATACTTGGAATATATCTATACATATTTAAATAAACAAAAAAACTTATTTATTTCGGATTTTTAATTTAATATCAGAATAACACTTTTTTGTTACTTCTTTCGCTGCCTACGTATGAAAGTGAAAGCAAAATTAATCTGATTTACAGTGTTTGCATGTAAACCTATTTATTTTACATCGCCTTCAATAAATGTAAAATGAATACATAGTTCGATAAGATAAAGGTTAAGTCGAATTGTATTTGGCGTAATTAGACATTGGTTGGTCTTGTTCCTCAGGTGGAGGAATATTTAACTTCCTTGATGCAAATGCACTTTTTGTAATTCCTTTATTATCTATAAATATATAAACGGTTTGTTTGTTAAAGAACAAAACATGCAAAAAGTTAAATTTAGAATAGGCAATTATTACTTTTTACCAAAGATCCTTAACACACCTTGTCGAAATGAAAGACAATTACATAGTGCATCTGTATGCTTTAAAAAAATCCCATAGTTCATGATGGATTAAACCATCACGAACTGAAAGGTCTTCCAAATGGAAATTCATCAAAGTTTACAAGCAATGACCAAGTTTTATTTATTGCCCGGAAGCGTTTAACTTTCGTAAGATTACATAATGAAAAACATCATGTTATTAACTATGGAACTTTATGTTTTTCAGTTTGTCGTTGAAACGTGTATTTTAAGACGAACATGAATCTTGTTTTAAATCTCAGTGTCATTTAAGCGTAAAAGTTGTTAGTCCTAACAGTTAACACACTTATGACACTTAAATACTGATACTTCATTTTATATTCTCTTCAATCGTGACTTTAACATCCGATTTTGGTCCATTAACTCCCAAATGTACAAATTTATATATGCACAGATCAACGCACGGATAGGGTTACGATATACATGTACAGCAGAGTGAAGTGAAACGAAAATAAGACGATAACAATAACTACATATAGTATATGGATAGTAAATATATCTCGTTGAAAATTATATTTAATTGACTACACTATTCATACATTTAAACACAACAGTAAACTCGGAGAAAAACGTCTCTACTGATATGTCCTTATACAAACTCAAACATATTTACTCGACCATGCAAATGACTTCAAAGAATGTCAATAGTTGGTAATGCAAACGTACTGTATAAACTTATTAATTAGTTTTTGGTAAATATTCATAATGTCAAGATTTAAGTGTTTAAATAATGATATAAGTCAAAGAAATGTGTACTTAAAACATTATTACGCCATTTCAAGTAAACAGGCAGAGTCGCATGATCACAAGTTCTTGCAATTGCGATACGGATGTTACCTTTGGACTTTACTATTAAGTTCTGATATATTAAGACATCGATGCTGGTTTTTGAAGATACTTAATTTCCATACAGACATTGGCGGATTAATTTCATTAACATAATATTACCTCCAAGAACAGGTTAAAAATCTGGCGACTCCATTCTTCACGTAATAAGAGATTTTTAAGTATTTTGATAACTAAAAGGCAAACAATGCTGATTTCAGATGAGATATGTCGCTACGAGCTGACTCACATGAATCTCTATTGTTTGCACAAAAAAAAAAATCAATATAGCCATTGGCGCAGGACAGGTTAAAATAAAATGTACAACTCTAGATTTTGGTCAGAAGATGTCTTCACTGTCCGCAGACACGTCAAGACCAGGATTAACAGACGCAGTTCGAATGTCTTTCAAGCATGATTTGTCTGTGTGATTGTTTGTTTTTGGTTTAACGCCACTTTCAACAGCTAAGGTCATATCGCGGCGGACAGGAAAAATGATAATTGGTACTGCACCTTAGAATTACATTGAGATAACAAATATATAAGTATATAAGTAATTAAACCGATTGTCTTTCAAGGATTGATTTGTCTGTGTATTTGATTGTTTTGGATTTAACGTTGCTAATAACAGTTACGGTCATATCACGGCGGACAGGAACTATGATAATTGGTACTGAACCTTATAATTACATCGAGATAAACATATATTAGGTATGAAAACAATACCAACCCACATGCTGGCACTCAAGAGTTATATTGATTCCAATCATTCAGCACCATTTGCATGTGAGTGGCGGAGAAGTCCAGTGGTTACTACAATTGACTGTCCATCCAGAGGTCTGGGGTTCAAATCCCGGTCCGCATTCTGGAAATTTGAGGGGTGCTTTTAAGCATTTCCCACTTAACTAGAGGTCAAGTACTGGTCATTTGGAGGAAAAAGAACCTCGCGTGTATCGGTGCTATACACTGGGCACGTACACGAACCAAGGGGTCTTTTCGGACCAAGGAGGCTAGGGTATCTCACCCTAACTTCCTTGTATCTAACTTTGTCTGCACGCCAAATAGTTCATTCTGCGCGGCGAGGGTAAATAAAAACAAAACAAAGACCCCTTTAGCCGACTCTTGTGGTTCGAACAAGGGTCAGACTGTGATTGCAGTACTGATTGACCTTCCCCCAGCCACAGGGGCACTTTCAATGAAGGAACGACAGTGAAGAATGAATGAGCGGCGATCCAGGAAAACCAACCTTAGTGAAATTTATAACACCTCTTAATAGTTTTATGCCTGCGAATCATTGTATCGGATCCAAACATACCTTGGTTTTCAGAAGAGTGTTGAAGGGTATTGAAACAACCCATTACATATTGATTGAAAGTGTAAATCCACATAAGACCTCGCGGATATGAATGCTGATCCTGATATAGGCATACTGCTATTGCAAACACCGTACGGTTGGTTTTCACAGAACACCGCTCATTACGTGTAATCCATTTGAATAGTGATTTAGCAGGATATTTCAGTATCAATAAAACAAATATATCTTTAATTGTAAGCTGACAGTAAAATTATGTACTTGGGCCGGTCCGTGAGAAACGAACACTAAGGACTCTGCATAATGTATCGACACAGATCAATCCGGGCCGACACTTTCCGTGTCAGGGGGAAAGATGTTGAGATTAGTGATGCACGAAACAGAAAATCCACAGGATGTATATGTCATTGATGTATATTTTCCACAATTATCTAAACTGTTTTCAGAGAAGATAAATTTGTTGCAGATAGGTTGTATCATGAGGTGAAGGGACAATTAATATGCACTTTGAGGATTATTGAAATTGAATGCGGCCTATATATAGAGAGAGGAAAAAAGAGATTGACAGAGACAGAGACAGATACAGAGACAGAGATAGACAGAGAGAGAGACAAATATATACATATAAATACAGAGAGACAGATAGTGAGACAGAGAGAGAGGGAGACTGAGATACAGAGTCAGACCGAGAGAAAGAGAGACCGACAGCGACAATGAGACAGAAAAAAGGGCAGAGAGAGAGACGGACAGACAGAGCGACAGACATATAGAGAGCGAGTGAGAGTAATTGAGAGAAAGATAAAGTCAGAGACAGAGCAGAGAGAGAGAGAGGAGGGAGATAAACAGAGGGACAGAGAGATAGAGAGAGATGGAGAGACAGAAACCGTGTCAAACAGAGCAGACATACAGACGGAGAGAGAAAGAGACAGAGACAGATATATATAATAATGGAGAGAAAGGATAGTGAGGGAGAGATCTACCCGAGGTTTGATGCGTATGAGGTGAATTATATCAGAACGCCTTAAAGCATCAATCGAAACTATGTATCTATCCAACCGTATTTCAATTAAATACTAAAATATAACTACCAAAATATAACACTTCGTTCATATGAATTTATCACGCAATAGTAAACACTATTAACACAAATGAATATGACCACTTACAATGTATTCGTTCGCGTTTATGAATCTAATCCGAAAACTCAAAACTAGAGAATCTTAACGTATCGACATATCCTATCCACTATTCGTTTTACCCACAATTACATACACAACTTATCCTTTACCCCTAATCCGACCCTTATAGAAGAAGACTGAAATCTTAAATCAGCCAATTGTTCGTGCGTCCATATTGATTTAAAATGTAAATACAAATTATAAATTCCACTTTTCAGAGAAGACAGTTTGTTTCAATGTGTTTCAACGCAGATCACATATCAATCATTTCTTCCAGCAAGTAGTATTTTCCGTGTTTTGGTCTGATCAACTTCACAAATCAGCAGATAATTTTATGGTCATAAATTGGATTGTAATTTAGAAAATAATTGAACCCCATGTCCGAGTGAAACGTAACTTCCAAACTAATCTTAACAACTGAAAAGCAGTCGAACGCCATTTTTCTAAAGAGTAAGATTCAATTTCGCTTATAATTTTAGATGAAATACATACTTCCAAAATACAATATATAGTCCAAACAATCGTAACCATTTCTAGCTTTTCAGATGCATCTTGAGACGAGCCTGCACAGTTGTTATCAACGTTTGCATACACATTGCAAACATTATACAAATCAAGTTTATTATTGTACAAATCAAGTTTATTATTATACAAATCATGTTCATTATTGTATAAATTATCAAGTTTATTATCGTACAAATTAAGTTTATTATTGTACAAATGAAGTGACTAAGTTTATTTTTGTAAAAATTAAGTTTATTATTGTACAAATCAAGTTTATTATTGCACAAATCAAGTTTATTATTGTATAAATCAAGTGATAAAGTTTATTTTTGTACACATCAAGTGTATTATTGTACAAATCAAATTCATTATTGTACAAATCAAGTGTATTATTGTACAAATCAAATTCATTATTGTACAAATCAAGTGTATTATTGTACAAATCAAATTCATTATTGTACAAATCAAGGGCATTATTGTTTATATCATAGATAGATTTAAGTGTATAATTGAAATTTCTTTCATCGAGTGAAAAAGAAGGTGATATTTTCAAGAGTGGTATAGTTCACCAATTAAGCTTTCTTTCTTGATTTTGATATTGGTCTTGAATAATAATTCCTAAGACAAACCAAACGAACAGTGTGATAGTGTAAATACATGTATGTCTGAATAAATCCGTGTTGAAGACGTGAAGAACAGGTTTACATTATTCAGTCCATTGTGATATGTTATACGCGTACGTCACCATTATATACACGTAAATAAAAGTTAACTTCCTCTTTATGAAAGGGGGTTGGAAACATAATAAGGCCGTTTAAATTAAATTGTAAAGAACATTTCAATAGTGTTTTGAGTGTACAATGAATGGATCTCGTAAATAAGTCGACGTTAAATATGAGTCAAGCCTGTCCTTCTATATATGGTGTTAACGTTTATTTCTTACAGTATGCTATAACAAGAAGACCATACTGTTTCCTATATCAAAGATCACAGACATGTATGATGATTAACTTACAAAGTTTACTTGTTAAAAGCCATCATCACTAATCACAGACAGTGAATCATGTTTAATTTACAACATTTTCTGGTTAAATGGTATACTCTAATTACATACTGTTTCCTATATCACCAATCACAGACAGAGTGTATGATAATTATCTAACAGTGTGTGCTCGTTTAAGGGTATATCCTCATTGCAAACTGTTCCCAAATCCAAAATCACAGACAAATGTGTAAGCTGATTAACTAACAGCATGTGCTTTTTAAAGGGTATGCTTTGATTGGAGGATTCGGTTGACAACCTTGTTATAATGTTTCTGTCAGGTTAATTGATTACACCAAAGGACTTAGCAATTTAATTTTTTTCTTAAATTGTGAAATGTGTCAAGTATACCTCCTACATATTTAACTGTCTCTGCCTCACGAATCTAATTTCCATATAACCTGACCTTGTTTGATTTTCAACTGAAGACTCTTCAATGTTCAAAGTGCAGGAGAAGTGGGAACATTGTACACACATAAAACAAGAGCATCGCCGACGATACACATCCACTCTCAGAATTAGTTTGTACAGACGTATTAAAGTCGCTGTGACCATGACCATTGAACTTTTTCATTGAAACATAGAACGTATCCAGGCTGTCTTCACACCGAACCATTGTATAACGTTTGCATGACTTCTGCCCAGAAATGAAAGTGCTAGACCGACGACAACATTTCAGACAGACATATAATAGTAAAAGTCAAACCCATCAAAGGCCTCTCTACAATGAACCTCTGTATTTAAGTATTAAGACATTCCTTCCACAAATGTAGGTGCTAGAGCAATGACCCTATTTCGTACATATATATTATAGTTGATGTGTCCTTGACATTTGACCTAGATCGTTAAAACGCGAACCCGTCCAAGCTCTCTTGACACTGAATCTGTGTATGAAGTATGATGTACAAATGAAATTCTAGAGCAATGACGTCTTGCTGTGCAAACATATTATAGTCACTGTGACCTTCACATTTGAACTATGTCGGTGAAACGCTAACACGTTCAAGAGGCAATGGTTGTGATCATTTGTGTTAAGTTTAACAAGCGGGCCATGATGGCCCTATTTCGCTCAACTGAATTATGCAAAGTGATTTCTAATGCAAAACAAATCAAGACAATTATTCTGACACAGATTCAAAATGCAACATCAAGAGTGTTAACAAGATTTTCCTTCATTTGGGCTAGTGATCTATATTTATTTTATCTGATATGATCCATATTACAACATGGACTTGATATCATCAAGACAAGCATTCTGACAAAGTTTCAATTTGCTCAAAGTAAAAATGCAGTCGCCAGAGTTTGAACAATATTTTCCTGTATTGACTTAGCTTCTGAACCAATATAATCCATATTTTAATTTGACCTAGATATAATTCAAACAAATATTCTGACAAAATGTCAAGCTTCTGAAGCCAAAATTGCAGCCTCCAGAGTGTTCACAAGATTTTGCATCAATTTGGCCTAGTGACCGACTTGTTGACAAGGCACAACCCTTATTCAAGCTTGGCCTATAGATATCATTAAGATAAATATTCTGACAAATCTGTAGCTGCTGAAGCAAAGAATGCAGCTTCTACCGTGTAAATACAATTTCCTTCAATTTGGCCTAGTGACCTACTTTTTGACCCAACATTACCAATATTCGGGCTTGGTCTACATAACATCAAGACACACATTCTGATAAAGTTTCAACATGCTCAATGTAAAAATGCAGCATCCAGAGTATTTACAAGATTTCCCGTCAATTTGGCATAGTGACCTAGTTTCTGAACCATATTCGAACTTGACCTAGATATAATTCAGAAAAACATTCTGATAATTGTTTAAGCTGCTGAAGCCTTTAAGAAAAACATTCTGACAAAATTTCAAACTGCTGAAGCAAAGAGTGCGGCCTCTAGAGAGTTAACAAGAATGTCCTTCAATTTGACCTAGTGACCTACTTTTTAACCCGACATAACCCATGTACGAACTTGACTTACATATCATCAAGAGAAATATTCTGATAAAGTTTCAACATGTTCGAGCTGAAAATGTGACCTCCAGAGTGTTAACAGGATTTCTCTTCAATTTGATCTAGTGACCTAATTTTTTACCTCATATGGCCAAGTTTCGAGCTTGTCCAAGATTTGATGGAGATGAATGTTCTGATAAACTGTCATGAAGATCGGATGCAAAATGTTGCATGTAGATTGTTAACAAGGGCAATTGTTGACGACGCACGACGGACGACGGACAAAATGTGATCACAATTGCTCACCTTGCAATCGGATAACGGAAAAGGTCGTCTTTTGAACACGTATGGACGTACGGGCTGATCCATATATCCCCTCGCGACTCGGTCTTTACACTGATAAACATACAATGTACATGTAACACTTTTGATAACCAAAATGTGTTTCAAACAAATACAAATCAGTAAGAGTTTTCAATCTGATTATTTTCTTTTTGGAATTCTGTTGACATTTAGTAAGCTTGATAGTTAGACGTTCGGTGTGTCTCGTCCTGTTATTGTAAGTGACCCATACAGTATTTCGAGGACTCGTCAGTAAGGCAAACACCATAAACTTAGGTCAACTGTTACACAAATGAAATTTGCAACAAATTCCAAGTTGTTGGTAATAAAATTAAATGGAAAACTAATTCAAACCTTTCTCACATGCTAACTCATCTGCAGCAGGTGTCTTGTAAACATTATTGGAAAAGGTAAAATTGCTCAAAATGGGCAGTTTCTCCCTTTCCTACAATATTTTCCACACACTAATTGTAAATTGTTTGTATTCATTTATAGAGATTTTACACATTTTCCTGGGAAGATTTGTTCTATGTGGGAAAGGGATAAGCAATGCCAATAATATAATAGTGCTGCAGAAATCAGCAAGAATGTTTCCACATAATGTAACTATTGGTTTGTAATAAATGCATGTGTGTGTATGTGTCCCATTGATATTGATAATCACACGTCAAACAGCAAACTAATTTACCAATGAAAATAACAGACTAAGACAAACTTGCAGGAAAATAAGATGGTTGTGTACATTAATCTGTACCTTTGCGGAGAGAACCAAACAGATAGAAATGTTTAATCTTTAGAATTATCAATGAGTTTAATCTACAACCTCTACTTGTTTAGGAACATGACACATATTGCCATAGCTTCCTAATATGTCCATGCAAAGGTTTTATGATTTGAACAATTGCTGACAACGTCATTAATTTGGTGGATTTTTGTCAATGTTACAAACGCCACTTATATTAGTGTGCCGGAACTCCGGCTACTTCGGCTGAATTAACTAGCCGGAATAGCTGTATTTCCTATTACTGCGACTGTACTAACCAGCCGGAAAAACATCATTCCGGCTATCCTGGTCATCCTAAAGCTGTAATTACATGCAGTATGTGGACATACATTGTCTGTACACAATATTAGATGGATGTTGATGCTTAAACGAAAACTAGTGAATCTCGTAGGCCTTACACGAATGCAGAATCGAACCTGGTGGGAGCAATTCTATCGGCGCTACACATGTTAAACTTTTAAACTCAAACAGGGTGCAAATTCGGGAAATCGAACCAGTATTAACCAGCCTGAACAGCCGGAGCACCGCCAACTCAAGCTGTATTTATCAGCCGTAAAAGTCACCTTTCCGTCAATTCTGGCTTGCCTGAACTGCCTTTACGGACAAGCCAGATCGGGACATCGGTTTCAGCAGGCTTGACTCTCTAACTCGAACAGGTGCAAAGTCAGGACTTTGTTGGGAAACCTCAACTCCGACCGTCGGCGCAAAACATATCAGGATGTCGACTAAACTCTTAACTCAAACATGTCGGGTGCAAATCCTGGAAATTATAACGAGTATCATCCACTGGAAAAGCCCAACTCCGGCTGTATCTTGCTCGAATAATTCGAGTCCTGCAAAACCCAGCCATGCATGCCAGGTGAAAGCGCCTCAAACTTACATAGTGTTGCATGAGGTCCTGATTCGGTGAGTAACGTCAGCCATCTGCCATGCCCAGCCGGAGTTGGGATTTCCCAACAACGTCCCGACTTTGCACCCGTCATGTTCGAACTAGAGAGTTTAACTGGTATCATGACATGTGTCAGGTGAAAGTACCGCACTCTGGCTCTGAGTCTCACTAGCCGGGTTCCACCCAGATTTATGGCAGCTGGCTGCAATGTTCAGATGAAGTTGGCATTTTGGCCAAGTCTACATACCAAATTCCGGCTGTATGTTGCTCAAATCAGATAGTTTAACAGGCAGCCTGACATGCAGGCAGGCAGGCAGACATGCAGGCAGGCAGGCAGACAGGCAGGCAGGCAGGCAGGCAGGCAGGCAGGCAGGCAGGCAGGCAGCTTTACAATACTACATTCATGACTTAAGAGACCGGCTTAGTTTATCGAAATATAGTAATACAGATAGACATACACTCGGATAGACATGGTTGGACATACATATATACATAAACATAAAGACATAGATACATATAGACAAACACTCAGATAGACATTAAATTTAAATAGGCTTAAATTAAGAGACACATGCATCATTTCTGATATACATACATAGTGATACACATAGATAATGATATGTATTATAATGATATACTGATAGGCATACAGATACACTGTCTATTAATTAACCGTTACATCCCCTACAGGGTTGGTTTCAGTCAAGAGAATGACAGCTAGTTGTATAGGATTTCAATTTGAACGGCTCCATGTGTGTGCCCCGTCTTTTGTAGACGACATGGTCCTTCTCTCTTTATCCATTACATCTTTAATCAAAGCGCCAATGGCACTGTAGTGGCGATCGTATGGAAAATCCTGCAAAGTAACAAGCAGTATATCGGTGTAGGGCTTGCGATGACTCTGGTGCGGGTAAATTTGAGAATGTATCAACCCTGCATCTTTTGACAGTAGAATAATGTTAGTTTGCCAGAATATTGTCTTGGTGATTTTTTAGTTACGTTCTGAAATTGGTCATGATGTGTTCAACATTAGGCCATTCCAAAGTTATGAACAATCTAGTTGGTATTCGATAAACTACCATTTTAGCTCATTATAATGGCTATTTGTAAACTAAATTGTTCGGGTAATCACATGTTCATCACCATGTCGCAAGGCCATATTAAGATAAAATATTTTTTACACTTTAGAAATGACTAAATTATCAAGAAAAGAGAGAAAACAGTAAATATTAGTTTGGTGTTTGTTTCAATGATGTCCGATATTAAACAGGTCTGTTCAATTTAGTCCCTTCACATTGCATGATTGAGGGTTGTCAGAGACATATAAACACAGTGTATTTATATGTCTCTGAGGTTGTTAAACTGCTTCGAATAATGCGAGTGAAAAAAAACCCACAAAACATGCTCAAAAAGCACAATTTCACTATTTGCCAAACTGTTCAAGTTATAAAAATATAGGCACATATTATAATGCTCGATCTCCAAACTAAATTAGGCTACACTTTCAGCATTGATTGCTAATTGACTCTAGAACGTGCAGACGTGTATACATAACGTGTGTACACACTGACATTGTGTGTCCTTTAAACCTTTGTAAACCAGACTTATCATCTAGACGCTTTCATATATTTAAACAACTACACAATAAAGCGTTTATAATATTGAGATAACCATGCAGTCTCGCGAGCTATTTATAGAACGTTTTTGAATTCCAGATTTGAGTATCATCAGAGTTACCGGTATTTGCACGGCAGATAGGACGCGCAATGATATTTATTATCTGCTCAATCATGATGAAGATAATATTTACATATTTTAACTCTATGTAGATAATGTCTTGATAAAACTCAAACATTAGTAACAATCCGGTACCAAAGTAGCACTGACATAATTAGTATTAATCACGTCTCTGCATCAATGATGGAACTATAACGGATGTGAGTAAATTAGTTTGCAGTAAGGAAAAAAAATATCAACCGATTGTTCAAAACCGACTATGTAAATATGTTTCGTTGTTGTTGTTTCTGTTAGCATTGTGGCGATTGTCAAACCAATCGCCACAAAAACTATGATTGTTATGTGTTACAAATACTCGTGTTTATGGAGATACCTATATAACATCAACAAGTTTGCAGTTGCCATTTTTAATGAGTCCAAGCGTGCATATAAACTCAGTTCTCGTTCATGGGCCATGGGTCATGGGGCATGGGTAATAAAACTATTTATGAAAAAGAGGAATATAATCATTTTGGATCTGTATGCAATAAATACGCTGACTAGTCTATACTTACTAAACATATTGATATAAATATAAGGGGTACATTTTCGTGCTTATCAAGGAAGGACTGCACTTAAATAGGCTTAATCCCTTAACTAGCTATATTATCTATACATCTGTTATTATTCCTAAAGCACTGATTATCCTAGTAGATATTTTTGGAAACATTGTATTAATACATACGTTCGTGACTACTATATATAGAAGAATGGAATGTTCGAACGTCTTCATAGCACTTTGTCTTATACATTCATTCATTCATATCTTAATTGTCCCAATGTTACAAGGGAGAGTTACATGAACATAATAATTAATTATAATGTATTAATACGATAAGGTACAGAGAGAAAAATAGAGAGAGAGAGAGAGAGAGAGAGAGAGAAAGAGAGAGAGAGAGAGAGAGAGAGAGAGAGAGAGATAGACAGAGAGAGAGAGAGAGACAGGGAGAGAGAGAGACAGAGAGAGACAGAGAGAGACAGAGACAGAGACAGACAGAGACAGACAGAGAGAGAGAGAGAGAGAGAGAGAGAGAGAGAGAGAGAGAGAGAGAGAGAGAGAGAGAAAGAGACAGACAGAGAGACAGAGAGAGAAAGAGACAGACAGACAGACAGACAACACACACACACACACACACACACATATATATATAATTCCACACAAACACACCGATGTCTATGCTTATTAGACATCTTTCAAATATAAAAAAAATGTAATGGCATAAAGAATTGATCCTGAATGTCATTTATCATAAGCAAATTGGGGTAGTATAATTTTTGGGAAACCAGTACAATGTAAACAAACCGAGGTAACAACCTCAATATGGGACACACAGGAACCTCCGTATGGGACACACAGCAACACCGGTATGGGACACACAGTAAACGCATTGTTGACAAACGGAGGAATTTAATAGGAGACAAAGACATCAGCTTTGTGTATATCATGTGTTTAATAAGTTTTCTAGATAAATTACTTAACCCGTTTGTTGCCCAGAGTTTTAGAAACGAGGAGTAAATGTGTCATTATCCTTCAATATCACAACTGAGTCATATGTTGTGGTTACTCACAGAGACAGTTTAAGAATATTTAACTGCTATTCCGAGTCTGGTAAAATTTCACTTTATAATATAAGAAGCAACTCGGTTAAACTTGAAATATTTCGTATCACATAAACATTACATTGGGATTGGTTACATAAGCAGGTCGTTAATGGTTATAGATGGCAATAGCATTTAAACTGAGGAAAACGATTGGTATCTTTATTTATATATATTCAAGTAGCTCATTCGAAATGTCTTCAAACCATAGCTTTATACCTTTGGCAAGAATTGTACTTCATTCGTGTAAACAAAGAAGCGAAGCTGTTCAAACTCATTGACATATGTTACCTCAACAATTGCTACACATCCATGTGTTTCCATGATCAAAATCACAATAAAAAATACATACCTCATGAAGTGGGGACCCTGCCACTTGCTGTGTGCGTCTTCTGATATACTGCGCAATGCGCACACCTGATTTTAAGTAGAAATGTTCCTTGGGTGACCCTCTACAAAGATTGTTCAAGGCATACTGTTAGGTTGAAAGCATGGCAGTCAGGAGGCATCAGAAAAGGGGCAAAATCGTCCGTTGTTAACTTTTAGCTGTAAACATCATCTCTTCCTAAACCACAGGACCAATTTCATCCAGACTTCACGGGAATGTTTCTTTGGTGGCCCTCTTTCAAAATTGTTCAAAGATTTAAATTCCATGTAGAATTTTGGATGCTGCGGCATCAGAAAGGGGGCAAAATGTCCAAACTTTAAAAATCTTCTCCTCTGAATCTGCATGTCAGATTCCAAATATAGTTTAGTAGAAAGGTTTCTTTGGTGACCCTCTACAAAGATTGTTCAAGGCATACTGTTTGGTTGAAAAACATGGCAGTCAGGAGGCATCAGAAAAGGGTCAAAATGACCAAATTTGGAAATTTCATTTTTTTAAGTGCTTGTCTGATATTAAGAAAATTGAACAGGAATCTTACTTCAGTGATCATCTACTTAATTTGTTCATGCCGTATTGATTGGTTACACAATCATAGCAACCTCGCGTTATCACAAAAGGGGTAAATTGAACTTTTAGCTACAAATGACAACTCCTACCATTACACTGGACCAATTTTAACGTTACTTCACAGGAATGTTCCTCTGTCAAAATTGTTCAAAGACTTACATTCTGTGAAGAACTATTGTTGCTGCGGCATCAGAAATTGAGAAAGATACGCAAACTTTAAAAACCTCCATCTTCATAATTCATTTGTCAGATTCCAAAATTTGGCAGAAATGTTCTTTGAGTGACTCTCTACTGAAACTGTTCAAGCCATATTGATTTCGTTGACAAACAGGGCAGCAAAGCGGCATCAGGAAATGTGCAAAAAAGTTTATAATTCTATTCTTATTAAATTTTTTGTTAGATTTCAAGATACAAATGGCTTTTACTGATAAACTATTTCTTTAACTGAGTTTCCACTCCGTGCAGTTTCATTTGAACTCTTGATCAAATGTTCACAGATATTTGCTGTTAAATATATACTTCTAATTAACTATCATTCAGGTGATCGATTTAGGGCCATATTTGCCCTCTTGTTTAAGATATAAACATCTGCGTTACTTTAGAGATAAACACACCGAGGTAATGGAAAAAAAATACCTCGGTAGTTTTGGACACCTCGGTCAGTGGTTGTGTACTTCTATGACCTACCTCGGTGAGTAAGGTATACCAACGCGCGCGCGCGTACACACACACGCACACACATACATACATACACACACGCATTCATTGTGAATGTTATGTATATATAAAAAACAAACATGAATATATAGATATACTTTTTTAAAACGAAAGAAAACAGAATATTGCTTTATATTCTTTTTTGAATGACTGATGAATAATAAGAATTAAAAGATATTCTAAACTCTCATTTATATCAAGTCGATACTAGCTTTTTTTTTTCAACGTAAAACTCGTTTTATAATCATAATAAATGTAACAAAATAAACAGAATAAATGCGACTCAGAATTCCGTACATGGGTGTTGCTACCATATCCGTTACAGTGAAATATGAAGATACAACATCAAAATAGCGTTTGATATACACCTTTCTCAATTGATTGCTTTTGATTTCACAGATATTGAAAAGATATCGTCAATTTTCATTATTCGTCCCATCAAAGTCGCGGGCAAGCTAATGCTTAAAAGGAAACTGATTAAATCAATAGAGAGAGAGAGAGAATACGTACCGAACTGGTTTAAATCTAAGGAGCCTTAACCTTAGTCCCTGTCGAGATAACTTGCAAAAATATATATTATATAACAAACAGGTAGCAAGAATAGTATGTATATTTATAGTTAAATTCATATATTGCCGTGCCAAATAATATATAAGGGAGACCACTACTCAGTCCTTAGATGGGACAGATGAGTTTGTAGAAACCACTATTTATCAGGTTGTCTCCCTTTAACTGGTATTTTGCTACTTGCCAATATTGACAATCTACTATCGCAAACGCCTTGATGCGAATCTTGGGACCATCTTTTTTTTTACATATTAGGGGTTTTATAAAAATTAACGCCACTGTCATCCAAAGAAACTCAAATCACAATGCAGTCCTTAAAAAGTGCATAAAGTCAGGGCAATTTATGATAGCTGATCTCACTTTTGGCAAAGACACTGGTAGAATATCAAGCAGTCTCACACACTCAGAGGGAATACTAATTAGAGCTGAAGTACACGTGGACCCTTTGGCGTTATGATATTAACGGGTGTTTGTTTCATAATTGATGGCAGAAGCATTTCCTATACTTATAGAACTGAAAGTCAAAATAGTTGTTTCATTTGAGAAAAAGGGTGCGTTTATCATTCCGTCTCAACCAGTGTGTACATATACTTAATCGCGTGTGTTTGAACAAAGAACAACCAAACAATGGTAAATGTAAACATTATATTAAACCCATTCTGCACACTTCCTGATCGTGATACTTTAACGTATTACCTCATAAGCCATTTTAACGTGCATCCAAATTGAAAACACCTAGACAGAATAAAACGAGGGATTTTTACATTTGGTAAATAACATCTCCTCGCTTTACAACTTTTGACCGAACTCGGTCTTGCTAATAATTGGACTAAATGCATGTAAACCATATTTATGCCTTCTATTATGTTATGCTAAAACTTCAAAGTTTATAACGCGACCTCATGCCATTATACAAGCGGATATGATCGGTTAAAAAAGATAACGTAAACATTTAAAGTTGAAATAAAATACACCCTGCCTGAATTCTTTTCCGCCTCACCCTTTACTTGACTCTAGACGATTACACGTTTTACCTGTTTACTGACGGTTGAATAATGTGGTAAGTTAACTCACAAGTTATTGTGGTATTCTGCTTCTTATTTACGTATTAAGGCTTCAGAGTTACTGGTGCTTTACACCGTTTTAAACAAGTGTTCAGTTGTATGGAGATTCCTGAGTAAGTTACTACTGGTCCTTTATAGATGCTGACACCAGTGAATCAGTATTAATGCTAACCCCACACTAATAAGAGTCAAGTGAAATCAATTACTTCCATTTTCTAATTATTTGGTTTGACCCGGACGGGGTCGAATTTCCGATCCTACGCACCAGAAGCGTCACTACATCGCCGAGGAGGTATATAAAGGTATATAAGGAACTAGCTGAGATGTTCTAACTGATCTTCAGACATTTGTTTATCTGACTAAACGCTAGTTCTATCTACTGCGTACAGTGTGTTCCTTAGTGAATATATCTTAGATAATGTGTTGAGCTCAAACGCATTTTCTGTTTTTAGACGAGGCACGAAATTTGATCAAGTTCGTCAGATAAAATAAAATAATATATCCCCTGCATTACTCAGTCATTAGTTAGGTTATACAGATTTAAAGACAGTTGGGCAATGTATTTATCTGTATAGACTACTTCGTACATAACAGCCCTAACTCTTACCCTATCCCGAATCCTAACCCTTTTACTGGCTGATGAGTCCATATGTATTTGATTACAAATGTAACAGCGTTAACAGAGGATTTGAAACGTATTTTATTCCTTTTATCAGATGTAAAACGTATCAGTTACAGATTGAAAATGAAAAGTATAGAACATATGTTATCAACTTGTACAACATATCATAAAAAAAAGCAAATCGAAATAAAGCAAATCAAATACGGTTACATTAATATATAAAATTATGTAAGAATGTTATTTTTGTTATATTGTATACTGATAATGTAAAACGTGTAATCTTTAGATTACTGCAATGTAGTCTTATTGTTGTAAAAAGTTTAAAAAAAAACGCTTGAACAGGGGCCATTACAAACCCATTCAAAAAACGTTTGCTTTAAGGCTTTATTAATGAAAGTGGTGGAAACAAATTATATAAATCGTTAATTTAAGATGTAATTTAGAAAATAAAAGTGTTCGAGACGTTCCCCCAGCATTGAACGCCGTGTTATGTAGAGTTACAGTTAGGCATTATATATTCGCCTGTGTGAAACTTCCGGCTTGAGGATCAAGTGACATATCTTCGCATTATATTATTGTCCTTAAGAACAGAATCAGGAAGTTTTACAATTTCGTATTTCTCATAGTGATCAACAATTAGGCCTTATACCGACCATTTTCATAATATATCTATAGGTGCTACATATTTACGAAAAAAACACGTAAACTGATTGTAATTAAACACAAATTAAAGAGTATACTTTGTTCATTTAAAATGATTTTAAATGTAATTAACTAGACGTAGATAATATTCGTGTAATGTGTTACATGTATGCATGATCATACAATGTTTGGAATTCGTATAACTCTCGTCTATAATTAAACACAGAAAATAATAAAGTAAAGACTTTCAGAAAATGTATAATCAATTTATAATGATATATGTTTAGAAAAAGGGCCAACATGGCGCTTAATCTGCCTGATGGTACATGTATGTGAAACGGATAATATCGAGGGGAGGGGGGGGGGAGCGATTTGTTCATTTTCTGCCCTTTTCTGGTGCCAACTGGCGACTACCATTTGAATGCAAGTCAATATGAAACACATTTTGTAGGAGGTCACGTTTCTGCTTAACCATTTCCCTGACAAAGTCGGGTTCTTACGCCTCTGCAGCAGACGACGTATAAAACGTGTGCAGCCAAAGGAACACTTTCTCATGATGAGCAATTTATCCTTTTGCCACAATATAGGATCAATAGTTATACTTTCATTTATAGATACATGTATTTTAACTCTATGCCAAGTTGTTTTCAAAGTTGTATGTGATTAAGGGTGTATCATCTTGATATGAGGCAAGCACTTTCATAACATAATAAACAAGTGGATCAAAATGGTCCTAAATCGATCACCTGAGTGATAATATAGTAGCAAATATGTAACTTCTAAAGTCGGGGAAAATGTAATTAATGTGGGTGGAAACTGCAAGGAGTAGGCACTGTAAAATCAAATTCCTTAAAGGAGAAGGACAAAGTTTCAGGTCGGGGAAAATGTAATTAAGTTAGGAGGAAACTGCAAGGAGTGGACACTATAAAATCAAATTTCTTAAAGGAGAAGGACAAAGTTTCAACATGTATAGTTAACAAGAGAGCCATAATGCCCTGGATCGCTCACCTGATAATGTGTTTTTTTATATTTAATAAGAGAAGCCATGTTTTTAACGGATCATATCATCGAAATAATTTCAACAATCTTAGTAGAGGGTCACCAAAGGAAAATTTTAGAAAAATTGTGATCTCTAAAGTTTAGACTGTCAATTCAAGTGTTAAGAGTTCAAACCCCAGCTCGGTCAACATTCTGTCCGACACTTGACAAAAGTCAAAGCGACAAGCGTTATTCGTCTTCTTTCAATGGGCGAACAGTCTATTTTGAAAAGGATTGTTATGTGGAGTACTGATTTGCGAAAGCAAAGAAACACATGGGTAGTAAAAATGGCTGATTAGTTAAATTATAGTTGTACTGGATGGACGTTCTCGTAGTCTGCTTTGAATAAGCACAGTTTCTTATAACAGACAACTGTAATAATGTTCTGGCATAATACTAAACATAGTGTACCGTAGTGCACACTTGCATTAAACACACACTTACGTTGATTTTCCTGGAGCATGTTTATAAAGACTTGATGTTCAATAGTATTTTAGCCAAAACTAAAATGCATGATGTTTGTTTGGTTTCTTTGTATGGTGCTTTACGTCGCTTTTAACAAAAGTCAACACTATTAATTTATGTACACTCTCTGTGTGTAGCTAACATTATCTATACATATATTTGAGTCAAGGTTGTCTTCAGTAATTCTAAAAGATAAACACTGACTTACCTCTCAAGAGCGCCATGCTATCATTTACCGGATGTCGTGGAAAGTATCACACACATACACACATGCACGCACGCACGCACGCTTTTTAACGGATCATATCATCGAAATAATTTCAACAATCTTAGTAGAGGGTCACCAAAGGAAAGTTTTAGAAAACATGTGGTTTCTAAAGTTTAGATTGTCAATTCAAGTGTTAAGAGTTCAAACCCCAGCTCGGTCAACATTCTGTCCGACACTTGACAAAAGTCAAAGAGACAAGCGTTATTCGTCTTCTTTCAATGGGCGAACAGTCTATTTTGAAAAGGATTGTTATGTGGAGTACTGATTTACTATAATACTAAACATAGTGTACCGTAGTGCATACTTGCATTAAACACACACTTACGTTGATTTTCCTGGAGCATGTTTATAAAGACTTGATGTTCAATAGTATTTTAGCCAAAACTAAAATGCATGATGTTTGTTTTGTTTCTTTGTATGGTGCTTTACGTCGCTTTTAACAAAAGTCAACACTATTAATTTATGTACACTCTCTTTGTGTAGCTAACATTATCTATACATATATTTGAGTCAAGGTTGTCTTCAGTAATTATAAAAGATAAACACTGACTTACCTCTCAAGAGCGCCATGCTATCATTTACCGGATGTCATGGAAAGTATCACACACACACACACGCACGCACACACGCACGCACACACGCACCCCCACACACATGCTGGTATACCCAACACACTGAGGTATATGATTCCACACAAACACACCGAGGTCTATGCTTATTCGTCATGTTTTAAATATAAGAAAAATGTAATGACATAAAGAATTGGTCCTGAATGTCATTTATCATAAGCACATTGGGGTAGTATAATTTTTGGGCAACCAGTACAAGGTAAACAAACCGATGTAACAACCTCAGTATGTGACACACAACAACCTCGGTATGGGACACACAGTAGAATATCGGAACGAGGTGTGTGGGGTCACACACAGCACCCTTACAAGCTCCAAATCGACACACCGAGGTATCGTCCATTTTTTCAGATATAAACATAGACGAGCATTCTGCGTTACTTTAGAGGTAAACATACCGAGGTAATGGAAAAAGTACCTCGATATTTTTTGGTACCTCGGTAAGTTGTTGTGTACTCCTATGACCTACCTCGGTGAGTAAGGTATACCAACGCACGCACACACACACACACACACACACACACACACACACACACCACACACACACACACACACACACACACACACACACACACACACACACACACACACACACACACACACAGATCCCGGTAAATTCCTGGTGGACCTTTCGGACATTTAACTTGTCTTGAAACATTACTTGTTTGCCAAATAAAACTTTACTTTGATCGACTATTATATTGTGTATAACCCTTTATTGGCCAGTAAGATTTGGTTTATTTTACTTAAGCCATACACCTACAATTTATTTTGTCCTTGCTGAGATTTGAACACAGAACTCCTGACAGTAAATATGGGCCAGGCATTTTTTTTTCAATTTAAACTACAAGGAGGACATATTTAATGAAGCAAGGATGATGGTGAAATAAAGAAAAACAAACTAACTGACTCATATTAGAACATAGTTCAGATATTATCAAGACAATACTTCTGAGCAATTAGTCTTAAAATTGACCTAGTGACCTACTTTTTGACCCAACATGACCCATGTTAGAACTTGACCCAGATAGCATCAAGAAAAACATTCTGATAAAGTTTCAACATGCTCAAGCTAAAAATGCAATATCCAGAGTGTTAACAAGATTTTCCTTCAATTTTGCCTAGTGACCTAGTTTTTAACCCTGTATGACCCAATTTCAAACTGCTGAAGCAAAAATTGCCGCCCTAGAGTGTTAACAAGCTTTTCCTTAAATTTGACATAGTGACCTACTTTTTGACCCATCATAAAACATGTTCGAACTTGACCTACATATCATCAACACAAACATTCTGATAAAGTTTCAACATGCTCAAGTTGAAAATAAGGCGTCTAGAGTGTTAACAAGATTTCCATTCAATTCGGCTTAGTGACCTAGTTTTTGACCCGGCTTGACCCATATTCGAACTTGGCCTAAATATCATATAGATAAACATTTGACAAAATTTCAAGCTGCCTTAGAAAAGAATGCGGCTTCTACAGTGTTCAAAATGCTGAAGCAAACATTGCGGCCTCTAAAGTGTTAACAAGCTTTTCCTTCAATTTGACCTAGTGACCTACTTTTTGACCCGACATGACTCATGTTCGAACCTGACTTACATCATCAAGACAAACATTCTGATAAAGTTTCAACATGTTCAAGTTGAAAATGTGGCCTCTAGAGTGTTAACAAATTTTCCTTCAATTTGAACTAGTGACCTAGATTTTGACCTCAAATGGCCCAGTTTCGAACTTGTCCAACATTTGATGGAGATAAATGTTCTGATAATCTTTCATGAAGATCCGAAACTTTCAGCATTGATTGCTATTTGACGCTAGAACGTACAGAGGGATGCACTCGAACTTGTCTAACTTGTACACTGACATCGTGTCCTTTAAACACTTATCATCTAGACGCTTTCATTTATTGCAACAACTACATAATAAAGCGTTTATAATATTGAGATTTAAGATCAATCGATTACCAGTCTCGCGAGCTATTTATAGAACATTTTGGAATTTCCAGATGCCTTCTACTGCGTCATTGATCAAATTTCAGCTTCCTGATTTAAGGTCGCTTTTCATTTTAGTCGGCTTGGTGAATACGGACTAAATGTAATAAGAGGCTATTTTAAAAGATTTAGTCCGAAAATAAAATGTTGCAGTGTTAGTGAATACGGGACCAGATACGAAATTAGCACTGATATGATTGTAAACCTCGCAGGTCTTTTCAGAAATTACGAAAGTAGTTGATGGGCCTTTTTACTTTTGCGAGGTGTTTTGAGTATTATGAGAGTACTTTGATTGGTAGATAGAACACGCAATGATATTTATTATCTGCCCAAACATGAAGAATGCTAATATTTACATCTGTCAACTCAATGTAGATTGTAAGCTCGATACATCTCAAATATTAGTATCAATGCGGTACCAAAATAGCACCGACGGGATTATTGTTTACCGTGTCTCTGCATCACTGATGGAACTATATATTTGGCGGTTTATTATGTATAGGTTAATTGGTTTGCAGTATTGCGTAACAAGTCAACGAGCTGTTCAAAACTGACTATTGTCAAACCAATCGCCACAAAAATGGAATTTTCAAATTTTGTCATTTTGCCCCTTTTCTGATGCCATGTTTTTCAACCAATCAGTATGGCTTGAACGGTTTTTGTAGAAGGTCACACAAGGAACATTTCTAACAAATTATATTGGAATCTGACAAGCAGATTCAGAGGAGAAGATTTTTAAAGTTTGGACATTTTGCCCCCTTTCTAATGCCGTAGAAACTTAAGTTCTCAAAGGAATTGAAATCTTTTAATAATTTTTGAAATTGGATTTGTGGTTTAGCAGGACATGATGTTTAAAGCTAAAAGTTAACGACGGACGGCGGACAGAGAGTGATCAGAATAGATAAAAAGGAAAGTTTCTCGTCATGAAATTATTCAATTATCATAGTTCCATTTATAGAGGTTTTCCATATATATTTTTCTTGTTTGTCAACTGCTGATATGTTGTTTGTGCGAAAGGTTTATTCTAACAACACGTTATAATGACATTTTATTCATTTTTTCAGTGATTTGTGGGGAACTCACGTTGAAATTCATCTTGACTGGCATGATGTTCAAAGTTATTTGAACCCTTCATCTGATACAGATAAATTTGATGCCTCTGCCACGGCCAACTTCTGTGAGAAATTGGTCATTATGACAAATTTCAACTAAAAATCAGATTTATCCAAAGTTTCAAAGTTTGTTCATATTTTCTCAGTATGTCTTCTAAGCAGATAACTTGAATAAAAGTATTAATGTTAACCAGATCTGTTTGTCAAACAGTAGGTCACCCATTTGCATTACATTGTTAGGAATGTGTTGGTTATTGCTTAAATATGCATGACCAAAAATGGGAGCTAACACTTTGTTTTGTGTTCAAGATGACCTTGACCTTTTAACAGATTATCTAAAAACCAATCGGGGTCATCTACTGGTCATTGCCAACCTCCCTGCCATTTCTCGATTTACCACAATGTTTTCAGGTCTTTTTCAATAATTGTCCTTTTATTTATAGAGTTTGCATATGGCTAACTTAATGTTTTTAAAGTCATCTGCTGCAGATTTCTTATATGTTAGTTTACCAAAAACCATGTTGTATTTTTTCAAAAACATTTTATAAGAAGGAGAAAAAGAGCAGTTTTTCCCTTGCCCACATTTGTTTAAAAAATAATACCTCTCATTTTTCAGATATTACACATTAACTTCAAAGCAAACAAACCTGGAAAAGGAAGAAACACTTAATTCAAAAGCTTAACCCTATCCTGCATACAATGAATCTGCAGCAGACGACCTTTAAGAAATATAGGCCACTATGGCACTCCGGTTTGTATTGATGCCCGTCAGAGTACCATGGCTCTATATGATAAGGTGTCAATGAATAAATGGAAGGACAATCAATGATGCAAGGCAGTGCCTGATCACAAAAGCACAGGTGAACTAAAGGCAGCATCTGGTGTAAAACATAATGGAACAAGAGGGCCAAACTATCATAAACATATGCCAGTCAGGGAGACGTAATTCCGGAACGACTAAAGTGTTCTGGCCGGTCTTTTATAGCAATTAAGTTTGTATGCCCATTAACATTCACATTCACAAAACTGTCTTGAAAAGTATTGCTTGTTATAGAACTAATCCTAATTATTATACCCACAAACAAGTTTGGTGAAGAAAGGGCGAAAAACGTAGGAAGCTGACGTGTAGACACATTGGTTTCTATAATATGGCCTGTATTGACACTTTCCCACATATAACAAACCTGCAGCATACCACTTTGAAAACATATAGGCAAAAGCAATGGAAATCTATAAATGAAGGTATAATCGCTGAAAAGATTTTAAAATGTCGTGGCTGAAGGACAAATTGCTCGTTTTGAGTTTTGAGTCATGACGTTTTCAAAGTAGTCTGCTGTGGAAGCGTCAGAAAGCTCCTAAGTGGGAAAGGGTCAATACAAGCAAATAAAAAGGTAGAACTGCTCCTTTTGTTTTCAGAAGTAGACAACTGCAGAGGCATCAAAAGTTTTCTAAATCAGGGAAAGGGTTGGACTATTTTGCAATAAACCATTGAAATATTGATACAACTTTCATTTACATTTTACCTCATACGACAATTCTGCAGCAGATTACTTTGAACATAAATGTCACTATATTTTCAAAAAGACCTCTGCTGCAGAGGCATCAGAAGCGTCTATATGAGGGAAAGGGTTAACATGTGTAAAAATGTATATCAGTTAGAGATAATGAATTGTGAAGCTACGATATAAAAATATTTATTCTATATATATATATAAGACACAAAACATTTGGTAACTTAAGTGTAAATGTATATACACTTAACAAATAAGCCAACATAAAAAATCATATAATTATAAAACAACAATACAATTGTTTGTTTTGTATTATACAATATGTTTTATTACAATATTTACAATACAATACAATACAATATTTTTTATTTCGATGCTGAGTATGTACATAATACATAAATGACAGCTCTGAAATGTTTTATCGTTGCAAATTTGTCCAACATATCTATCATACATGTACTAGTCGCTCCATCATTTTATTAACCATTTCCCCATGCAACAAACCTGCAGCAGACGACTTTGAAAACATTGGCAAAAACGTGAAATATCTCCATTAGTGACAGTTTAATTATTAATTAGTTGAAAATTGCCATCATGACTAATTTCTCCTTTTGTCACAATGTTTTCAATAGAACTATTGTATCGAGTTGAAATTGTGGCAAAAGGAAAAACTGCGCATTTTGTTTAACGAGTTGTCTGCTTTAAATTCTTCAGAATATCTCTGAAAGTGGGAATAGGTTGTAACACTGATCTTTAAATCCATATGAATTAAACAGTTGGCAAGTGGAAGATCTGATTTGCTGCCACAACATACATGTAGTAATATCAGGGACATAGATAAAGAGGGATAGGCAACTCTACCTAAACACCTGTTATCTGGTTAAAATATCACATGAAGAAATAAAATTGTCCAAATGTTCACATGTTGTAGCAAATAAAACTTTGAAGTCACATTAGGCACATAAACAAAACATTCATTTTCTGAAAGCTTAATATTTCAACTTAAGTTAGAGATACAATGAACAACTGGCATTTCTTTGTATTTTCAATAATGACTGGTTTAAAAGACACAGATATTGTGATTTCAGAATTATATTAATTTTGTTTCAAAAATTAATAGACTGACATTGTTCAAAAGGATATAATATTATAAAAACGAGCAGTATATTAAAATATTGTTCTTGAAAATATCTTTGTTATTTTCATATCTTCAATAGTTTTTTAGTTTTACTTGCTACAAATGTTGGGGCGGATGATATTTTAGTATATAACTTAGTTACTTATCCCTCTTATCTACGTCCCTGATAATATGAATAACCAACAATGAGTAATAAATCGTAATGTTGATGACCAATAAAAAGTAGCCAGCATTTCTATGAAGATGAACAGTTTGCTGAACTATGTCACACAAAAACAGTTCTTCGAGACAGATCTCCCTCTTTTTACCGATAATACACGCATGCTGTAAGTCATACTGTAACCTTTATTTCTATTAACACTTTCCCACATACAGTAAATCTGCAGCAGGTGACTTTGAAACCATGGTGACAAAAACCTGAAAATCTCAATAAAAGATAGCTTAGTTGTTAAATGAAGTTGAAACATTATGGCCAAAGGAGAAATTGCTCATCATGCTGCTGCTATTGCGTCAAATTACGTCTGCATGTGGAAAAGGGTTAAGTCAAAACCATCTTCGAATGTCTAGTTCTGTTAAACGACATTTACAGAAATAAAACACATAATTGGTTGAACACTAAACCATGAACTGAAAGTAATTTTACTCTTAAACGTAATCAAATGCAAATCATTTTGTAGTTCAAAGTTATTTATAACACCTATTTGGTGGGAATGTAAGTAGGGTTGGTTATTTTAAAAGTGTTCAACATACAACAAATCTTCAGCAAAAAACTTTCAAAACATCTTACCAAAAATGTGAACAAAATCTAAGTGAAAAGTTATTGAATTAAGGAGCTTGCAGATTATAATGTTGGAAAGGTTAAATGTACAATAAAAATTGATTATGTGTTTGGATATAACTAAGTTCATGGTTTACTCTTTCCCACATACAGCAGTCGACTTTGAAAGCATTAAGTCACTATGATTCCAAAAGTCCTCTGTTGCGGATGCACCAGAAAACCTCAGTTAGGGCTAACAAAGAATCTGCATACCAAAACTAAATCTTATTTTCCGTAGAGAAATATGCAAATCAATGAAAATAGTCTTAAAGCATCTCCATGTCTTTGTTATTTGTGTATGGACCACACCTTTGCCTTCGTGTTAACAGGTGCATCTATACGTCAATAGCTTGATTGAATCATGAACAACATTATTTTATGAATATGCACTGGCACTGGCTATAAACAGTTTTATGTAATATCTTGAATTGTGTATAGAGCTGAAAGTAATTGCTTGTTTTGAGTAATTTCTCCTTTTCCCAGAACTATTTTCGTATTCAACTAAGGCATCAAATGTCATCCACACCAATTAGCTGTAAATGTATTTCGCTGTGGAGATTCTTGAGCGAACTCAAATACCAGCATCAGTCTTCTCTGTGGTATTTCCCCACTAAAATATTATAAAAACTTGAAAAATATAAAAATATTAAAATTGATTAATTCAAATACTTGTGCCAAAATTATGAAACGGAACATTGAAATAACTTTATTTCACAATCTAGCTTAACCCATTTTGGACGGTACCCCTAAGGGTACTGTCTATCGCCACGTGCATTTTGAGAAATCGTACAACAATTGGCTCCCTGATTATAAACAGTCTGACAGAGTAAAGCTGGGAACCAAAATTCGAGATGGCTTTTTTCAACCCTCAACACAAAAGTAGTGTCAATTATCAGGCAATATAACTGCATTTTTGAAAACATTGGTGAATCAAGATATCTGAATTTTGAAAAAGGACTGTAAAAAGGCATCATTAGTGGTTGAAGTATTACGTTTACAATTTTGCGTTGAAGTTTGAACTAATATATTCATAAACAATGTATGAATATATACCAATTTTTTACATGTTTCAATCATAAAGAATTAAATTTTTAGAAACGAAATAATATTGACACTATTAAAATTCATACGTTATTATGTTTCTTTAAATTTCGTTTAATATAAAATCGTAGTACGGCAATTTTGATGATATCACGTGACATTTTGATTTTCTTGTTGTTTTCGTTAATGTTTGGTAGTATTAACACTAATGCCTAACCCTAACACTAAACGCTTCGATGAAAAACTATCTCCCAATTAATTATCTAGCCAATCGATTAATTTTACTGAAAACGATGGTAAGGAACGACAACTCTGCGAAAGAGAACTTGCAACTTCCGTTCAAAATGAAAGTTGAAATCTGACAAGCTGCCTTGACGATAGATTGTTATTGTTTTTGTGGAGAAAAGACACATGAAGTTTTATATTGAGGAAGACTGACAGGAAAGAAATGTGTGCACGTCTAAAATGTTTATTGAGTCATCAATCCGTAAAACGTTGGAGGTAGGTCTGTCAATTAAACTGTAATTTGGAGTGGAAAACATTTTTATTTTTATTTTCGCACTGTGCTGTATCGTAACCGGATATGAAAATAAGCTCACATGTATTTCATGTACACGTATGTCTGAAAATAGCCCAATTCCTGTAGACATACAATTGTCCGTTTTATCATCTGACATATGTTAATTATTTAAAAAGGGTGGCATATGAAGGAAAATAAAAAATAAAAAATGAAGACTTCGGAGACTTCGTACATATATTCAGAGACAAATATATACATTATATATTTCTATTTAGGTCTCTGATATAGTGTACAAGTGTATCATCGTTCTTGTATGTATATATACACTATTTAGGCTCATTTAAGGACTTAGGAGACAAAAGTGGTTAAGTGATGTGAAAACTGATTTCAAACTTAAGCGTGTACAATTATTTGTATTGATGATATTATGTATACAAGTTTTATTATTGAAAAGAATGAAGAAATACAAAGTATATTTATAAATGAATTAGATGGAGCATATGCATGATGCTTTGCCAAACATGTTATTCAATTAACGCACAAAAACATATGTATATTTGTATCAAGTTTGTGCACGCTATGTTATAATTTGTCTAGTGAATCCATGTCTAACTGACACTCTGCCTTGGCGTCATTTACAAAGTTATATTGACATAAAAGTAGTGAGGCTACACTGTTTTTAGGTCTAAATTACATGCATGTGGTCAGTTAAGACTCGTGAGACTGCATAATATGATACATAGGCTCCTCTGAGTCTTCACTGGATACAGATGCATTATAACCCGAAATAAATTAATACAGATCAATAATTGCAAAGTATCTATTATAAACGGACTATTTTATTATTCAAATCAAAGCATACGTATATATTGATAAAAAAATGGTTTTGCGCAGACATGTATACACATCTTGATTTAATTGTTATTGTGCAATCAGTAACTGTATGTATTTTTGTTTCGTTTCAGATCATGGAAATGTTGACAGATTATATAATGCACAATACGCAACATTACTTGTGAAGAAGATTCATAATGTCATTGTATGAGACATTTTTACAACCAACCTTTATGTATTGGAAAAGTTGGGGTATATTAACTGTTATTTCCGGTTTGTTTTTTAGTTGAATCAGAGAAATAAAAGACAAATGGCAAGTCGTGGACGCAACAAGACGGGTAAAAAACAAAAACAAAATGACGTTAATGACATTCTTCAAAGCTGGTAACAGCAGCGAGTCATTGTGACAAGTATTCTGGATGAAAGACTTAAGTGTTTATTCTGTAAAGGTAACTCGGAAAACAATAACGGAATGGAAGAACAAATATCTAGGCTAGATGTAAACGACACAAATACGAATCAAGGATGCACAATGTTTTTGTTTACTATAATACAGGAAGATAACTGTGTAATTAACTGATTACTATGAACAAGACATTCAAGTAAATCATTTTGAGCTATAATACAGAGATGACACTTCTACATGATAACTAACATTAAGTAGATCATTTTGAACTACATATTGTGTCACACAGGGGGATGATTTGTTTTGTTAAATGACCAAAGATGTAAAATTTAAAACTTAAACTCTAAGTTTACTAGCATTTGTCAACAGTAAGAGGCATGAGTAAAAAGCATTGTGACAAAAGGGGAAATTGCTTGTATGGAGCAATTTCTTCCTCTGCTTCCATGTTTTCAAACAGCCGTCTGCTGCAGAGGCGTCAGAAAGTGTCTATTTGAGGGAAAGGGTGATTGAAATGTTATAATTAGCTCCACTGGCTGAAAGCCAGTCGATCTTATGTATGACATGGCGTGCATGCGTTAACTTTTTGCTTCAAACAACTTCTTCTCCCTAACCACTTGGCCAATTGGAATGAAACTTCCTACGAAGCGTCCTCTCAATGTCCTCTCCTAAATTCCTTCATTTTTTTGGATCCATGCAAAATTCTGGTTTCCATTGCAACCGAAAGAAAAGAATAGTGAAAACTTAAAAAAAAATCTTCTCCGAGGAAAGTGCCAGGTCGATTTTCAAATAATTTTGTAGAAATGTTCCTTGGTTGACTCTCTATCAGAATCCTTCAAGCCAAGTTCATTGGTCGAAAAACATGGTCGCCAGCGGGACGGGGCTATTTTGCCTTATATGGCTATAGTGAAAACTTAAAAAATCTTCTCCTCCGTAAGTGTCCAGCCGATTTTCAAATAATTTTGTAGAAATGTTCCTTGGGTGATCCTCTATCAGATTCCTTCAAGCCAAGTTGATTGGACGAAAAACATAGTCACCAGGTGCCGGGGCTTATTTGCCTTATATGGCTATAATGAAACTTAAAATATCTTTACCTCAAAAATTGTTTGGCAAATTTTCAAATAATTTTGCAGAAATGTTCCTTGGGAGACCCTCTATCAGATTCCTTCAAGCCATGTTGATTAGTCGAAAAACATGGCCTTCAGAGGGTGTGGCTATTTTGCCTTATATGGCTATAGTGGAAATTTAAAAAATCTTCTTCGGAAAGTGTCAGGCTGATTTTCAAATAATTTTGTAGAAATGTTCCTAGGATGGCCAACAGGGGGCGGGGCTGTTTGGAGATCTTATTTTTCCTAATGGCCCTGGAGCAATACTGGCCCTCTTGGGCCTCTTGTTTTTTAAATCTGATCAAAGCTTTCTCTGTCTAGATTCCAGAGAGTACTGGTACATGTACATAAGAAGAATTAATTTCACAATGAAATTATTCATCACAAAAGGAAAAAGCACACTATGAGATTTAACTTCTGACATAAAGTTTAAAGATTTTCTGTTGCATCATTATTGTCTACAGCCTATATACATTCAAAGGTCAGTTTACTATATTTTTCTATGTATATTCAAGTTGATATGTACTCATCATGCAACAGAATTTTCATTGACAAAATATGTCCCCAATTGTTCAATTGTTGAACATAGTAATGGGAAGAAAAGTTTGAATATTTTAACAAAACTGTACATTTTGACCTGTTGATTTTTTTGGCAAACTTCAAGGATTGGAAGAAATATTTGAAATCACAGGCTTTTTTTAAATCTACAGCAGACAACTTTGAAAATATCTTTCCAAGCTCACTTTGGTACAGCATGTTTCCTATTTTATTACTCAATTTACCGTAGCTCAGTCAGTAGATACACAGGCTGTTAATCCAGGGGTTGTGAGTTCGAACCCCAGCTTGGCCTACATTCCTTCCGACATTTGACGTGACTACCACCAATGGGCTTTCAGACTATGTGGAAAAGCAGCCAGTTACTTGGAAAGAATGGTGTGTGAAGTACTGGTATGAGAAAGCCAAGAAACATATGAGTAGTTGAACTGGCTGCCGTGATATGACTGAAAGATTGATGAAAATGGTGTTAAACCCCAATTAATCAATCAAAACTATTTTATTACCTAATACTTTGAGACTTGGAAAATTTCCTCATCTTATACCCTTCTTCTCATTGTATACTAAATATGCTGAGTGTTGCTTATTTTTGGGGGTAAAAAGTATAATTTTTTATGTATTTTGGTTGTATAAGAGAATTGGACATTGTTGGTTAAGTTACATGTCAATTTGACAGAAAATCCACAGGTAAAATGTGTCTATCCTTATAAGCCTGTGTGGCATTCTTAGGCTGATTCGGATCAATACTTTACGCAGAGTCCACAATGTTGGTTTGCTCACAGGACTGCTCAAATTAAAGGAAAATCTAGTTAATACTCTGGAAGCCGCATGTTTTACTTGAGCATGTTGAAACTTCCTCAGAATATTTGCTTGTATGATATCTAGCCTAAGTTCGAATATGTGTCAGATCCAGTAGAGAACTAGGTCACTTAGCCAAACACTGTAGAAAAATCTTGTTAACACTATAGTCACTGCATTTTTAGCTCGACTTTTGAAAAAAAAACGAGACCTATTGTCATGACCCTGGCGTCGTCGTCGGGCGGCGGCGTGGTCGTCCGGTTAAGGTTTTTTGTTTAGCTCATTGTTTTCCTGTTTTCTCCCTATCAGTCGAGCGTCTGTGCCGTACGCGGTGCTCTTGCTGCATTGAGCAGTTTGAAACCTTGTCAGAAAGTTTGTCTTGATGATAGGCCAATTTCAAATATTGGTTATTTTGGATAAAACGTTGGAGGAAAATCTTGTTAAGACTCTGGAAGCTGCACTTTTATCTTGAGCATGTTGAAACTTTGTCAGAATTATTGTTTTTATTATATTTAGTTTGAATATGGGTAATGTTTGTTAAAAAATAAGGTCACTATGCCAAGTTGTAGGAAAATCTTGATTTAACATTTAAGAGACCACAATTTTGACTTAAGCGGCTTGAAACTTTGTCAGACAGTTTTTCTTGACGATATACAGGCCAATTTAGACATTGGTCATGTTGAGTAAAAAATTAGGTCCCTTGATCAAATTTAAGAAAAATCTTGTTAATGCTCTGGAAGCCATGTTTTTAACTCTAGCATGATGACACTTTACCAGAATGTTTATCTTGATGATATCTAGGCTAAGTTCGAATATGGTCTGGTTAAAAACTAGGTCACTAGGTCAATATTGAGAAGTATCTTGTAAACACTCTGGTCACCACATTTCTCTCAAATGTTCCTTGGGTGACTCTTTACTAAGAGTGTTAAAATTAAGATGATTCTTTAGATACTATAGATAATAAATAGCTTTACTACTGGTACTATTTTACCCTTTCTACACTACAGACACATGCTGTCTAATCTTCAACAGATGGATGGTATGAGAAATTTCGACAGTTTTCTCAATGTTTTCCTCACACGTCAATACTTTTAGTTTCATCAATACAGATTTACCAATATCTTTAGTTAAACATTTTCAAGTCATCTGCTGTAGAGTTTATCCATGTGATAAATTACCTATCACAAATGTGTTTGTTTATCTAACTGTATCTACCGTCTACAGTTCAAGAGTTTAATTATAGATCTCTGGAAATAAGGTTAACCCTGTCTTAAATAAATGTTTGAACTGTATGCATTTCTGATTTTTTGTTTACATTTTTTGAAATTATGTGTCTTGTGTTGTAACTTTCCAAAAAATGGAACAGTTGACCATCTTTTTCCCCCTCATACAATGGGTACCGTCCCACAGCACTTTCAGTGCTTTGATTTTTTATTACTTCACAAGATATTTGAAATGTTGTCAATTTTACAATCAACAGATGAACAAGTTGAAAAATCTGGAAAACTGGAAGTAAATTTTTGACAAAGAGTTGAAAACTGCAATTAAAGACGAAATTGCTGGTTTTGAGCAATTTCACTTTTTATTGCAATGTTCTCAAAAGTCGTCTGCAACAGCAGGCATCAAATGTGGTCAGTGTGAAGTTTTAGGTTAACATTGAAATCATAATCAAGAGGGTCATGTAGCACTCACCAAAGTCCTTTTGCTAAGTAGCATTTAGGCCAAATTACCTTGAATATTTTTTATCTTGAAATTGGACCAGCAGTTTCAGATGTGAATAATGTTAATGTTTTCCAATGTTACCCCCATTCTGATGCCGCAGAAAACAGGGTTTAACATATGACTGAATTATTTGAATTATTTCGAAAGCAGACAACCAAAGGGACATTCCTGTCAAATTATGTTGAGAGACAAGCCAAGTGGTGTAGGAGATGTTCCGCATACTGATGACTTTCGAAAACACTGTCACTGTGGCAAAACGAAAAAATGCTCATAATGAGCAATTACCCCTTTTGCCACACTTTCAACACATTATACTTTCATTTATAGATCGTTGTCTTAGTATGCATTCAGTCGTCTGCTGAAGAATTGTTGTAGGTGGGATAGATTTAAGATTTCAGGAACAAAACGAAAAACACAGGGTGATCACAATATGGCAAACGATTAATGAAAAGAAGAAGAGCCAAGATAGGCCTTAAATCGCCCATCTGCGTTTCAATAAACTTAAGCTCAAGAAAGAATGTCAAAAGATTGTGTTAAGGATGACCAAAGGCATATTTTGAAAGCTAAATGCAAAACTGTACACATGGTATCCATTCCTGCCAAGTTTGTTCAAAATCCAGACGGAGGTTTAGGAGATGTCATTTAAAGAAAAAGTCGACGCCAGACATCAGGCCATCACAATTGATCAACATAAGCATTTTATGCTTAGGTGACCTATAAACCAGCATACCAACCAAAGAGTATGTGTGACTCATGTAGATCCAGATCAACCAGCACCTGCCTGCAATTTGATCTGGTGTCTCAATGTTTTCAGTCCTTAGTCACATAACGTTTCAAGATAAGATGACATAGATGCGCCATCAAATCTTTACTAACTCTCTTAAATAATCTAAGTTTGTTTTTCCTGCAGCACTGCTTATGAGGAATTTTTCAGCAATTGTTGGTTTATCCTTTCCCACATACAGATGCCTTCTGACGCATCTGCAGCAGACGACTTTGTGGCAAAAGAAAATGCTCATGAACAACAATTTCACCTTTTGCCACAAAGTGTTGAACTTTATTTGATAATTATTCTTCCATTTATAGAGAGTTTCCATGTTTTTTAACTTAGCGTTTTTAAAGTTGTCTGATGCTGATTTGTTGTATGATCCTTAAGATCTGATAATCAAATTGTCATCTTCAAAATAGTAAGGTATCAACAGGGGAAAAACCCATATAAATTAAGGAGACAGAGAAGCGGTGATGGCTGAGCATTGGTTGTATTGTGTGTGCTATTGCATTGGACAGAAAAAGGAGAACATGCTCATCTATATTTAAAATTTGAAACTCCCTTTTATGCGATGTCGTCAGATCCAATATTCTGGTACGCACGGCGAAGTAGTTTGGTCTGACTTTCATCCTAGTGCTTATAAGCTGTGTTGCTTATTTCATAAATCAAAACATGTTTTGAGGACAATATTATGATTAACAAAATCTGTAACTGGATTTATAATCGATTGAGATCTCGGGGAGAGATACTTTCAACAAGTCTTACCTATATAATGACCCCTAGCTTGGATAGAAGCCATTTCGACATTACACAAGTAACAATAAGTATCACAGCTACTTGAGAGTTTCTAGAACCTGAAATATAATGAATAAAAATCAAAATTATCTGTTTACCTGATATGATAGTTTAAGAGGTATACATTTTGGAAATACATACGGAAAACATTGTAACAACTGTGAACAATTGGAGTATGACTATGATACAAAGTTAAACAAAAGGCCCATGAGGGCCTATGCTCTACTGGGATGGTTCTTTGGTCATTTTCAATCCAGAGCATGTATGTATGGTAAAGGTCGGATAGTAAATGGAGGCTCTACTGTGTTCACAAGCTGTTTTATAGCAATTTTGACAATTTCAAGGGCCATAATCCAGTCATGCATTGGCGGATCTTGCTGATTTGCGAAAGGAACCGAGCTCTCATCAATATTTAACTACTATCTAAGTTTGGTGAAGATCGGATAGTAAACGGAGGCTCTATTGTGTTCACAAGCGGTATTATAGCAATTTTGAAAATTTAAAGGGCCATTTTTCAGTTATGCAAGAGCACAT
Source organism: Serripes groenlandicus (assembly GCA_031761405.1). NCBI lineage: Eukaryota > Metazoa > Mollusca > Bivalvia > Cardiida > Cardiidae > Serripes > Serripes groenlandicus. The sequence continues at coordinate 47,478,533 of JASEVX010000005.1, forward strand.
CTGGCTGGTTTTCGAAAGGAACCGAACTCTCATCAATATTTAACTACTATCTAAGTTTGGTGAAGATCAGAGAGTAAATGGAGCCTCTGTTGTGTTCACAAGCTCTATTATAGCAATTTTGACAATTTCAAGGGCCATAATCCAGTCTTGCAAGGGCACATCTGGCTGGTTTTTGAAAGGAATCGAGCTCTCATCAATATTTAACTACTATTTGAGTTGGGTGAAGATCAGATACTAAATAAAGCCTATATTGTGTTCACAAGAGATATTATAAGAATTTCAACAATTCCAAGGGCCATAATCCAGTCTTGCATAGGCAAATCTGGCTGGTTTGAGAAAGCAACCGAGCTCTCATGAATATCAAACTACTGTATAAGTTTGATTGCGATACAATCAGAACTAAAAACGTTATCACGTTCACAAGCTCTATTATAGAAATTCTGTTAATTTCAAGGGCCATTATCCAGTATTGCATGGTTTGCAAAAGGAACCAAGCTCTTATAGATACCTAACTTCTGTGTAAGTTTGGTGAATATCAGATAGTAAATGGAGCCTCTATTGTGTTCACAAGCTCTATTATAGCAATTTTTAAGAATTTCGACAATTCCAAGGGCCATAATCCAGTTTTGCATTGGCGGATCTGGCTGGTTTGCGAAAGGAACAGAGCTCTTATGGATATCTAACTACTGCATAAGTTTGATTAAGATACAATAAAAACAGAAGACCGTATCGCGTTCACAAACAATAGTTTACGGACGCACGGACACCACACCAGCGCATAAGCTCTTCTGGCCTTCGGGATAAATTGAACACAGGTGTCCCAGTTTTCATTTGTGTAAAAAAGGGGGAAAATACACAAAACATCGTTAAGAGACTACAAATTGTCTCTCTATTTTGTCCATATGCTATAATAATAATAACCGTAACGATTTCTTATGAGAAAATGTTGGAATCCCTTCCAGGACCGTGTTACTATAAATAGCCTCTATATGGTTCATTGGAAGCCGCCAGGAGGCGGCTTCCTGTAGGGATGCTTAGACATTTCGGACAAGGAGAATATTTAGATCTGCCAGCGTGACCACATATCTTGATTTCTCTTTGTCCTTACTAAGTACATTAATTTAAGGTAATGACTTTTTAAACATCCCTTTTACACTCTATATACATGTGTGAGTATTACAAATTAAAAACAAAGACAAAGGTCAGTATATTAATTGAATGTATGTGCATTTTTATTTAAGCGAAATTCATACTGTATCTAGTCTAAACAGTAAAAACTGAATTGGTTACCTGCATCAGACTCTTTATTAGTTCGATAGTATGTTAAACCGGGAACCATAAACAAAAGAGAGGCTCGCGGTAAATGTAATCTGGTTCCCTACATGCTATCATAGATTACGCAGTATTTAGATGAAGAAGTGCTGACATGAGCATATATAAACCACAGAAATATCTGTTTCAAGACAATTTTTGCCGTCTAGTTGAAATGTTAATGTTTATCAAACTTATTCATACGAATCACAAGTAAAAAATCCCGGTAGTACTTAAATGGAGGTAATTTGAAATATACGCACAATTTATCGCAAAGTGCAGACATGAACACATATAAACCACAGAAATATCTGTTTCAAGATAAATTTTGCCGTACTATAAATTTTATATTCATACTTATACATTAGGTTATCTATAAACAATTAAAGAAATGTGTACACACTTGTCTTAAATTTAATTTTGATGATGTTACTAATTTAAATAATAGTTTCTATTCATATAATTTCAATGTTTGTCAATCTTATTCATACGAATCACAAGGTAAAAATGCTTGTATTGCTTAAAGGGAGGTAATTTGAAGTAGTATTAAAAAGGATAAATATATCAGCATATTACCGTCTACAGTTTAATTTGTTCTAATGTTTGTGGATCTACATGTACAACGAAAAATTGCGGCTTTTCTTTGACGCTATGCGTGAAACATTCGTCTTGTATAGTATAATAACAAGAGAAAGTTGATGCAACGCATCAATGTCGCCGGATATCCATAGTGCAGTTATGCATAACACTAACATTATAGTAGTTGAATAAACAGTTATCAAATGAGGGGCATATTGAAACATCAGGGGTGGGGGTCAAGTGAAAAGGTATCATAACTTGCATTGTTTTGTCAACGAAGTGAATGATAATTGAAGCCTTTCATTGTTTATGATCAATCTCCATTCCAAAGTAGGTTGACCATACACACAACCAACTAATTATTGATCATAAACAGTAATGGAAATGAGAAATCTTGCCAATCATTAGTCTTAGTATGTATACATTGCTTTCATTAAGGAATAATTATAAGATTTGTGAATTCCACATACACTTTTCAAGATGTTTGTCAGAATATTTGAATTTTATTATTTTTCAATAAAACCACAAAACAGACAATTTAGGATTTGAATGCAATAGCTCGTCATTTTACCTTTCCTCTAATATATCTATAGGTGCTACCTATTTACGAAAAAACGCAAGATAATTATAAACAAAAATTAAAGAGCATACTTTGGCCATAAAAAATGATTTATAAGTAATTGACTAGACAATAATAATGTTAATGTCATGTTTCGTGCATTATCAAAACATATTTGGAATTCGTATTGCTGTCGTCTATTATTACGAACAGAAAATAATAAAGTAAAGACTTTCAGAAAATCAAGGAATACATTTATAATGAACGAGGTTAAAACATGATGACCAGGATGATCCTTAATCGATCACCTGCATTATGGTAAAGAAGCAAAAAGATCAGCCCTTTGCTGATGCCACCTGGCGACTACCTTTTTCAACCAGTCAATATGACTGGAACACATGATGTAAGGGGTCACATTTCTGCTAAACCCTGTTCCTATTAGAGACGGTTTCTGAGGCCTTTGCAACAGACGATTTAGGGAAAGATTGTCGCTAAAAGAACAATTGCTCCTTATGAGAAAGTTATCCTTTTGCCACAATGTTTGATAAATAGCTCATGTATAGGAATTTGGGGTATTTCATGTTGATACCACTTTTTTGCGGGAAACGACATCGCTCCATTGACTTTACGCCAAGTTGAAGTGTTGCGGAAATGACGTCACGTCCTTCTTTGGCTACGATACAGTCAACATTTAGGTTCGGGCGTAGAAGGCTAATGCTGTCGTTTTTTTGACGAACGGGAAAACATATATATTACATACTGAATGATAAACTATAGAGATTTCCCAACTTAAGAAAACCTATTTACATGCTTTTTGTCTACTGAGCAATATCGCCTAGTGTGCGATATAGCTCACTAGCCGGATTTTCGGAACTACTTTTTTAAAATCTCTTTTAAACACTTTTAAGCTCCGTTTTCACTACTTAACACTTTATTTCCATGATGAACCGTTAAATAATCCACAATTGCACTTTTAAATCCGCAAATAAGAGCTTGAATCGACATGACACAAGTTTATTTCAATAAATGTACACATTGTCGGTGACGTCACGTATATATATATATATATATAGTGACGTCACTGCAAAACTGGCAGATTACGTCATTCAGATCTCTCTCCACTTCTGAGCTAAAAATAAATGAGCTGCACAGGGGTATTGTCGTTTAAAAACGAAAATTATCGCCGAGAATATAATATATAGTTTAATAAACATTGTTTTCATGATTTGGGAATTAAATCCCTCGTGAAAGAGATTCTTGCATATAAAAACTCGTGCGCTATGGCGCACTCGTTTTTATATCGCAAGAATCTCTTCCACTTGGGATTTAAATCCTGTATCATGAAAACAATGTTAATTAAACATTTGTTTTTCGAGTCATTTTATACATACCCAAAATATCGATTTAAAAAAAATTATTAAAAAGACGACAATAATTTTTTTTCAATCCATGTTTCTCGTCTCATTTTATACATACCCAAAATGGCGGCCCCCATGGATTTTTCCAGTTTCATTTCAGAAAGCTTCATGGGTTATTGAAAAAAAAAAAATCTATAAAAACTATAAGCGAAAAAACCCATTCATGGTTTTTTTTCGTAATATATCTATAGGTGCTACCTATTTACGAAAAAAAAAACGCAAGATAATTATAAACAACAATTAAAGAGCATACTTTGGCCATAAAAAAGGATTTATAAGTAATTGACTAGACAATAATAATGTTAATGTCATGTTTCTTGCATTATTAAAACATATTTGGAATTCGTATTGATGTTGTCTATTATTTGAACAGAAAATTATAATGAACGAGGTTAAAACATGAGGGCCAAGATGATCCTTAATCAATCACCTGCATTATGGCAAAGAAGCAAATAGATCAGCCCTTTTCTGATGCCACCTGGTGACTGCCTTTTTCAACCAATCAATATGACTGGAACAAATTATGTAAGGGGTCACATTTCTGCTAAACCCTTTCCCTATTAGAGACGGTTTCTGAGGCCTATGCAACAGACGATTTAGGAAAAGATTGTCGCCACAAGAACAATTGCTTCTTATGAGAAAGTTATCCTTTTGCCACAATGTTTGATAAATAATTATACTTTGAATGAGTGAGTCAATAGCTCATGTATAGGAATTTGGGGTCTTTCATGTGGATACCACTTTTTTGCGGGAAACGACGTCGCTCCATTGACGTTACGCCAAGATGAAGTGTAACAAAAATGACGTCACGTCCTTCTTTGGCTACGATACAGTCACAATTTAGTTTCGGGCGTAGAAGGCTAATGCTGTCGTTTTTTTGACGAACGGGAAAACATATTTATTAAAGATTTCCATTTAGTTTTAACTTTTCGTACAAATGTTAACTGCCACATAACACAGCTCTTAAATGATCTTAAATATCAATTTAAAAAAAAAGTGATTAAAAAGACGACAATAATTTTCCGTATTTTTCTGCTCATTTTATACATACCCAAAATACCGATTTAAAAAATAAAAAAAAAGCTGACAATAATTTTCAATCTGTGTTTTACGTCTGCTTTTTATACATATCCAAAATGGCGGCCCCCATGGATTTTTCCAGTTTCATTTCAGAAAGCTTCATGGGTTATTGAAAAAAAAAATTCTCACACCTGTTAACTATAAGCGAAAAAAACATTTTTTTTTCGTATTAAAGTCAACAGTGGACACCTTTGCAGCAATCTACTTTTAAAACAATGAGATAAGGGTTAAATCGCTGAAGACATGAGTTTTCTCTTTTTCTCAAAATGATATTAGCTTGGCATCCTAAGTATATCATACTTTAAGAAATGTTGAAATGTAGTCCAATATTTATAAATTAGACCACCTTCGAAATATAATATCAACTAAACAGTTAAATTTCATTGAAATTGTTGTATAATTTAAACTTAATTTCGAACATAAACTGAGCCCTACAACATGTTAATATATTTTAATTCTTTCCTTCCTTTTTTATAATGAAAATAACAAACTACTCATGTTTTAAAATTATATTATGATGAGCGCCCTTGTGTCAATGATGCATAACAATATGCAGATCGGAAGCAATATGCCTTTAGGGAATTAAATGACACATTTAAAATTGTCAAGGACGAAATAATTTTGTACGAAAGACCCGATTCTTTCTTATTCGCAGAGGTGTCGTGACATGAATAAACATTATAAAATGCCTTCTTCACAAATCAAGACATCTCTTTGAACATGAAAATAACATTCAGTAAGTTAAAATTGCCATTAAAAGGAGAATATTCGAGGTCATTTTCATCTCGATATTTACACATAACAAACAGTCTGCTTCAAGCAGGTGCGCGTATGTAAACAAATTAGACTGTGCGACGTAAAGGTTTGTAGTTATCGCCTTTTGAGTACATGTAGTATATAGTGTAAAATAAAGTATACCAGTCTAGCTAATAGGGACTGTTTTGTCTTCGTAAATAAAACAAAAAAACATAAATGCGAGTCAAAATAAAGAAACTGAAAATACCTAATACATGGGAATATTTATTTCATTTTAGATGTGTCATTACTTAGTGTTTTTAAACAAACACAATTGTAATATGTTCAAGACATCTAAATGTGTTTCTTTTTAATAATAATCCCCCCTCCCATGTGATTTCCGAAAACCTATTAAAAATAGTAGTCGCGGGCTTCTGCCCGGCGACTAATAATTATTTTAATATAATACCATATAGAGAGGCTATTTATAGTAACATTGTCCTGTGTGGGATTCTGCGAATATTTAAGGTCATTATTATTACAGCATAAGGGACCATATAGAGAGACAATTTGTAGTATCTTAATAAGGTATTGTATGGGTTTTTTTTCTCATTTTTTTCAAAAGTGAACGACGACGAAAAGAATGGCTCTACCTGATGTGTGCCCTGTTTCTGTCACTTTCTTGGCATACAGGATCTTCTCTTTCCATTGTACGAGGACATTTACATCCGACATGGTTTCATTCCTATCACATATGAATGTTGTCTTGTCATTGGTCGCCGAATCTTTCTTTGTAACATCTAACGGGATAGTGTTTTGTGGATGGAAACAGCTTAACCTCGTCTGAGAGATGATTGGTGTCCCCCGACAATACGAAAGTAACGGTATCGTCCTTCCATATCACCTTCAAATCTTGTAGGAGAAAGTATGAATTGTTAAAGAAAGATGAAACCTTATTCCTGATACTGTAGAATTTTAACCCTTGCTCATATACAGACGCATTTTGACGACTCTACAGCAGAGGATATTCTTAATGAGTAATTTCACCATTTGCCACACTCTTTTTCAACTTTGTTCAATAATTTATATTTCATTTACAGAGGCTTATATGCAGATGACTTTTGATAACAATGAGGCAAAAGGATAAATTGACCTTCCCTCGATGCCGATGACTTTTGATAATAATGAGGCAATAGGATAAATTGACCTTTTTCATGATGCAGATGATTTTGATAACAATAAGGCAAAATGATGAATTGACCTTCCCCAAGATGCAGATGACTTTTGATAATAATGAGGCAAAATGATAAATTGACCTTTCCCCCGATGCAGATGACTTTTGATAATAATGAGGCAAAAGGATGAATTGACCTTTCCCCCGATACAGATGATTTTAATAACAATGAGGCAAAATGATAAATTGACCTTTCCCCCGATACAGATGACTTTTGATAACAATGAGGCAAAATGATAAATTGACCTTTCCCCTGATGCAGATGATTTTGATAACAATGAGGCAAAATGATAAATTGACCTTTCCCCCGATGCAGATGACTTTTGATAATATGAGGCAAAAGGATAAATTGACCTTTCCCCTGATGCAGATGATTTTAATAACAATGAGTCAAAATGATAAATTGACCTTCCCCCCGATGCAGATGACTTTTGATAATAATGAGGCAAAATGATAAATTGAACTTTACACCGATACAGATGATTTTGATAACAATGAGGCAAAAGGAAAAATTGACCTTTCCCTCGATGCAGATGACTTTTGATAACAATGAGGCAAAATGATAAATTGACCTTTCCCCCGATACCGTATATTCCCCGATGCAGATGACTATTGGTAACAATGAGGCAAAATGATAAATTGACCTTTCCCCCGATACAGATGACTTTTTCAAAATGATAAATTGACGTTTCCCCCGATACAGATGATTTTGATAACAAAGGGGCAAAAGGATAAATTGACCTTTCCCTCGATGCAGATGACTTTTGATAACAATGAGGCAAAAGGATAAATTGACCTTTTCCCCGATACCGTATATCCCCCGATGCAGATGACTATTGATAACAATGAGGCAAAAGGATAAATTGACCTTTCCCCCGATATAGTATGTTGAATGATGCAGATGACTATTGATAACACTGAGGCAAAAGGATAAATTGACCTTTCCCCCGATATAGTATGTTGCATGATGTAGATGACTATTGATAACACTGAGGCAAAAGGATAAATTGACCTTTCCCCCGATGCAGATGACTATTGATAACAATGAGGCAAAAGGATAAATTGACCTTTCCCCCGATATAGTATGTTGAATGATGCAGATGACTATTGATAACACTGAGGCAAAAGGATAAATTGACCTTTCCCCCGATATAGTATGTTGCATGATGCAGATGACTATTGATAACAATGAGGCAAAAGGATAAATTGACCTTTCCCACGATGCAGATGATTCTGATAACTATGAGGCAAAATGATGAATTGACCTTCCCCCCGAACAGATGACTTTTGATAATATTGAGGCAAAATGATAAATTGACCTTTCTCCTGATGCAGATGACTTTTGATAATAATGAGGCAAAAGGATAAATTGACCTTTCCCCCGATACATATGATTTTAATAACAATGAGGCAAAAGGATAAATTGACCTTTCCCCCGATACAGATGACTTTTGATAACAATGAGGCAAAAGGATAAATTGACCTTTCCCCAGATATAGTATGTTGCATGATGCAGATGACTATTGATAACACTGAGGCAAAAGGATAAATTGACATTTCCCCCGATGCAGATGACTATTGATAACAATGAGTTAAAAGGATAAATTGACCTTTCCCACGATGCAGATGATTTTGATAACAATGAGGCAAAATGATGAATTGACCTTTCCCCCGATGCAGATGACTTTTGATAATAATGAGGCAAAATGATAAATTGACCTTTCCCCCGATGCAGATGACTTTTGATAATATGAGGCAAAAGGATAAATTGACCTTTCTACTTGTAACAAAATAGAGTTGGCTTGGCCTAAATAAAAGACGGTCAGTCAGTGCAGGTTGGTCACGTATGGTTTTAACTTATTGCAGGATTGTCAGGGAGATCATTGTTTATGAAGTTATTATCATATACATATGTGATAAGTGATATTAAGCATATTAAAAGTTCATTTCATGTAAATCCGTTGAGAATTAAGAAATTGACGGGTTTAAAAACGTTAATTACGTTAAACTATGTTGCTATTTTCATTTGGCCTATAAATGTATTGAAACTGGTTGTTGATTGTGAATTACGATTTGCACGGGAATTTTGCCTGTCATCAGGAGACCCAGAGGTTGATTGGTGCTATATAACTTACTCAAACATTTGTTTTGACCGTCAGTATCACAGGAGTTGCCAGATGGTTTTCACTCGTTATAGTGAGTTAGTTGATGTGACCAATTCACACGGCATATGGGTATGTAAATTCTTAGTTATTGTGCAAAGGGGTTTTCGGCATAATTAAGGAATGGAATCTGTGCAAATTTACAATGTTAGGGATTGAGATAATTATTACATGATTGAATTGTTTGGAGAATTTCTGGTTCACGAAGTGAATGATTTTTACAGAAATTGAGTCCGTTAGGAGCGAGACAATGTGTTATGCTATTGGGAAAGATATGTTTGTATGAAAAGGATAAGAATGGAAGTGAGAAATGTAAAAGGATATAGATTAGTATAGAGATGAGCTACCATAGGAGTATAAAATGGTAGGCTGTTAGGTTTACGGAACATTATTGATATTATTGTAAGACATGGTTATTTATTACAATTTTAGCCGTTTTATGTCTGGCAGACAATCGAAGGTCCAAACGTAGAAGTTTGAAGAACCAGTGTGTGTGACGCAGTCCACAACTTAATAAGACGTCGTAACGGGGGACATTAGGAGGAGTGCCGTCACAGGACGTGTAAAACCATATATCCACAGTTGTGTGGCTTGTCGATCCCGGAATCCAAGGATATACGCGACGCAATGAATATAAGTACAACGACTCGGTGAAGTCGGGAAACGGATACAGTTGGATGTGAAGTACAACGTGTATGAACATTCCAAATACAGGGTACAGTAACGGAAGTGATGGGGACAGTTAAGTGACTGGGGTGAGAGTGTGTATGAGAGTGCGTGAGTAGTTCTTTTGTTTATAGCCTCTCGATTTGTCAGGAAAGAAGTGATTACTTAAAATTGTATATATTTCATAACTGTAAATTAAACATATATTTTTATTCAACCATCGGCGTTCAATTCTACTTTAGTGAGTTGTCGACCCTTGACCATCTTGTGACACTACTGATGCAGAAGATTTTGATAACAATGAGGCAAAATGATAAATTGACCTTCCCCCCGATGCAGATGACATTTGATAACAATGAGGCAATAGGATAAATTGACCTTTCCACCGATTCAGATGATTTTGATAACAATGAGGCAAAAGGAAAAATTGACCTTTCCCCCGATACAGTATGTTCCCCGATGCAGATGACTTTGATAACAATGAGGCAATAGGATAAATTGACCTTTCCACCGATGCAGATGACTTTTGATAACAATGAGGCAAAATGATAAATTGACCTTTCCACCGATACAGATGATTTTGATAACAATGAGGCAAAAGGAAAAATTGACCTTTCCCTCGATGCATATGACTTTTGATAACAATGAGGCAAAATGATAAATTGACTTTTCCCCCGATACCGTATGTTCCCCGATGCAGATTACTATTGATAACAATGAGGCAAAAGGATGAATTGACCTTTCCCCCGATACAGATGATTTTAATAACAATGAGTCAAAATGATAAATTGACCTTTCCCCCAATACAGATGACTTTTGATAACAATGAGGCAAAAGGATAAATTGACCTTTCCCCCGATGCAGATGATTTTGATAACAATGAGGCAAAATGATAAATTGACCTTCCCCCGATGCAAATGACTTTTGATAATATGAGGCAAAAAGATAAATTGACCTTTCCCCTGAAGCAGATGATTTTGATAACAATGAGGCAAAATGATCAATTGACCTTCCCCCCGATGAAGATGACTTTTGATAATGAGGCAAAATGATAAATTGACCTTTCCCCCGATACAGATGATTTTGATAACGAGACAAAAGGATAAATTGACCTTTCCCTCGATGCAGATGACTTTTGATAACAATGAGGCAAAAGGATAAATTGACCTTTCCCCCGATACCGTATGTTCCCCGATGCAGATGACTATTGATAACAATGAGGCAAAAGGATACATTGACCTTTCCCCCGATATAGTATGTTGCATGATGCAGATGACTATTGATAACACTGAGGCAAAAGGATAAATTGACCTTTCCCCCGATATAGTATGTTGCATGATGCAGATGTCTATTGATAACACTGAGGCAAAAGGATAAATTGACCTTTCCCCCGATGCAAATGACTATTGATAACAATGAGGCAAAAGGATAAATTGACCTTTCCCACGATGCAGATGATTTTGATAACAATGAGGCAAAATGATAATTTGACCTTTCCCCCGATGCAGATGACTTTTGATAATAATGAGGCAAAAGGATAAATTGACCTATCCCCCGATGCAGATGACTTTTGATAATAATGAGGCAAAAGGATAAATTGACCTTTCCCCCGATACAGATGATTTTAATAACAATGAGGCAAAATGATAAATTGACCTTTCCCCCGATACAGATGACTTTTGATAACAATGAGGCAAAAGAATAAATTGACCTTTCCCCTGATGCAGATGATTTGGATAACAATGAGTCAAAATGATGAATTGACCTTTCCCCCGATGCAGATGACTTTTGATAACAATGAGGCAAAATGATAAATTGACCTTTCCCTCGATGCAGATGACTTTTGATAACAATGAGGCAAAAGGATAAATTTACCTTCCCCCCGATACAGATGACTATTGACAACAATTAGGCAAAAGGATAAATTGACCTTTCCCCCGATGCAGGTGACTTTTGATAACAATGAGACAAAAGGATAAATTGACCTTTCCCCCGATGCAGTATGTTCCCTTATGCAGATGGATTTAGAAGTCAATGACTTTTGAAAATATTCTCTAAATTGATAATATCTTTTTCTACACACTGTTTACAACTATCGTATCTTTTTTCAACAATGTTCTTGTTGGCATATTCTTTATGTCTTGAGTGCAATCGGCTTGGGATGGCATTAAAATAGGACATAAAGAACCCCTCACAACATGCATCTATTGAAATCTTTGGGACAAATTATTTCAACTCTATTCAATAATTATACTTCCATCTGTAGAGATGTTCCATATCTTTGTCCTAGATGTTGAAAAGTTGTCTGCATGAGATTTGCTTACTGTGGGAAAACTCTTTAAGAATAGGTTATGATTATCTCTGTTTCAATAATGACGTTTTGAAAAAGTACTACTGTATAAGATGTTTATATAAGATTATGAATACAATACCTATCAACGGTTTTTTCAGGTTAAATGTCACTTGCTTTTCTACTGCCTTCTCTAGTGTTTTGTAATACAGCAAGGCCTCAGCTGAGACTATTACAAAATCATGGTAACCATCCGATTCTGTAGAAAGAAAGTTCCTGCGAACTCATTACCTCGTACAGACATATTCGCAGCAGATATATGTTCAGTCTTATGCTTTGAAAATGTATCTATGGAAAATATTGTATCATCATGAAAATTGGAAGTCTAATTGTTATACACTGTTTTCTAATTCAGGGAAAGGGTTTAATTAAAGGCACTTACTGTACTGGCATTAAGTGTAACCCTTTATCAACTGCAGAGGCACTTTGACGAATCTGAAGCAGACGACTTTTGAAAATATTGTGGAACAATGTTTTTTATCTTAAAATAATAATATTGTCATTAATGTTAACCCTTTCACACATACATACGCTTTTCTGACGCCTCTGCAGCAGACGACTTTTGAAATAATAGTGGCATAGAAAATATTGTATCATCATGCAAATTGGAAATTTAATTGTTATACACTGTTTTCTAATTCAGGGAAAATGTTTTTTTATTAAAGCCACTTAATGTACTGGCATTAAGTGTAACCCTTTATCAACTGCGGGCACGTTGACGCAACTGCAGCAGACGAATTTTGAAAATATTGTGGAACAATGTTTTTTATCTTAAAATAATAATGCTGTCATTAATGTTAACCCTTTCCCACATACATACGCTTTTATGACGCCTCTGCAGCAGACGACCTTTGAAATAATAGTGGCAAAATGAGAAATTGCTCATATTGAGCAATTTTTCCATTTGCCACAATGAATTCAACTCTATTCAATAATCTTACTATCATTTATACACATTTTCTAAATTACGAACATAATTAAAGCCGTCTGCTGCAGATTTATTGTATGTGGGAAAGGGTTTATCGAGATTTTCCAGATTTCTAGGGAAAAGTATAATTGTTTCAGATTTCGGGATCTGGGCTGAATATCTCCCCGAAAAATGCCCTAACAAAAGGGTTGACTTCATCTTTTTCCACATACAACAAATCTGCAGCAGACAACTTTGAAAACAAACTGACAAAATCCTGAAAAATCTCCATAAAAGATAGTTTAATAAAGTTTAAAACTTTTTGGCCAAAGGAGAAATTGCTCATCACAATGTTTCCAAAAGTCGTTTGCTTCTATTGCATCAAAATGCATCTGCAGGTGGGAAAGCTTTAGAACCATTGTCTCTAGCACTTCCATCTCTTGCAAATAACTTGAATATGAGCCGTTACACGACAAAACCAACAATGTGGATAAACACTTTTCGCCACCTGTGGATTTCCTGTTTCAGGAATAATTACTCTATACCTCTATCCTCTCAGACGAAATGTGTCGGTCCTGATTAGCATGCGCGGACTGTGCAGGCTGATCTGAGTCGATACATTAACTCAGAGTCCATACTGATTGTTTTCTCGTGGAACCGCTCATATGTTGTTAAAGTCTACAGTGAGACAAATCAGGTTCCCTTTCTAGAGATTTGGGATTTTCTGTTTATTTTTGAGAGTCGTCTGCTTTGAAGAGAATATTAGAAAAATAATGTATAGAAATTAAAACATACACTTTTGATACAAAGTTGATAACATTGTAGGAAAAAGAGAAATCGCTGCAGAAGCATGTCATCAATAGGGACAGATACGTAGATATTTATGTCCCTGGTAGCGGTGAAAGGATTAAATGCTGTAAAATTACAAAACATTTAGTTCAATCCCTCATGGATTACTTTTCTCTACAAACAATAACGCTGCGGACGACTTTGATAACATGTAAGAACAAATATTAAAATGATATATACATCAAAGTTTTATTATTGACAAGAGTTGAACACATTGTGGCAAATGGAGAAATTGCTCGTCAAGAGCAATTTCTCCTTTTGCATATCCAACTATGAGAATCAGCGACTATAAAAATCGATAACTTAAATTACATGGGATTATAGAGCAACTTTTTAGTTTTTACTCAATAACAATTTTATTTTGCAAAAATTTAAAAAGGCACTTATCAAGTTTTCAAGACAAATATCTCCCGAATATAAATATATTTTTTTATTTGATTTATATTAATAATATTTTGGTCCTTTTTAACTTTGAATACAGTCACCCTAAATTCCCTCTTTATTGCATATAAACCGGTAAGAAAACGGTATTTTTCCGCTAATTTTCACACGTTCTTTAGTAAATATCTTTTTTTAGAAATAAAAAATTAACAGGGCACTTACGGCTTAATGTAGTAAATTCATTTACCTTTTATTTGACATATATTTTATTAAAATAAAGTAATAAAATTTTGGTCCTTTTTACCATTTTCTACAAGTACTACTAACGTTTTAGGGTAACATTTACGTTTCCGTGATTACTAGCGAAAGCTTCCGATAATTACCGACCATTGTCGGACGATTTATGATGGGGTAATAATCTATTTATTACCCCCGCTGTGCAGACTGTGTATATTGCGTTATCTTACATATATATCAGCATGTAATGCCCTTTACCTAAATTCGATGCTTGTATAGTCAGAACGGATAAATTTCAACATTTGTTAATATTATCTTATCTAAATAAAATGGATGATTGTTATAACTATTCAATTGTTAAATAAAACCATAAGGTGATCGGTATCCATGCATATTGTATGACTTGTCCAAATTCATGAATGAAATTAAAACGTTTAATAATTTGTCATAACTCATTGTAAATGTAAGAATTCTATCAAAGTTTGTTTGTCAAACTGTTCAATTTGATATGTTTAAAATTGCATTTAACGTTGTTTAATAATTTTTCTTTTATGCTTACCCGTGAATTATAGAAATTTCTCAGTGAATAATAATCCTATAATCTCACCGGTGAGATTATGACTTTTGCAGTGAGATTATGACTTTTCAATTGACGGAACTACTTTTTTCTCCATGTTTTTGACAGAATTTTATAAAAAAAAATGAGTCAAAACGAGTAACAATTAACTTATCGAGGTTTGACGGGTACAATAAAGATGATCTGTGCATCTAACTCTGTGATAACACATTGAATAGGCCCACTGGGCCTTATTTAATGACATGAATCATTACAAGTCACTGTTTATATTAAAAGTAAAAGGATAGTTGCAGTGATTTTAAAATCTTACTGTGCCACTGGGTATTAGAATGATTGATTATCTGACACCAAGGAAACCCAGTAGTAAATGTCAGAAATAAAAGAGTTACAAATAATACAAGGGAAACAACATATGATTGAAAGTACGTAAATTGGCGAGCTTTACTTCCCTTTACAAGTGACGTCATTGAATGAATACACAAATCGACATATTTCTCTACACGTATGCAAAAACGTGTACTTTACTGTAGATATATAGTTTTTTAGATAGTATATGCAACATCTTTCTCTAGCTCGAATGATTTTGATATTAATAACTATTGTGGATAATCGTACTTGAATGGCTATAATGGAATGTTTAAATAAGGTTTACAAAGGGAGGAACATGGGAATGAAGCTAGATTTTCATGTTTACACATTGTTCTTTTTGCGTTATGTTTGCAGGCATCGTATAAACAAAGAGTAACAGGCATCGAATAAATCAGATGTAACGTTATCATAAGACAAGAGTTTTAAAGAAGCCATATGCTATTCTTATTATTTAGGAATAATGTACAACGACTGTTTTCATCCTCAATAAACATCTAGCCATCTTGTAAGAACACAAAATGTCGATCGAGTCGACCCGTTTTGACTTGTATTTTCTCTTCGCCGATAAGCGATATAAAACATAACTTTCTTTGCAAATGGCTTCCATCCAACAAATCTCAGCAATATATTGACAAATGAAATAATTAAAATCCTTTACATTTAAAAGATATGGTTAAAAGACACAGTTGAATTTTTCTAGCGAGACCTTCCAAACAATTTTTCAAAGGGCGGATGAATTTCATACGCGCAAATAACCGAAGAAAGAGTTCCGTAAATATGGATCGCCCGGAATACGATTTAAGCTATAGTTTGTCACTGCAAATAATTCTTTTAAAATAGTAACATGAGTTTTCATCAATATTACCGTTAAATATTAAACCAAACTGTCTACTTAAAAAGGATTACCTAATATGCCAACCGCATTACGCCAACTTTCTTGTAATTCGACTGGGACTACATACGAGGAATGAATTACAACTGGGGCTCCATACGGGGGGATTTATTACTTAGTCAGCATAAGTAATGTGACTTTTTACACCTCAGCACTTTCAGAAAACTCATTCAAATCATAAAAGAAATAGGATAATAGTTTGTTTAAGTGTATTATCGAAATTTCTTTCATCTCGTGAAAAGCAAAGGGTTATATTTTCACTCGTGGCTACGCCACTCTTGAAAATATCACCTTTGCTTTTCACTTGATGAAAGAAATTTCGACAATACACTGAAACAAACAATTATCCTCTATGTCATACCTCATTTTAAGTTTAAGGATTCTATCAAAGTTTGTTTGTCAAACTGTTCAATTTGATATGTTTAAAATTGGTTTAATTCGTATAACTAATTTCATCAAAGGGACGTTGATTGGCGCTAATCAACGTTATGTATATAACGCGATAATTGACATTAATCCGGATGATGTGTTACAGGTGATAATTACCAAAACAACTGTGAATACAACTATACCGTCAGGTGCAAACTACTCATTGAATTTCGGACAAATGCTCAGGAAGTGATATTTGTTTTAATCTGCATTGAATTACAGATTGTTGAAGAAATCACCGCCAAAGAATCGAGAAGATACAGTGAAGAATCTGTTTTCACTACGGTGCATAAGTTTATTACGCAGTTTTTGGAAATTGGACAACAAACGAGAAGGCTATCACCCAAAAAACATAACGCCTTACTTGCACGTGCTATTGTACCACATTCCCTTCTTCATTAGCCGTTATGGAACTTTAGCCAATTGTTCAGGCCAAGGTGTAGAAAAAAACAAATGACATTATTAAACAAATTCACCAGACAAAAACCAATAAACATGATGCAACCAAAGATGCCCTTTTAGTCAGAAAAAGAATGGAAATCGGACATTTATCGAAAATATCACGAAACAAAAGAAGGTACAATAAACGCGATTCCAATTACTGGACTGTTCAGACTGCGGAAATGAATAAAAACAAAAAACGGAAAATTCAGGATGAACTTAAACAGGCAGAAGTCGATTACCGCGGAGTACAGGATAATCAGGACAGTTCTGGGAAAAGCCTCAACGAATCAAGCATCCCTGAGCTCAAGCTCAAGCTCATATTAAAAATATTAGGAGTTAGTACAAAATTGCGTAAAAAAGAAAAAATCATTGAACTGATCCATTGCACGAAAAAAAAGTAGACTTTTATTAACTAAACTTTAATAGGCATTACCCCCACTCAAATAATAAGGTTGTGTAATTGCCCTAAACAAATATACTAAAAAATATATATTTATCATATAGGATCTACACCTAGTTTTTAATGATATTTTTACGGTATTAAATTTAATTTCTATAAGTCTAGTTTTTCCGAATTATTTTTCATATTTTCTAGAACGGGAGGTTAATTCTATTAGGCTCAGCCATATTTACAAATGGACTAAACACACGAGTTCACACATATTTGAAAACGGTGTTAGAATAATTGAGATTGCTCGTTACGAGATATTTGAATTATTTTTGCAATGTTTTCGACTTTTTTTTTAACAAAATAAAACCATAATTGATGGATCTAATTTGTTAATTGATGCTCTCTATTGCAAAGAGGAAACACACTTATGGAGGAACGAATAATTATATATACAATATTGACAGTATTATTTCGTTATGAATAATAACAAAAAAAAAAGAGCTCCATGTCTGTAACAATGTACATGTATTATATGAAATTGATAATGATGAAAAAACCCGGCTCGACTATTTATTGGTAAATTGAATAAAAATTCGATATCATAACACCCTAGTTTTAATACCCTATAATCCCATGTTGAAGTACCCTGTGTATCTCTCTACTGCCCTCCGGCCGCACTATCGATGTATACATACCGAATGTACACAAATGTCCGGTAATTTCCGCCAATTAGCAAAATGATAACAAGAGCAGATAACAATCAAATTAGCCAACAATTAGTACGGCTTAAACAGTGGTACATTGTCTCCCCTGTCTCTCCTGTTTTTTTGCATGAGGACCATTGTGCCATATGGCCAAAATGTTTTTAAATGTCGTCAGCTGCAGAGGCACCAGAAAGCGATATATGTGGGAAAAGGTTAAAACCATTTCTTTTCTAAATGATAACAAAAGGTGTCTGCTGCAAGACTAACAACTTAAAAAAGACATAGACAGAATACAGATCATTGTGTGAAAAGGAGAAATATCTCCCTTTGTTCAAACTTTCAGTCACCCACATGTACACCAGGAGACTTACCATTAGCTTTGATGTTCATCTTACAACTTAGAGCCTCTTTGGAAGGTTTGTTGGCTGTGAAACATCGAACATCCGGGTTCGGACTACTCAGAAGGTTTAATTCCAGGTTCGAGTCAATTTCTCCTACAACAGGATTGTCGTCAACTTAAGATAAAGAAATATTTTGTAAATCGATTTTTGTCTTGGGAAAAAAAACCTCCCCATGTATATAAGATATGAAAAAAAAGCTTGGCAATGGGAACATAGATAAATGACAACCCACCCTTTCCCACATACAAAACATCATCTTCGCTAGCCAAGGCTACTTCGTACATAAGCATTCCCATAAGTAATTATGGTGATGTAATGGACAAATTACCCTTGGCTTGCGAAGATGACAAAACATCTGCAGCAGACGACTTTAAAATAATCTGGAGAAAAATATGGAACATCTCATCATGTAAACCCTTACTTTAAGAATAACATTTTAAAAATGTTGCAAAAGGATAAATGACTCATTACGAAAAAAATCATATTATTGGCTGAATATTTTCAAAGTTGTCAGATGTAGATGTTTTGTATGTGAAAAAGGGTAAGTTCTTTTAGCAATTGATATGGTATGGTATTTATAATTTTTTCAATAGAAAGAATAGTCCCATATTGTAACGGTCCTTAAATATCTATCCATACCATGGCTCGCTTAGAAAGTGAATTAAATCAAACTCATAAACAATATGTCAACATACCTAGTACTTCCATCAGATCAGTGGAGACAACCAACGGGTCACCTTCAACGTTACAGCAGTATCTGCCCGCATCATTCGTACTGGCTTTATCAATTATCAACTGGTATGTGAATCGTTGGTTGGAATCATACTGTAAAGTCGGGGGTTCAGTGACCAGTGGTTTCAGGTTGTCGTTATGGTGCCAGATGAGGTAGATGTCCGGTGGAGGTTCGTTATCGATGAAACTGAAGTACAATGTTACGGTTCCATTAGTCTTGTACACTACGTCTGGGAGATCGTCAAGTTTTGAACTTCACCTCCAGCTCCTGGTAACACAAAGAAACAAAATTATAAGATCAAATGATTTACAGGGAACTACACGTACAAAGAAGGAGTAAATGTGTCTTTTCACCACAATATCTCTCTTATTGCTCAAGCAAACCCTATGTTGTGGGTACTCACAAGAATAGTCTCGAGCAGACGATTTTTTGAGTACCGACAACATAGGGTTTGAGTGTGAAAGAAGGATTTCAGAATGTGGAAAATGGCTCCTTTGTAAGGCTCGGTATTCATAACAGGAAAAAAAAGGTACCGACACAAAATTTCTCTTCTCTTGTTAATCAATATTAATAATATAAACCTGGTCAAAAGTTATGCACCTTAACACGTTTCTTTTTCATACGTTCAATTGTATTAAATTACTACAGTTTGACTACAGATTAATGACTTTTTAAAGATGAGTTGTTTGATGTAACTACAACTACACTGTTTACCTCCCCTGGTAGCCATTTTGATAGACAAATGTACTATATGCTGAATAGAGAAATACTTAAATATAATTAAATTAAACAATTTCATGTGCAAAAATAATTAAATCAAGAAGTCGATATAATCAATTCATAAAAAAACATCAACGACATATGGTTGTCGAACTCAAATAGACCCTGATAAATACAGCCAGCAAAGATAAATATTCGCGCAAACGCAATGAAAAGTACAATAAAATGCAGGTTTTACAAAACTAATTAACCAAAAATTATGCTGGTGTTGTCATTTATTATGTATTACACGCTTAAAATATTTTCAATTTCTATAAAGAAAAGTGTCATCCAGAGAGGAACGGTCTGACGTGACGTCACACCCGAATTTGTCACGGGACAAAAAAGAATTGAGTTTGCCTCGCGACTGTGGTAAGTTTAAAGCCTTATAAAAGCATAACAACAAGAGGTTTTTTTTTTCGATGATAAATGGAATCATGTTATGCTGCAAATCTGAAAAAGAAAAGAAAAAGGAAAAAGTAACAAGGATCAAGTAACCAACTTCACATTTGAATAAGGACCAAGGAATAAGTAACCAACTTCACATTTGAATAAGGAATAAGGAACAAGGAACAAGTAATCAACTTCACATTTGAATAAGGAATAGGGAATGAAATTCACGGAGGTAATTATTCTATGTTTATTATTTGGTTCGTGAAGTATTTACATGTTGAAACGGTTGCATGTCCGCTTTAAATTACACGGTAGTATGTGCCAACAACACGTTTGCTAATGTTAATAAGACAGAATTCTGATTGGTGATTTACGTGAGATGATTTTTTTTTGCTAAATTTAAGAACTGTTTCTTAAACTACATGGTCGAATTTCTTTTAATTAGACATAACACAACATAACACAAACTTTATTTAGAAATTAAGCATTATAGCTCGTGGCCAAAGAATACAAATATAATAACACAACATGTAACCAATTAATTAGTGAAGTGCTAAGGCACTGTATTCCTGATCGTGAAGAAAATATGTCTCATTAATGTTATGATTAAAGAAATCGGTTTACATAAGATACTCGTGCATTCATTTTCAGTTTATGAATTTGACTGATGAATATATGTTAGTGTGTCAGCGTTAATTTCATTGCTTTCATTTGTTTGTGTAACTTGTAAACCAAGCTAGTCATAATGCAATTCGAAATAATATAAGCTAAAGGAACCATTCAAATGTAATTGACTTGGCTTGTTTTGGAAATATTTACTTTAAACTTTTCAAGATGTTATAAGTCTATGTTTGGAACCTCAGAAATCAGTATCCTTTTCAGCTGGCATTGAGCATAGGGAGCTTTACTGATCATACTGTGTCCGTCATCTGTCACCGTGCATTGTTTTGTTTTTTCTAAACAATATCCACTCCACAGGGTCAATTTCAACCAAACTTGACAGGATCAAGCCTTTCACGGACATCTGAGCCGTCGCGCAAAAATACCAACATTGTGGTCATTGCGTAAAGTATTGACCCGGATCAGCCTAAGCATGCCGCACAGGCTAACCGGATATACACTTTTCGTCTCCTGTGGATTTTATGTTTTATGAATCATTACTCTATACCTCTATCCCCCTGAGACGAAATGTGTCAGACGGATCAGACTGCGCAGGCTGATCTTGGTCGATACATTTCACAGATGCCATAATGTTGGTTTTATCGCGGGACGGCTCATCTGTTTTACGTGCCAAGTAATGAATCTGGTTGCTGCGGCATCAGAAAGATGGTAAAATGACAAATATATATATCCTGTGTTTATTGAGGTCTGATTCCAAGATAATTTACTAAGTCTAAATAACTGCTCAGAAAATGCTTGCCTTAATTGTCATTTTCTGAAAAGTTCCCCATGAGAGCATGTACAAATGTTGTCCAAAGCATTGAGATTTGTTTACAACCATGGATTTAGAATAAGGTGTATACTGTAAAAACGGTAAAAATGCTTCCGCTCTGAAAGTCTTTGTTTGAATGCAAGATAATGTGGTGATTTTTAGTCGGGGGAAGGTTATCCATTCAATTATAGAGGTTTTTCTATTTTTTGACAAAATATGCTCAAAGTCGTCTTCTGCAGAATTGTCGTATGAGAGACAGGCTCAAATGCTTAAATATATAATCAGTTGAGCGAAACCTTTTTGTATAATAAACCCCACTGTGCACCTACTGCTCAACCTCATGCTCTTCGTTTTTACCATCGTGGATCTCAGCTTTAACAAATCACAATTTCACTTTCAGTATTTTTAAAATGTAGCTACTACACGAATATTGACCCTCTGTAACAGGAAACCTCTGAACACTTCGTGATAAAAGAAGAATAACAAAGCAATTCTTTACATACGATATGTAAAACTATTATAATAATGTTCGCAGTTTTCTAGATATTTTACTCAGTTTTAAATCTCTATAAATGAAAGTATATTCATAAAATGGAGTTGAAAACATGGCGACCATAGGAGAAATTGCTCATTGTGAACAACTTCTACTTCTTTCACAATGTTTAAAAATGCTGTCTGCTGCAGAGGCGTCAAATGTCGTCTGTATGAGGTAAAGGGTTAACTCTTACTATGAGATAAGGCTAAACACCTCTCTTTTAACAGTTTCCCACATACATATACAACAAATCTGCAGCATGCGACTTTGAAAGAACAATTATTGAACTAACTTGAACACTTGTGTCATAAGGAGAAATTGCTCATGATGAGCGATTTCTCCTTTCGTCACAATTTATTTGGAGATGCGTCGGAAAGCGTGCGTCTGTATTTTGGAAAACAGTTAAAACGCAACATGAGTCACATGGAGTCTTAGTTTTCTTACTTTTGGCAATTATATACACGTACAAGGCTAGAAGGGTTACACTTCTAGCTAGTGTATTTGATCCGTTCCACGAGAATACCAACATTGTGGACTCTGCGTAAAGTATCGACCCGGATTAGCATAAATAATGGCCCTGTCACACTACAACGTATGGACTTAACGTATGCCGAACGAATGATTTTTTTTTGAAAAAGTGTCCATACGCCAGCATACGTCGACCCGGGTACCTAAAAATCAAATTTGTTGTGGATTGGTCGCATACATAACGTATACACAACGAATCTAACGTATACAGAACGTATGTCCAACGTATGTCCAACGTATGTATAGCGTATCTTTAACTTATACATAACTTATGGGAGCGTATCTGGGCGTATTTTCAACGAGTGTCTGACGTTCTCGACGAATGTCCAGCGTATGGGTAGCCTATGAGTAGCGCATGCACAACGTGCTTGGTGTGTCTAACACTCACGTGACATAACAGTACAAATACCTCACCGCTTTTTAGGAATTTCCTCATTCAGTCAGCATCTACGTACCATGCCACCCAAACGGTCTAAGGCACTTTCCAGAGGGAGAGGGAGAGAGAAACTCAGTATGCATCAACCTTCCAAACCATCACCACCACCTGAAGAACAGCAAGACCAGCTTGATCAGCATGTCCAGTCAAACCAGCCTGACCAGTGCAACCAACCTGCCAATGACTCTCCTCCTACCAGCCGATCGCAATCGAGAGAACCTCGCTCACCGACTCCTCCATCCCGTGAAGGCTCTGTCGATTCTGTTGCCTCCAACTCCACCAGCCAGCCTAATCAGCTGCAGGCAAAGAAGAGGGCTAAGAAGATTGTTTTTTCACTCAACGCAGAACAGGAGGAGAGTATGCTGGAGTTCTTGCAAGTACATCCAATGATCTGGGACTGCAAATTAAGTGGGTACAGGCGAACTGACCTTAAGGCCAAGCTTTGGGAAGACCAGGGTGCTAGTATGGAACCACCAATAAAATGTAAGTACAACATTTGATACATATTTTTTCTTGAATATTTAACCTTTTCACATTCAAAATGAATACTAGTATTGTGTTTATGTAAAATGTGCCTACGAGTATGTTGAGAAATGTGTCGTTATGTTGAAACATGTAAATGTAGACTAAGAAATTAATTTGCGACCAACATGGACTTGCCTAATTTGGCATCGTAATTGTTAATGTTTTCATTGGACTCATATCAATCCCTATTTGTATTTTCAGCTCAACATCTTCAATGATGGTTCAAGTCACTCCGGGATACACATACCAGGCTGCACAAGAAGAAGAGTGGTGACGGCGCTCCTGGTGAGCTGACCGAGAGGGAGCTATGGATCAAAAACAACTTCGATTTCCTGAATTCCGTCATCAGACACCGTCCGGAGCCTTGTAAATCTGTAAGTTTCGCTTAAAAATCACACTCGTTACAATTTAAATAATTAATTATCTTTCTGCCAGGCTTGTGACCTCACGACGTTTAGGCCTTAAAGGCCCACACTACCTTTGTATATTAATGTTACATAATATATAGGTGATTTTTTTCTTTGCATATGATGAAAGGCAATAACTCTTATAACAAAACTGCCAAAAAGTTGGTTAAAATCAATTCACAACTAATCAAACTAGACCATTTTAAACGAAAAATGTGCAGCACAGCGTCATTTGTTATGGGTTTTCGCGATAATTATGTCAAAGATATAAAACGCTAATTTGAACGATACGCTGTTTACATTTTTGTTTACATTAGGTGTATTGTGTGCTAAAATCATAAATCAAAATCATTATACATTCAATGCAAGCTTAGAATCTCGGACTGCATAGTCAAAGATCATGATTTCAATACCAAATTCACTTTTTTTTAACAATATGATAAAGGTGTATCGATCAAAATATCGTTTGGGATTTATACATTAGTATTCATACCAGATAAAGTTGATCAACAGACCAGCTTGTTTTGTTAAATATAATAGCTTATTGGTCAATTGAACAAAATAAAAGTATTTTGTGACTTTAAGGGGTTTCTCTCCTGTATACACCATCATATCTCAAGATATGTGAGGTAACGTGATTATCCTACTTTTTAAAGTAATTAAAACTGATTGAATGGTAAAAGTTAATGTAACTTCAGCCTAATGATATGTTTTTTCAAGGAAGGTCAGAAAAAACGGATAAAGTTATTCTCCTTACCGTAAACGCCACCATTTGCAATGAAAATATGAGTTTTCTTTCAAACCCAAGACAGAATCAATTACAAGGAATTACACATTCCTACTAATGTATTATGATAGCCAGTATGCCAATTAAGGGCAACGAAGACGAAAACTCGTAAATTATTATGTTATTTGCATGGAATTAAATGATTAATTCAATATTTTGCCAATTTGTGCAGGAAAAAAATGTTTTTTTCAAACAAATTTTTCAATATTGTAAAAGTTATATAATCTTTTATGAATGTTCGTCTTCCTTGCCCTCAATTAACATACTGCGTTTTAAATTAAACGTGTGTGTATTTAATATTCTTCGTATTTAAGACTGCCTTGGGTTTGAAAAACGGTTAATTTTTATCAGTATACTTTGGCTTATAAAAGCATCTGTTTACACATTATATTAAATATTGACATTGTTTTTTGTGTTGCATGCTTTTTTCTTTTGTTGAAAATCAATTACACTTTTATCAATAAGTTTTAATACATAAAATAACTCATTCTCACATGCTCTTACTGTTTTACTTCAAATTTTTATCCACCTTGTAAATGTGTATATTGGAACCACCTTAAGTATGTTTTATAATCTGATTTTTTTTAATGTTCCTAAAATTTATTATTTTGTCTTTGCAGGTGAAGGCCACAATTGAAGAACACCAGGGGGACTTGTGTGCTGCAGAGACTGCCTGTGTCGAGGTTGGTGTTGCCTTGGATGACGAAAACATGCCAACAGTGACCAAGGGCAAGGGCAAGCGTTTGCAGGAAGACCGTGAAGATGCGTTGTTGACCTCCCTCCAGAAGAGAGTCCAGCAAAGTGGAGAGCTTCTCGCAAGTCTGCAGCCTGCAGCCCAGCAGCCAGTCATCACCAGGACAGCCTTCGCCAACTATGTTCGTGACAGCCTCATCAGCATGGGCAAGCCAAAGTTCAAGAAGGCGAGATCGGCCATTAACTGTTTACTATCTGAATTGATGGCGGAGGACAGCGAAGATGACATTCCAAGTGCTGGTCCCTCCATGCCAAGCGCCAATATGGGCTTCATTGTTCCTCAAGTTCGTCCGAGGTATGGCTCTTACTCCAGTTCATCCCGTGCCTCAAAATCCCCCTACCCGTCATCAGGTGATCAGTACCAGCCAGCTCCACAGATGTGGAAACCACAAACCCCTCAAGCTTCTGTATGGGCATCACAGTCCCAAGAGTACATGGATTCCTACTGGCAAGAGCAACCGCAACAACAGCAACATACCTCTACCTCGGTTGCTAGTGCTATTGGCTCAGCTTCCCAGACACTGACACCCCTGGACACGAGTTTGGTAGGGAGTTTGAACCAATCAAACACTTCAAACATTTCTGGTTCATCTGATTTATCGGACATGATTGTCACAAATACTGAATTAAACACGCGACGCTAAATGAACAGTGATAGAGACCAGGAACACAACTCGTAGAGACCAGTAGGAGTTGTTATTTTTGTGAATTTTAGTCTTTGTGTCATTACTATCGTTTTTCATTATTATTTCATGCATTATAGTTGATCAGTTGATCAGTTGAACATTTGAAGTTTATAAATTTAACAAGGTACACAACTAAAAGAGACAAGTAGGATTTGTGATTGTTGTGACATTTACAATGTACCATTACTATCATGCGCCATTATTATTATTGTTGATCAGTTGATCAGTTGAAGTTTAATAAAAAAATTGTGAAAGTACTAAAGTATTTAAAAATGTATCCATGTGTACAGTAGATCCTCCATTACCCAACCACCTATCAATTGACAAGTAATGATATGAGTATAGTAGACACTCAGTATGATGTCATTACTTAGGGATTACTTTTTTTGTCCGGCGTCTGTCCGTCCGTCCGTCCGTCCGTCACACTTTTTGCGTCATACGTGTTTCGTCACGTTTTATTGCCCCTTTTCTATCAAAAATACATTTAATCGAATAACTTCTTTTCTACGTGAAGGATTTAATTGAAACTTCAGACAAATGTTTATATCAATATGTGTGATGGGTACACAAAAGAGGGGTAATCCAAATATTTTTGTGACAAGGCGACGGCATGCGAGATCACTCCATTCTAGTAATCATAGATTAAACAAACCAATGTGGAGGAAGCGTTGTCCAGGGGTAGAGTGTACAACCTTGGATCCGAAGGTCGTAGGTTCGAATCCCATCTGCGCCGAGATTGGACTTCATGTATTTTACAACCCACAAAATGGGCACGAGTACTGGTCGATTTGTTCACCCAGGACGCAGTCATCGAGAATGACTTAGCTAAGTTGTAAGAACTTGTTCCTAATCGATGTAAAATAAATACGGTAGGTTTGAACAAAACAAACCAAGGGTTTATTTTAAAACACACACATTTATTACGATAGACATATGTAATGTGATAATAACACTATAATTCAACCATGTGGGAGTTCAACAAGACCAGTGAAATGTTCCTTTTTTACCACACATTTAGATCATACTGTCTTGCCACGGAACTGCACCGGCTGGAGAGTTGACCCAGTGCTTGATCAGATTTCTCTGTTTCTTTCCTTCCCTTGAAGAGGTGTTGGGGGCAGTCACTGTTTGGGTGTCCTCCAAGTTACGGTCCGCTCTCCATTCTCCTGGGACGAAATTACGGTTCTCATTCTCTGCACGGTCAAGCTGCTGATTCTGGAGTTGTGGATACCGGATCCTCATCAGATTATGCAAAACCATGCATGCTTTGACGATGAGCTTGACGGTGGAAGGGTCATGCTGCATTGTAGTCAGTAGAATCTGGAATCGGTTTGCCAGGATACCGAAGGCATTCTCTACTACTCTTCTGCTTCGAGAAAGCCTGTAGTTGAAGATCCTTTCATCGTTTGTCAAACCCCGGTGACCGTACGGTTTCATCATGGTCGTTCGGAGGGCGAAGGCATCGTCGCCGATGAAGAAGTAGGGCACATCCTGGGTGTCGTTGGGGAGAGGTTCTGGGTCCGGGAAACCTATGGTACCAGCTTCAGCGCATTCCTTCAGCTCACAGTCATTGTAAATCTGAGCGTCTGATGCTGATCCCATACCACCGACATCTGCCCAGATGAATTTGTAGTCTGCATCTACAAGCGCCATAAGTACAATGGAGTAGAATCCTTTGTAGTTGTAGTACATGGATCCACTCTTTGGAGGACTCCGGCAGGCAACATGCTTCCCATCAAGTGCTCCACATGTATGAGGCAAGTTCCATTTTTGAAAAAACTGGTCAGCAATGGCACGCCATCCATCAGAATGGGTGGGGCAATTCATCACCTCGCTAAGGTATTCATCAATGATGGCCTGACAGACTTCTCGGACGAGGAGTGACTGCGTGTTGTGAGGTACTCCCCACCCGAACTTCATCGATGCATACTTGCTCCCACAGGCAAGGTGACGCAGAGTCAGGGCAAGCTTCATGCCAGGCTCGATGGGTTCCCTGTAACTAGTATGTCCTTTGGTTATCCGGGGACCCACTCTGGTTAGCAGTTCGTCAAACATTTCTGGAGGCATACGCATGAAGTTGTGGAAGGATGCCCTGTCCTCGTTACGGAGTTCCACAAGAAGCTGGTCATATATGCCAAACTGACGTCGTCTACCGATCCATGGTCTGATCCAGAACCTCCTCCTTCTAGCTCTTCGCCTCCTCCTTTTAATAATGGCACGGACCTGTGCGAGTTCTAATTGATTGATGTCATGCTGATGTTGGAGAACGGCTAGTTGGTATGTATCCATCCTCTCTGGTTGAACTGCTCAATGGTAGTACCGATTGAGTTACACATGGACCCTATATATATACACTATATTGTTGTAACATATGTGTTGGCTATAAACACGCAAGTTGTTGTTGTTGTTATATACCCCGCCTGTAAAACGCTCATTGTACGCCAAAGGAACGCTAGCTATACGGTAGATATACGTTACATACGTTACTCAATCGCCTAGCATACGTACAATACGTTTGAATACGTCAATACACGTTTCAAATACGCCAACATACGTTATAAACACGTTAGAAATACGTTAGAAATAAGTTACTCAATCGTTGTCAATAAGTTAGCTGTACGATACACCCTCCGCTGACGTATGCCTAACATACCAGCAACGTACCTCTAGCGAGTTTCAACGTATGTCTAACGTACCTCCAACGTATCTATAACGTATGCTTAACCTATGAAATATACGTTGTCATACGCTCAAAAGTTTTGAACATACCCAAAACATTTTTTTTGTCTCGGCGTTCATGAACGTATGACAGCGTATGACAGCGTGCTGATAACGAACACCTAACGTACCCCTAACCTATATCAACGTACACCAACGTATTGGCAACAAATCTCATACGCTGGCATACGTTAAGGCCATACGTTGTAGTGTGACAGGGCCTTAAGATATTCTACAGCTCTTCGTGGACCTTTATATGGGAACTTTTTTACGTGATAGCGGTACTCTGGACATGCGCAGTTCGTACGCTACTCATTCGCTAGCCATACGCAGACTACGCTGGTAATATGCTGGGCATACGCTGGCGATAAGCTAATTATAGGTTCAATACTGTAAGTATACAAACAATTCTGTATGTTCAAGGACTTTATTGCGTAGACAAATAATTTATGAATGTTCATACGCAACTAATACGTTTCTCTCTTACGCAATAGTGTGACAGGGCAATAAGCAAGCCGCGCAGGCTAACCCGGACATATATGTTTCGCCTCCTGATGATTTTCTGTTTCAGGAATCATTACTCTATACCTTTATCCCCATGAGACGGAATGTGTCGACCCGGGTGAGCCTGTGCGGACTACGCACATTACGCAGAGTCCATAATATTGGTTTTCTCATGGAACGGCTCATTTATATACAATTTGGTCCATGTCACATATGGACAGACAGTCAAGATCCTGGTTAGACTGCACATAGTCAACAATTTCACTAATGTCAAAATCATCAAAACTCCAATTCTGCCAGATCTATGCAGCTTAACATTTTTCACATGATTAGAAAAAATCCAAGCCCCTGTGACTCAGTTGTTTGTGTTACGCCCCTTTTAGTTTTACCCAGTTCACAGACAGCTAGTACGTTGAATTGACGAATATATTGATTCATATAATTACAACTTCACTGTCTGTAACTCAGTTATATGACTGTTGAAGATTAGATAACATGTGTCTGTAGCATAGAAAGGGTAAACTATTACCTGTAGCAAATCTATTAATTATCTAGAGTATCCAAAGAATCAACTTGGATTAGGTTTGAAAAATGTATGTAAAAGGAAAAATTGCTTTTTTTCATTGATTGCTTGATTTCTCACAATATTTTCAAATTCCTCTATAATAGTAACCATTTTCTGCTGACAGAAGCATTTTTACATATTTGTAGCAGACTACATTTGAAAGCAACGGGAAACAAAAGGGTCATGAGGCCCTGAATCGTTCACCTGCGAATGTGTTATTTAAGACTTAATAAGAGAAGCCAATGTTTATAACGGATCATATCATTAAACTATTTTCAATACTCTTAGTAAAGAGTCACCTAAGGAACATTTGAGAAAAAGATTTTTCTCAATATTGGCCTAATGACGTAGTTTTTGACCGGACCATATTCGAACTTAGCCTAGATATCACCAAGGTTAAGTTTCAACATGCTAAAGTTAACAAGAGGGCCAAGATGGCCCTAAATCGAATTTTTAAAGTTTCTCCCTATACGAGTCTTCGTAAAACAAGTGACCCCCCCCCCCCCCCCCACCCCATTTTGGACACCAGGGCTATAATTTAAACAATCTTGGTAGAGGTCCACTAGATGATGCTACATACCACATATCAAAGGCATGGATCTTCTACTTTCAGACAAGAAGATTTTTAAAGTGTTTTCCTTATACGAGTCTATGTTAAACAAGAAACCCCCGGGATTGGGCCATTTTTTGCCCCAGGGCTATAATTTGATGTTTAAAGTTTCTTTCTAAACGGGTCTTCGTAAAACAAGTGACCCCCGGAGTGGGGCCATTTTTGACCCAAAGGCTATAATTTGAACAACATTTGTAGAGGTCCAATAGATGAAGCGGCATGCCAACTATCAATGGCCAAGGCCTTCTACTTACAGACAAGAAGATTTGTTAAGTCTTGGTTTATTTCCCCTCTTTACGAGTCTATATAAAACAAGTGACCCCCGGGGAGGGGTAATTTTTTACCCCAGGGCTATAATTTGAACAATCTTGGTAAAGGTCCACTAGATGAAGCTACATACCAAATATCAAAGGCCTGTGCCTTTTACCTTTAGACAAGAAGATTTTTAAAGTGTTTTCCCTATACGAGTCTATGTAAAACAAGTGATCCCCGAGGAGGGGCCAGTTTTGACCCCAGGGCTAGAATGTGAACAATCTTGTTAGAGGTCCACTAGATGATGCTACATACTAAATATCAACGGCATGGGCTTTCTACTTTCAGACAAGAAATATTTTTTAAATTTTGGTTAATTTCCCCTTTTTTCTGCCATGGCAGTTCTAACTGGAAATTCAAATTTTGAACACTTATGAAAGAAGTCCAACAAAGGAACATTCTTGTGAAGTTTGGTTGAAATTGGTCCAGTGGTTAAGGAAGAGATGATGTTTAAAGCTAAAAGTTAACAATGGACAGAGAGTGATCAGAATAGCTCACCTTGAGAGTTTGAGCCATATTTAAAATTGGCCTAGAAATCAGTAAGATAAACACACTGAATAAGTTTCATGAAGATTGGATGATAATAATGGCCTAAAGAGTGTAAACAAGCAAATTGTTGAAGACGGATGAACAACGGACACAATGTGATCACAAAGAATCACCTTCAGCACTTTGTGCTCTGGTGAGCTAAAATACAAAGAATTGACCTGTCCCGCGAGAAAACCAACATTGTGGACTCTGCGTAAAGTATCGACCTGGATCAGCCTAAGCATGCCACGCAGGCTTACCAAGATAGACACTTTTCGCCTCCTGTGGATTTTCCTTTTCAGGAATCATTACTCTATACTCTATCCCCTTGAGACGGAATGTGTCGGCACGGATCAGTCTGCGCAGGTTTGATCTGAGTCAATACATTACGCATAGGCCATAATGTTGGTCTTCTCGCGGAACGGCTCATATTGCTTATCCTGAGCAAATTCTCTTTTTGTCTTAATGGCTACAACACTTTCCAAAAGTAATACTCATTGATAGAGATTTCCATATTTTAACCAATCTATTTAGTTGTCTGTTTTAGAATTGTTGTATGTGGGAAAAGGGTTAAGAAGCATCTCCTATACAGTAGTTAACCCTATCCTATCTGCAATTTGACGCCTGTACAGCAGAGAACATTTGAAAACATTGTGACAAAGGAGAATTTGCATAACATTATTACTCCTTTCTACAATGTTCTTTTTTAAGTCCAACTAAGAATCATGCAGTGGGTGCTACATCAAAGTATAGAGTTATTATCTTATGATGTGGCTAAATTGATTCAATATATGCCTGTTACTATAGAAACCAGCCCTTGTTCAATCATATTCAAGAAGTAATTCATGTATATTTTGTTTGTGAAAAGGAACTATTATAATCAATAATCTACATATATGTTAATCAAATAAAATAGTTACTTTTATTCTGTTTTCAATCACAGCTGAACCAGAAATTCAACTAGGCAAAATATACAAAACTCTTATATATAGATGTTATATAAATATTTCAATTGCATGAAAACGGATAGAATGAAACAGTATCACAGAAAGCATAACACTTGATCAAAAATGATTTCATTTACACATATATATAACATGTAAAAAGTACTAAAAACATATAAAATGTGGTCTCAAGAGTGTTCACAAGGTTAATCTAAAAGTTGGCATAGTGTCCTAGCTTTTGACCGCACAAGCACAAGACTATATTTAACATTTGATTATGGTTAAATGAAGAAGTATGTTCTCGTGAAAATTGCATGAAAATTGTGGCCTATAAAATCACTATTAGTAAAATTAACTTTAACCCTTGCATATGCTTCCTATCTGTGAAATGAGATTAAAATGTGTCAAGCAGAAACATATTTGAGGCCAGCCTCCAGAAAAACCCAAATCTAATAAACCAGTTTTTGTTTTTAACAAGTGTGATGGCCCTTTTTCCCTCACATGAGTAAGCATCAGGAAAACTAATTTACTTTAATTAAGATACATTGATGAAGTGCCATCAGATGAGCCTGAGTACCACTTAAATTTAAATTCTGACAGTTGTTGAATTGTCAAAAGTTGTCTTCTGCTAAAAGACAACTTTATGAATTAAGTAAAGATTAGATAGGTGAACATATGTCAGCATATCTCTTAACTAATAATGCATACATATACGTTCGATTCCCGCTCTGGGCAGATATTTTTTTTTTTTTATAAGATAAATATATTTTTTGTCTTATAAATTGCCGATATCAGTGGTGCAATTGTCATTTAACACCGCTGCAATAAACTCTTTAAAAATGCTGGGATTTAAAATGAATTCAAAAGCAATGCATTTAAAACTATTCACCTATGCGTTGTGAAACACTAAGAACTGATTAAATCGTGTGTATGATGTTTTACGTCGCTTTTAACAATATTTCAGTCATTGCACGCTGAAGAAAATGTAGATAACACAGGATTTTATTTCTGCTTTGAAAGTAAAATTAGACTCTCAATATAATTATCATTGTTAGGTTATTGTGATTTTGATATGAAATGTATATGTGTTAATTGCATTAAAAAAAAAACACGGCTAAAAATCAATTGTAAACCAGGAGGTGTGCGAAGCAGAAACTATTCAGATAGCAGCATCATGTGTATGCCAAATTTTAGTATATCGATAGACCATCATACTGTGTTTACAGTATTTTGCTTTACTCCTTTATCATTTAATATATGTATATAAAGTGCTAACTAACAAATTGCTAGTGTAAAGTGTTCAAGTTAGCCTTAGGGGATCGGTAAATCCATGTCCAAATGTTATCTGCAGTTAGCCCCTTGCTGTGAGCACTTTCAGTGCTTTGATTCATCTTTATTGATTGAAGGGTAACTGTTTAGTCCATGCTCTCAAATAAGACATAACAGTTAATCTGTAAAAGTACAAAATAAGATAACACTGACAGTCAATAGACACATAATAATTGAGATTTCTTTTTAATGTTTAGTTTATAAGATTCTGGTAGTTTAGTCATTTGCTTTGAAAACATCTGAGCAAACTATTACAACACATTATGTAAACAATAGTTAGTACCAGTCTGATACGGATTCAAAAATATTTTCAAAAGTTGTCTGCTGCATGAGATATTAGAAATTGTATGCATCAAATAAAATTGAATAGATGATTTGTTAAAAAGAATTTGTAATGACATATCCAACCTTTTAATCATTTAACTAAACTTCCTTCGTGTGGATTACCAGGCTAAAGTCGGAACCATTTAGTTTGATTGATTGGTTGGAATTTAACAACGTTTTCAATGGTATTTCAGACGGCAGCCAATCCACTCTAACATGTGTTTCCAGGCTTCCTCGCACCAGAACTCCACACAACATTTTACCCAGTTAACCGGCTACCGTCCCACATAGACTATTCAGCCCATTGGTGGAAAACAAATGATGCTTGGTTCAATGGCTTTTGTCAATCATCAGAAAGAATGAAAAGTCCAGCTTAGCTTCGAACTCACAACCCCCTATGGCCGATTTACTGATAGCTCTAGTTGTTACAAACTGAGCTATCGCGGTTTGGTCCAGTAAGTTTGAACCCTTGTAATTAGTCTTTTCACCTATTGACAAGATTGTGATACAATTCTTTTTGGGAAGCAAAATAATCAAGAAAGACAAATGTGTTGTGATGAAAACTTCTGCTTGATGGAGAGGGCAAACCAATAGATAAAGGTTGGTTGTAAAAAGTCCCATACACTGACAGTATGGATCTTCTTCACAAGTAATATTGCATATTGTGCATTATAATCTGGTTCAGCAGCTCTTGTTGGGTGATTTTTTAAATAAAGGGTCAAAATGATCTTTCTGTTCTACTTTTTTCACGTTGTTTCAGACCACTTGTGTGGCCACTTCTTCCCATAATATGAACTGAGAGTGTGACTTCCGGTCATTTTCTTATCATTCCGGCACTTTTTTTTTCAATCTAAAATTGGTCCGGCTTCGATTATTAATACGGAGACAACGTTTCACCTTGGCGACGCTGATGAATCTCGACAGAGCAAACCTTCTCTGAATCGGCCCATAATATTGACACTGTTGATCATCCCATTTCTACCACACATTTTCTTCGGATCTCGCCGAGACTAAGTCCCTAGAACCAGAACCAATGGAAGTTTCAACCCCAACCTTAGTCATATAATACATGCATATGACATCTCACAAACTCGAGGTCATATCCCTAAAGGCCATCTTCCTTTAGCTAAAAAACCCAGTTGAACCCGATCAAGTTGAGATCGGGTTTAATTTTACAGCCATTTTCTACAAACTATTTCACAGCTATCGAAAGAAATTACATCTTTAAGTAAAATGCAACTGACTTAAGTAATCCTTTTCCTTTCATAGGCGTTTAATGCCGAGTAAAACACATTTGAAGTGTTCAAGTGGAGAAGTTCTACATTTCATTTAAGTCTGACGAATAAATCCGACTATTCCAAATGGTTTAAAACTTATATATGTGTTAGGAACATATCCGAATATTACGAATTGGTTCCGAAATAGGGTAAAACAAATTATAGAACTTAAAATTAAACGAAACTAATTTTTTTTTCCCTGTTCTGTTTATACACACGATATATAACAATTTCGTTTTAAATATTCCTAATATTTTACGACAACCGGAAACCAATGCTGCAACAATGGCCGACATGAGAGATAAAAAGTGGGTAAACATGTAAACATTAGCGATTCGGGCATATGTTTAGAGTGAATTAAATAATTTGACATCGAATGAGGTATCTTAAACATTTATCTACGTGGTACAACTTGTTTTAATGAAATTGATGCAAAATTGAAATTCGCTAAGCGTTTTTGGTCTTTAAAAATAAGACTCCGTGCATGTCAACGGAGTCTTATGTTATAGGACTACCCCAATCTCTGACCCATTTCCAACATCAAACTGTTAATTCAGTTATTAACCTTAACCAGATGGAGTACCAGAAAATGATTGATTTATTTAAAAACATTGAAGACAGGTAGATGAATTTATAATGAAAATAGTGAATATGTTTAAATGTTCTATTAGTTCTATACACTATTTTATTCAACTGTTCGGCCATAGGCCTTTTTCATGTTATATGTACAAAGATCACACACTAGTATGTAATGTCCATCTTTAAAGTTTAAGAAATTTTGGAAAAAATACAAAAAATTGAAAATATGCTGATGTTTTTTTTTAGTGAATGTTGACCACTAGACCATGTATGATTAAAGTCACTTATTTACCAAAGTTCAGTTTTGTAGAATATATTGCCATAACACAACATGTTATATTTTTTTCATTGAATTTCAAAAAAAAAATAGGCAAGGGAGTCTTCACAAAATTGAGTGGAAAGGCGCTGATACAGTATAACTTGTCTTACGCAGCCTCCCAGAGAAGAGTAAACGTTTGGCTGCTGAACACAGGTTGCCGCTTTATACAAGCGTTTTGAAATCAGTCTATGAACATTTTATTTTTATTATACCTTTTTCAATTGTTCTTAAACTCATTGTGAGCAATTCTCATTCTAACACAACGTTTTCGACCGCGTGAATAACGTCATTTGAAACAGTTACGTCACCGTTACAATTCAAATTTCCAAACAGCATTTACAACAAAAGCTCGTGACTTCATTCATAAAATGTCAAGCCCAACATAGTAACGCATGCGCTCTGAGAAACGTTGTATGTAAAATTTCAACAGCCAAAAATAGTTCCGGAAATTTAAAGTGATATACTGCACTTAGATCACGCTCAAATCCTTTATTGTGTATAGAAGAGAAATTGTCAATAGTGTAAGCATGGTCCATTAATCCGGACACAACCAACTCTGAGCGCCAAGAACCAAATAAACCAGCTTAATTGTGTCCAGTTAGATATGTCACCTGTGTCCTGAAATGAAGATTTTCCTGTATGATCGGTTAATCCAGAGACATATAAACATATGTGTTTATATGTCTCTGGTTAATCACAGGGACTTGCTCCTCTAAAAATAGATATTATCCTATCTATGCATATATAATTATATATATGCATAACTAGAGTTATATCTATGTTAAGAGGAGCAAGTCCCTTTGGGTTAATCGGCCAGTAGTTGATCATTAAAGTTGCACTCTTATAGAAATTCATAAAAAAAATAAGTAAAATAACAATTGTTTTCCCTTAGAAACCTTTATGAGAACATGTTTGATTCTAATTAGACTGTAGTATGAGAAAGCTTTCATATTTTTATTATTTAAATAAAGTTGTTTTTCCCTGCTCGGTAGGTACCTCTTTAAAGGTTGGTGTCTAATACAAACATTCGGGGGGGGGGGGGGGGGAATAAAGTGTACACAAGTCAACTGTTATAAAAATAACTCAGTTCATTGAAGCACAGATACACAATAAGTGTGTTTATCTAGTGTTAAAGCATTATACAATTATGCTGTGTATGGGATACACATACTTATTGTGTATACAATGTATATGCCTCATTGAACTGAGTGTTGAACAGTTATGTACATTTTATCTCAACACGGTTTGTATATGACATCCAACCTTTAATACATTCTCGAATGAAAATGTACATGAACGGCTCCGTTTTTAAAATCCTGAAATCTTGGAGAAAGGTATAATTTGTGAGTGTGGGCTCTTGGGTAACATGTTTGTGGTTAATCCCAAACCCATTCAGCTACTTACTTTTAAAAAAAAAGATTTGAACTTTTTTTTACATGAGTTTTCTTCCCTCTGGATAGAAATGCCACTTTAAAACGAGTCTGACGATTCTATTTCAAGTATAAAGTTAACAATTGCATGGACCATGAAGGGAGATAATCATGAACAAAATATTGGGAATTTATTGATATTTGTCTGCCTTAACTCAAATGGTATTCATGGTCTGTAAATAATGTATGAGAGATTTAACACCGTTTTCAAAAACATTTTAGTTATAGACAAAACAAGACAAGACAAAATTGTCTTGAAATACGCTAATACAGTTTCTAGTCAGTACACACAATCTAACAGATAGGTATATGACTTTATATCACGGTAGCATTACACTTATTATTGTTCCTATCATGTCTTAATTGTACTATGCTCGGAAATTAGCAACTTTACCTTAGCGAATGACACTCCTATATGACCGCCCCGAGCAAGGATCGACCGAAGGACGCCAGACCATTATATGAATATAATGTTAATTATGCAGGTCGGTGACTTCTTTTCAAAATATAGTTTAACAATGCGGTCAATCGACAACTACGCCATCGAGACGGTCGCTCGACCACTACATCACTGACGCGGTCACTACGCAACCGAGGCGGTCGTTCTACCACTGCATCAACGAGGCGGTCGATCTACCACTACGCCACCGAGGCGGTCGTTCTACCACTGCACCAACGAGGCGGTCGATCTACCACTACGCCACGGAGGCGGTCGTTCTACCACTGCACCAACGAGGCGGTCGATCTACCATTGCACCAACGAGGCGGTCGACCTACCACTACGCCAACGAGGTGGTCGCTCTACCACTGCACCAACGAGGCGGTCGATCTACCACTACGCCAACGAGGCGGTCGCTCTACCACTGCACCAACGAGGCGGTCGATCTACCACTACGCCACCGAGGCGGTCGTTCTACCACTGCACCAACGAGGCGGTCGATCTACCACTACGCCAACGAGGTGGTAGCTCTACCACTGCACCAACGAGGCGGTCGATCTACCACTACGCCACGGAGGCTGTCGTTCTACGACTGCACCAACGAGGCGGTCGATCTACCACCGCACCAACGAGGCGGTCGATCTACCACTACGCCACCGAGGCAGTCGTTCTACCTCTGCACCATCGGGCGGTCGATCTACCACTACGCCACCGAGGCGGTCGCTCTACCACTGCACCAACGAGGCGGTCGATCTACCACTACGCCAACGAGGCGGTCGTTCTACTACTACGCCAACGAGGCGGTCGATCTACCACTACGCCAACGATGCGGTCGCTCTACCACTGCACCAACGAAGCGGTCGTTCTACCACTACGCCAACGAGGCGGTCGCTCTACCACTACTCGCTCTACCACTGCACCATCGGGCTGTCGATCTACCACTACGCCAACGAGGCGGTCGTTCTATCTCTACGCCAACGAGGCGGTCGTTCTATCTCTACGCCAACGAGGCGGTCGTTCTACCACTACGCCAACGAGGCGGTCGTTCTACCACTGCACCATCGGGCTTTCGATCTACCACTACGCCAACGAGGCGGTCGATCTACCACTACGCCAACGAGGCGGTCGCTCTACCACTGCACCATCGGGCTGTCGATCTACCACTGCGCCAACGAGGCGGTCGCTCTACCACTGCACCAACGAGGCGGTCGATCTACCACTACGCCACCCAGGTGGTCGCTCTACCACTGCACCAACGAGGCGGTCGTTCTACCACTACGCCAACGAGGCCGTCGATTTACCACTACGCCACCGAGGCGGTCGCTCTACCACTGCACCATCGGGCTGTCGATCTACCACTGCGTCAACGAGGCGGTCGTTCTACCACTACACCAACGAACGGTCGTTCTACCATTACGACAACGAGGCGGTCGTTCTACCACTGCACCATCGGGCTGTCGATCTACCACTACGCCAACGAGGCGGTCGATCTACCTCTACGCCAACGAGGCGGTCGCTCTACCACTACGCCAACGAGGCGGTCGATATACCACTACGCCAACAAGGCGGTCGCTGTTCCACTGCACCATCGGGCTGTTGATCTACCACTACGCCAACGAGGCGATCGCTCTACCACTACGCCAATGAGGCGGTCGCTCTACCACTGCATCATCGGGCTGTCGATCTACCACTACGCCAACGAAGCGGTCGATCTACCACTACGCCAACGAGGCGGTCGATCTACCACTACGCCAACGAGGCGGTCGCTCTACCACTGCACCATCGGGCTGTTGATCTACCACTACGCCAACGAGGCGATCGCTCTACCACTACGCCAATGAGGCGGTCGCTCTACCACTGCATCATCGGGCTGTCGATCTACCACTACGCCAACGAAGCGGTCGATCTACCACTACGCCAACGAGGCGGTCGATCTACCACTACGCCAACGAGGCGGTCGCTCTACCACTGCACCATCGGGCTGTTGATCTACCACTACGCCAACGAGGCGGCCGCTGTACCACTGCACCATTGGGCTGTCGATCTACCACTACGCAAACGAGGCTGTCGCTCTACCACTGCACCAACGAGGCGGTCGATCTACCACTACGCCACCGAGGTGGTCGCTCTTCCAATGCACCAACGAGACGGTCGTTCTACCACTACACCATCGGGCTGTCAATCTACCACTACGCCAACGGGCTGTCGATCTACCACTACGCCAACGAGGCGATCGCTCTACCACTACGCCAATGAGGCGGTCGCTCTACCACTGCATCATCGGGCTGTCGATCTACCACTACGCCAAGAAGCGGTCGATCTACCACTACGCCAACGAGGCGGTCGATCTACAACTACGCCAACGAGGCGGTCGCTCTACCACTGCACCATCGGGCTGTTGATCTACCACTACGCCAACGAGGCGGCCGCTGTACCACTGCACCATTGGGCTGTCGATCTGCCACTACGCAAACGAGGCTGTCGCTCTACCACTGCACCAACGAGGCGGTCGATCTACCACTACGCCACCGAGGTGGTCGCTCTACCACTGCAAGAACGAGGCGGTCGTTCTACCACTACGCCAACGAGGCGGTCGATTTACCACTACGCCACCGAGGCGGTCGATTTACCACTACGCCACCGAGGTGGTCGCTCTACCACTGCACCATCGGGCTGTCGATCTACCACTACGCCAACGAGGCGGTCGTTCTACCACTATGCCAACGAGGTGGTCGTTCTACCATTACGCCAACGGGGCGGTCGTTCTACCACTGCACCATCGGGCTGTCGATCTACCACTACGCCAACGAGGCGGTCGATCTACCTCTACGCCACGAGGCGGTCGTTCTACCACTGCACCATCGGGCTGTCGATCTACCACTACGCCAACGAGGCGGTCGATCTACCTCTACGCCAACGAGGCGGACGCTCTACCACTGCACCATCGGGCGGTCGGTCTACCACTACGCCAACGAGGCGGTCGCTGTACCACTGCACCATCGGGCTGTCCATCTACCACTATGACAACGAGGCGGTCGCTCTTCCACTGCACCATCGTGCTGTCGATCTACCATTACGCCAACGTGGCGGTCGCTGTATCACTGCACCATCGAACTGTCGATCTACCACTACGCCAACGAGGCGATCGCTCTACCACTAC
The DNA here is from genome assembly GCA_031761405.1 of Serripes groenlandicus. Lineage (NCBI taxonomy): Eukaryota > Metazoa > Mollusca > Bivalvia > Cardiida > Cardiidae > Serripes > Serripes groenlandicus. The sequence continues at coordinate 47,520,220 of JASEVX010000005.1, forward strand.
CAACTGAAGCAGTCACTCAACCACTACACGACCGACGCGGTCGCAATACCACTACACCACCAAGGCAGTCGCTCTACTACTGAAGCGGTCAATCTACCACTACACGAACGAGGCGATCGGTCTACCTCTACCAACTGAAGAAGTCACTCAACCACTACACGACCGACGCGGTCGCACTCCCACTTCACCACCTAGGCAGTCGCCCTCCTATGCACCACCGAGGCAGTCGCTCTACCACTAAACCACCGATGCGGTCGCTCTACCACTACCCGACCGAGGGGTCACTCTTTTACCAATATACCATTGCAGGGGTCACTCATCCATAATGCGAGCGACGCGGTAGCTCTACCACTTTACCACCGGGTTGGTCTCTCTACCATAACAGCATTGAGGCGCCGCTATACTGCTACACTATCGAGACGGTCGCTCTAGCACTACGCCAACGAGATGGTCGCTCTTGCACTACACTATTGAGAAGGTCGCTCTAGCACTACGCCATCGAGATGGTCGCTCTTGCATTACACTATTGAGAAGGTCGCTCTAGCACTACGCCATCGAGATGGTCGCTCTTTCACTACACTATCGAGACGGTCGCTCTAGCACTACGTCAGCGAGATAGTCGCTCTTGCACTACACTATCGAGACGGTCGCTCTAGCACTACGCCAACGAGATGGTCGCTCTTGCATTACACTATCGAGAAGCTCGCTCTAGCACTACGCCAACGAGATGGTCGCTCTTGCACTACACTATCGAGACATTCGCTCTAGCAATTCATCACAGGGGCGGTCGCTCTACCAATACACCACCGAGGCGGTCGCTCTATCATTGCGGTCGCACATTGGGAGTTTGGGTCTTATTGCAGTTGGGGTACAGTGAAGACACAGGTGAGCACGTCCATACGTACATTATCACCATGCTGAACTATTCGCAGTGCTTAAAATATAAATGCACTTTTTGACAACAACAAAACTAGAAGTGTTGCCACACTAGTTGGTTTAATGGAATTTGAAATGATAGCAAACCGGAGAGTCAACGTCTTCAACAAGACTCCAAATTGCAAGAATCTGTTTATTTATTTTGTTCCAATCAAGTTCGGTTACCCCGTTAGACGGCTCTCCTCTGACTAGCCAGGAGTTGCCCGCCTCTACCAATACATAATCGGGTCAGGCATGCATCAATATTGTATGTGTCTTTTGGACATGGTGTCACGAGCAAAAGGCTACATAGAAACATATTTGTGTGAACCAAATGCAGTTCAAACTTTAAACTCATTCAAATTCATAAATTGATTCCAAACATCAAATTCAAGTGGTTCGCTGTTTACGAAAATCAATTGTATATTTTCAAATTTATCATATATATGATAGCTAAATATATGAGCCGTTTCACGAGAAAACCAACATTATTGACTTTGCGTAATGTTTCGATCCAGATCAGCCTGCGCAGTCCGCGCAGGCTAATCCGGTGCGACACATTCCATCGCAGGGCGACAGAGGTAAAGAGTAATGATTCCAGACGTGTTTATATACTATAGTTCACGTGATACCAGTCTATCCTCTGGTTTGATGATCAGTATAACGTGAACAAGACTGTTCAAAACAACGATGGCACAATGATCAATGCTCATGAATGTCAATTTTTTTATAAAATATATTTCCCTCACATATATAATAGATAAAACTGTGGAAATATCGAGGCAAAATTGTATTTTTTATTTTTTTCTTCTTTGTTTTCATTTGCTAACATTTTGTACAGAAGTTTAAATTGTACTTTCATTAATAAGTAATTAAATACATTTCTACACATAAATACTAGCTTCTTTGAAGATTTTATTACTTGCAGTCATGGCTGAAATAGGTGGTTGGGAATTTCAAACTCTATTTTTTTTAAAATGAGACGGTAAAACATTTAGATGTTTTGGCATAATTTTCCCAAAAGGTTAAAGTTAATTATTAATAAAAAAAACAGGTCATAAGTATTTCTATAACTTGTTGATTTTGTTTTTAAACGTCGATGTTCCAATTTTACGCGATCAAAACTGTATGTTAAAATTGTAATACCATATGGCTATTTCAGTACAGTTTGATTATATTTGTTGACGATGTGATCAATAATGTATTATTTTTGACCAAAATGTTAAAAAATAAATTATATAAAGGATTTTTCTTGACTCTCGGGTGATGTCGTTTTTATCGAAAATTCTGAAAGGGGGTAAGGTAATTCAAATTCAATTAAAATTGTTATTTGACGGTAAATTTCTCTTACATTTTGTTTTTGAATCCAGTAAATGATACACATTAAGAAATTATCTAGCTGATCATAGTTTGAAATGATGCCCATTAGGGTCCTACTACCTTAATTCCTATGAATTAAAGTCCATATTGGATAGGGTCTGACAAGGATAAATTGCACATGGCGTGCATTTTCGGTCTTTGCAGCGATGTTTTCAAAATTCTTCTACTGCAAGGTGCGAAATCGGGTTGAAAGAAACCAGTGTTATCTAAACATGAAATCAGTCGTTGTTAGAAACAAAGTGTTTTGCATGTCATATAAATGAAGGAAGAGAATATCCCCGGGCCTGGATGATTCTGACAGGATATTGTATTTCCACACGGAAGTAAGCAATTAATTCATTCCGTTTGAAGCCGATCTCATGCAATATTTGCAAGAGACGATTTCAAAATAGCCACGCCATTTGTATCGGGTATCTTGATACGACCTTTTATGCGGTGTCGCCAGTTTCAATATTCGTACAACGAAGAACTTGGGTCTGATTGTAATCTGAGTTATTAGTTTCTTTGTTTAGACATGCTCATGAGTAACAATTTCTCCTTTTGCAACAATGTTTTCAATTTTGTTCGATACATATTTGTCAGAATGCGTCTGCAAACGGAAAAAAGGATTACCATTGTACCAGAGTTTTGTTCAGCTGAAATACCTCGCTCTAACAGCATTCGATTTGATATAACTTTAGTTACGATTAAGTGATCTATTCCCTACTGCAGACGCAATTAAACGCAACTGTAGCAGACGACTTTTGCTGCATGTGGGAAAGGGTTAATTTGTAAAGAAAATACAGGAAGCATAGTAATGTCAAACATTAGTATGTACAAAAAGGACAATACTATGTGATGTTTAATGTTTTACATTAAATGATTGATCTGGGTCGTATATCGTACATCTAGCTCAACCATTAAACAATAAAAAAGAATTGATTGATATGGGTCGTAGATCGTAGCTCAATCATTAACAATTAATAGATAATTGGTTGATATGGGTTGTAGATCGTAGCTCAACCATCAAAGAATAATAGAGAATTTGTTGATCTGGGTCGTAGATCGTAGCTCAACCATTAAACAATAAAAGAGAATTGATTGATATGGGTCGTAGATCGTAGCTCAATCATCAAAGAATAATAGAGAATGTGTTGATCTGGGTCGTAGATCGTAGCTCAACCATTAAAAAATAATAGAGATTTGGTTGATCTGGGTCGTAGATCGTAGCTCAACCATTTACAAATAATAAAGAATTGGTTTATATGGGTCGTAAATCGTAACTCAACCATTACAAAATAATAGAGAATTGGTTGATATGAGTCGTAGATCATACATAGTTCAACTATTCAAAAATAATAGAGAATTGGTCGATATGGGTCGTAGATCGTAGCTCAACCATAACAAAATAATAGATAATTGGTTGATATGGGTCGTAAATCGTAGCTCAACCATCAAAGAATAATAGAGAATTGGTTGATATGGGTCGTAGATCGTAGCTCAACCATAACAAAATAATAGAGAATTGGTTGATATGGGTCGTAAATCGTAGCTCAACCATTAAACAAATAATAGAGAATTGGTTGATATGGGTCGTAAATCGTAGCTCAACCATTAAACAAATAATAGAGAATTGGTTGATATGGGTCGTAGATCGTAGCTTAACCATAACAAAATAATAGAGAATTGGTTGATATGGGTCGTAGATCGTAGCTCAACCATTAAACAAATAATAGAGAATTGGTTGATATGGGTCGTAGATCTCAGCTCAACCGTTTAAAAATGAAATAATATTGGTTGATCTGGGTCGTAGCACGTTGCTCAGCCAATCAAATTTCATAGGCTTCCGCCTCGGGTGCGGGAGATCGTGGGTTCGATCCCCGGCCGGTTCATACCAAACACTTTAAAAATGGTAGTAATGCCTTTCCTTCTTTGGCGCTCTTGTTGGGTTTGCATTAAGACGGACTCGCTGGTGTCAGAATAAATGTACCAGTAGCACTGATAACTTGAAAACTGTTGAAAAAGGCGTTAAACACCATGCAAAAAAAATAAAACATTGGAGTGATAATTCTAATTTTCTAAAAGCAGTTGACTCGTTAAATACCTCTAAACGAGGGAAACGGTTAACTCGTATCGCTCTAAATGCAAATTGATTTTCCAGCAAAGTGAACTCGAAATGGCAGTAACTGTGCAAAAAACCGATTAACTAATTTCAATTAAATTGTGTCGTCGTATAAAAATCAATAACTATGTTCAAATTGTTTATAGATCCCTATCACAACTCTCTATACATAGCTTCTAGCATGTCAATGGTTTTATTCTAAGTTGATTTAACCCCTTTCCCACATACAGACAACTTCTGACGCCTCTGCAGCAGACGACTTTATAAATCGTTTGTAACAAATGAAGAAATTGTTCAAGATGAGCAATTTCTCTATTTGTCCCACTGTTTTCAAATCTTGTCAATAATCATACTTCATTTATAGAAAATGTCCATATTTGTGCTTATATGTTGTCTTAGTCGTCAGCTGCAGATTTGTTGTGTGTTAGAAAGGGTTATACAAGGTTATAGAATAGCATCACTGGCTACAAGACTTAATCAATGGTAATTAATAAATATCACACATATCAGACTGATTAAATGTTTTAAATTTGTACAGATGAGCCGTTCCACGAGAAAACCAACAATATGGCCTATGCGTAATGTATCAGCCCAGATCAGCCTGTGCAGTCCGTGCAGGCTAATTCGGGCCGACACATTCCGTCTCTGGGATTTAGAGGTATAGAGTAATGCTTCCTGAAACAGAAAATCCAAAGGAGGCGAAAAGTGTCGGTCCGGGTTAGCTTGCGTGTCATGCTTATGCTGATCCGGGTCGATACCGTTACGCAGAGTCCACACTGTTGGTTTTCTCGTAATTCGGCTCAGACCAGTCGAACAAAGCAACAGTTTATTTTAGTAATTCAGGTAACCCTAGATCATTTGATTCGCAACTGGACATTGTACAACATCAACTTCTTGGGCAAACAGCTTCTATCGAAAAGAAATAGAAGAGTCCAAAATTGAAAGTACAATAACAATATATGCTGACGAAATCGATTTTCATTTAATTAGGCAATACATAATATTGCATCTCGTCATGCAAAATATATGAGTGTTCATCAATCAAATCAATATCGACGCTTCACTGTGTTTGCCTATGGTATGCAGCGGCGCTTGTAGTGTATTATAACGGACTATTTGAGACGTCCCGCGAGAAAACCAACAGTGTGGCCTTTGCGTAAAGTATAGACCCGGATCAGCCTAAACATGCCGGGCAGGCTTACCTGGACAGATCCTTTCCGCTTTCTGTGGATTTTCTGTTTCAGTCATTAATCTATACCTCTATTACCCCGAGATTAGAATGCGCGGACTACGCAGGCTGATCTGGGTCGATACATTACGCAGAGGCCATGATGTTGTGAATGCTTTGCTGTATGATTTTAAGTGCGTCTTTATGCCGTTTTCAATATCATTTCAATTATGGCAAGGCGACTGTTCACTTATGCTCCATCTCAGGTAAATCAACCTGCACTATGCAAGGAAATATTCCACGTCCAAGGGCACTTCACCATCACCGCCGCGACCGGGTATCGAACAATTGACGACCGGTTCCAGATCCGTCACGCTTTAAACTTGACCACAGCGGATTTCTGGAACACGAATAATTTCTCCTTCAGCAAATGCACGTGTCCTTGTATAAAGGTACACTTTTGCTTTTTCGAACAATTGATATTTACACCAAACTGCGCATGTATGTAGTCTAATTAATATCTACACTTTTGGCGTTTCACTAACAAAAACTGTTTGTTTAACCCTTTCCCAAATACAACAGATCTTTAGCAGACGACTTTGAAAACATCTCCTTAAGATACGGAAAATCTCTAGAAATGAAGGTATAATTACTGAAAAAAGGTTGAAAACATTGTGGCAAATGGAGAAATTGCTCATTATGAGCAATTTCTCCTTTTGCGACAATGATTTCAAATGTTGACTGCTGCAAAGGCGTCATGAAGCGTTTATATGTGGGAAAGGGTAAACCTGTCGCTGAGCAAAGAACATTTTGATAGACCAATCAAATGCACAGTCTGAAACAAACCTATATTAATCACAAATGCCGTCGTATACTTTTTTTAACGTGCTCAAATGAGAAGCAAAGTATGTCAATGATAAGATGTGTAAAATTAAAGCGGCCCTCAATGAATAAGTTTGTTTTATTGGGCTTTTACGACGCTTTCAACATTATTTCAGTTATATCATGGAGATAGTTAATTTATTCATTATCCCTTGGTAAACGAGCCAATACTAGGCTAGGAAACGTGTCTTGGCAAAGGGCCTTCCACCATAACCGTTGAGTCGCGACTGGAGATCGAACCCGGGACGCCCAGTTCCAATATACATTATTATTGATTTTAACGATCAGCGTAGCTACAGACCAAACTGTGTATCCAGTCATTCACAAACGGTTCCGAGAAACATTTCTATTGTTGCGGCTTACATGGAAGACATTTATTTATCCGTTTCCCATCTGCAGACGTATTTTGTTACATCTTCAACAGACGATTTTTGAAAACAGAAGGAGAACTTTTACATGATGAGCAATTTTTCCTTTTGCCATAGTTTTCAATTCTATTTAACGTTTTTTTATAAAATATGGTCAATGCCGTCGGCTGCAGAGTTGATATATGTGGAAAAGGGAAAAGACGATGCGGTCGCCAATGATACCTTTGATATTAATGATACCTTTGATACCAATGATATCTTTGATACCAATGATACCTTTGATACCAATGATACCTTTGATACCAATGATACCTTTGATACCAATGATACCTTTGATTCTAATAATACCTTTAATACCAGTGATACCTTTGATACCAATGATACCTTTGATATTAATGATACCTTTGATACCAATGATACCTTTGATACCAATGATACCTTTGATATTAATAATACCTTTGATACCAATGATACCTTTGATACCAATGATACCTTTGATACCAATGATACCTTTGATACCAATGATATCTTTGATACCAATGATTCCTTTGATACCTTTGATATCAATGATACGTTTGATACCAATGATTCCTTTGATACCTTTGATACCAATGATACCTTTGATACCAATGATTCCTTTGATACCTTTGATACCAATGATTCCTTTGATACCAATAATACCTTTGATACTAATGATACCCTTGATACCAATGATACCTTTGATATTAATGATACCTTTGATACCAATGATATCTTTGATACCAATGATATCTTTGATACCAATGATACCTTTGATACCAATGATACCTTTGCTACCAATGATACCTTTGATACCAATGATACCTTTGATACCAATGATACCTTTGATACCAATGATACCTTTGATACTAAGGATACCTTTAATACCAATGATACCTTTGATACCAGTGATACATTTGATACCAATGATACCTTTGATACCAATGATACCTTTGCTACCAATGATACCTTTGATACCAATGATACCTTTAATATTAATGATACCTTTGATACCAATGATACCTTTGCTATCAATGATACCTTTGATACCTTTGATATCAATGATACCTTTGAAACAATGATACCTTTGATACCGATGATACCTTTGATACCAATGATACCTTTGATACCAATGATACCTTTGATACCAATGTTACCTTTGATACCAATGATACCTTTGATACCAATGATACCTTTGATACCAATGATTCCTTTGATACCAATGATACCTTTGATACCAATGATACCAATGATACCTTTGATACCAATGATACCTTTGATACCAATGATACCTTTGATACCAATGATACCAATGATACCTTTGATACCAGTGATTCCTTTGATACCAATGATACCTTTGATACCAATGATACCTTTGATACTAATGGTACCTTTGATACTAATGATACCCTTGATATCAATGATACCTTTGATACCAATGATACCTTTGGTACTAATGATACGTGTTGATACCAATGATACCAATGATACATTTGATACCAATGATACCTTTGATACCAATTATACTTTTTGATACTAATGATACCTTTGATACCAATGATACATTTGATACCAATTATACATTTGATACCAATTATACATTTGATACCAATGATACCTTTGATACCAATGATACCTTTAATACCAATGATACCTTTGATACCAATGATACCTGACTGTCCATCCTGTGTACTGGTTGTTGAATATATTTTCTTCACGTTATATTGGCCCTTTTTAACAGTATTCCAGTTGCATCACAGCAGCGATACACTTATCCACAACATCGCTCATATGTGACTCACCAGACAGGAAATTGTTCCTTGGTCTATCTTAACCGCATCGGGCAGGATCGAACTTAGGACGCCATTACCCGATCTCGATAGTAACCTTCATATTTGAAGAAATCCTTGTGGGACAAAACTGGTTTATTACATGCTCTACTTTCTCTTTCAAATAAGGTCAAAATTCTCATAATGACAAAAGCAATCATTTCCAATGCATCATATACACATTTACAATAACTTTAAACTCAGTGTCATATATTCAATGCACATTGGTGAAGGTGTACACTCATTTCTACGCAGACAAAGGTTTCTTTAGGGACTACTAAATCAGCACGGCCGCTGATTTGTTTGCCGTAATTTGGCCTATATGGGATTGTGCGTGTAAGCCAGCTAAAATCAAGCCACTGTTATGTCATTATAGTGAATACTGGTTGAATATACTACAATACAAAACAATACAATGACGTTTTTTGTAACCAAAGGCCCTCGGTCCAAAATACAATCAGATTCTACAAGAATATGGTTGACATGGTTTATACAATTAAAGAAAGTATCATTACAACATCAAATTTATAATATTAAATTCATGGTTGAGAAATCAGTTTGATTGGGAATGTTTATGCAAACAGCAAGATTAAAAGTAATTCCTCTAGCATGAACAGCAGTTGATCATAAATTATGATTTAGGCTCGATGATGGTCTTTTCGGCATGACTAGATCAACCACACTTGACCGCAAAGGTTCAATAACCATACGGGCTGCAATCTAAAGGTGGTAATTAAGTTTATATCGATCCACGAGTGTCTTGCTGTCAAACCTGACATATATTCCATTGATTATGTTACAACTAAATGAAAGTATATATATATAGAAAAAGAAGTTACGTCTGTTATGCAATTGGTTATATGCCGGTCTTGTCTTATAGTTCAACGAAGTCACATGTAGGGTTCTCGTTGCATTCCAATTCCGTTTAGACATCACACAAACAGACTCCACTGTAGCAGACGACTTTCGAAAATATTGTGGCAATAGAGAAATTGCTCATGATGAGCAATTTCTCCTTTTTTTCAGGATGTTTCAACTCTAATCTGTATCTGTATTTTCATATACAGGGTTTTCTATAGTTTGCAAAGATGTAATCAAAGTATTTTGCTGCAGATTTGTTGTATGAGGAAAGGGTTAAAGGGTTCTGTAAATTGAAGCAGCAATTCTAGTTGTTTATCCCGAAGCTACGAGTATGACAAGGTTGTATGAAGTCGGAGAGTGAATTCTCTTTTGAGGCTGTGATGATACAATACCCCTGTCTGTTTAGCACAGACATTAACACATCATGGTGGTAGTAATGGCTTTCCCTCATTGGTGCTCATAAGTGCAGGGTTAGCATAACGATGTACTCGCTGGTGTCTGGATAAATGGACCAGTAGCACTGGTAAATTACCCGGGAAGCGTTTCCAATTAACTCTTTCAGCGCCGAATTGTTTAAAGTAGACTCTTCCAAGTTCAAAATCGGGCGTCTCCATTTCTCATGTAAAAAAAGTTTGGATTATTTTGATAACTAAAAGGCAAACAATGCTGATTTCAGGTGAGACAGCTCGTTACGAGCTGACTCGCCTGAATCAGTATTGTTTGCAAAAACCTCAATATTGCCTTTGGCGCTGAAAGAGTTAAGGAAAAGATAGTTGAGAGTGGCGTTAAACATAATACCTACAAACACATAAATACAATATCCCTTTCTCTTTTCCACGCAAGACCACTAAACTGAGCAGGTGAATTTGATTTAGAAGGCTATCAAGAGTTGTCATTTGTTCGCGATATTAAACCATACCTTCCTTATTTGACTTAGTAGGAGCCTGTTTTCGGAAAAAGGGTATAAGTTGTCTTACGTGAATACAGTTGATTTAAATCAGCCTATGCCCCCGCACAGTTTCATCAAGATCTACGTCATTCACTACTATCTTACATACACATGATAGGAGCCACTGTAATTTGGTACGGATTCTAATGAGACCGGGCAGCTGTACAGGCTAATCTGAATCTACAATGTTCAGATATGCCAGTTTGAAACTTTTCTCACGCGCAGGCATATATTACGTTGTGAGGCTTCCGCACGGTCATTGATTCATTATAGACACGTCTAGACAAAGTTAAGTCTTTCCCACATTTAGACGCATTTTGACGTCCCTACAGCAGACAAATTGTGAAAACATGGTGGAAAAAGTGGCAATTGCTTATAAAGACCAGTTATCCTTTTTGTGCCACAATTTGTTCAACTCTTTCCGATACATTTGTCTAGATGTTTTCGATGTGGTCTGCTGCTATTTTGTTGAATATGGAAGAAGGGTTAAGCCTCCTGGAAGCAGACGTCAAGCATGATTAATATAACATGAAAGCTTTTTGCGCAATCGATGTAAAATAAATAAGTTTAATTCTAAAACCACCCCAATGATTTCTTCAGACCAGCTTTGTTGCCTGCCAGTTTGATATTTAGCATTGATTTTAGATCCGTATATATACTCCTCAGGGAACAGACATGAACAGTTATATTGAAATCAGAGAATGCTTTGTGGTACGTTTATTGACAACATTGCAGCATAGGTCGTCTTGAATGAACCATATACATTTAAATAAAAAACCGACAATCAGCGCTTCAATATGTCGTTGTTTATATTGGGATTCGCTTCGCTAGATATCCCTTATTGTCAGGCTTTTCCGTCTGTCTGTCTGTCTGTTTGTTTGTAAAGCGACGCTCCACAGCCCAAACCGACGGGCCGATTCCGATGAAACTTGGTGAAAAGGTGCCACAGGGGCTCAGGGTGTGCGCGTTTGAGTTTCGTTCCTAATTACCATTCCGTTGCTATGCAGCTTGCAAAACACCACTTTTTTAAAATTCAAACCATTTTTCTATCTTCTCCTACAATTTTGAATGTGGAAAGCTGAAACTTTGGTTTAAGATACTTCGAGATATTTAGAAAAAACGTTACGATTTTTTATTTAGACCTTTGTTTCCAAATAATATGGAAAAGGCATAGCCTCAAAACGAGCACAAAACAGAACAGAACAAGATATTACATAATGCTATTAAACAGAAGAAACATATCAAAAACCTTTCAATTATTCTTACAAATCAGAACAGTTACATTTTATCAAAGAGCTCTTTAATCTTTATGACCAGGGCCTTTTGTATAATCCATGCTCAATCCTGAAGGATATTTGTAGTAAATCACAAAATAAGCTCTCTGGGTCACTAAAACAGAAAGGAGTTGCTCTGAATCTAAACAACTTATTGTTTCCATCTAAAGCGGTCCAAACATCCACCTTTATTGCTCTAGAGACTTACCTGCTAGACTGACAGTGACAGATACAATGTAATCTGCAGTATCTAGAATATAGTTCCAACGTTGTACATTGAAGTTTTAAAACCAGCACAAATTGAGACATGACTAGAGTGGACTATATAAAAAAGTTCCAACTCTGATCATATCCCGGGTCGTGAAAGTTCATGGTGTTGGCAAGTCTTTTCTTCACTGATCATCCTTCAGATCCCGGATGTGGTCGGATGGATATCTCCTCTAAATTGTCAGATACTCCAAACTCTCAATGTTAAACTATTGTTTTAGTTATTATAAGATGAAATGGAATGTTTAATTTTTACACAAATAATTTTAATATAATTATATATTGCACTTGTTAATTGATTGTTGGGATGGGTCCACTGGGACACGTCTGTTTTGAACAACAAGTCAGATTTGTCTTAGTGGAAGCATCTCTACAATGGTCAAATCACTATTGTTTACAATTTTAAGCCATGGGAAAATCACATTCCAAAGTGATGACATCATCATATCTATTTCCCTCATAGCGTTTTACTAACAACTCTATTTTTTGTCTAATAAATCATAGATTACAAAAAACTCTGTCCCAGCATAACCTAATACACCTATTATGGATGAATTCTCCAACAATTTTTCAGTCTATTTTTACCTTTGTTATATTCTCCCATCTGCAAAATGTAATACATTGTATGGGGTTGACAAGGTATATTATTAACCTACCTCTACAGCAATTTTAATCCTGATGTAATTTTAAATCCATTTATATACACTTAACTCCAACAGGAATTCGTCGAGGCCCCATAGTTTGCAGTTTCCGTGATATAACTGAAATATTGTTGAAAACTATGTAAAATCCCTAATAAAACCAAAACATTATTGTATGCATTTAACTTAAACATTATTTCAGTTGTATCATAGAAACTGTTTGCTTTTTCATGATGCCTCGATAAATGAACCAGTACCAAAAACCATCTGCGGATCAAACCCAGGGATGCCTGGTTCCACAATATAGACACCATACCACAGACCAAATTACTAATCTTATATTATGTAATCATCTGCCTTGCAGTTTATTTCATTTTCATTTTGTGAACACCTAAGTATAATTTTGATTTTTTTTTTTAGTTTGTTAGCAATCAATATTTTAAGTTATGATGCCCAGCCTTGCCATATGTAGGCGAACTCTAGTGACCTAGATTTTAAACCGACATGACCTATTTTTAGAAATTGGTCTAGCTATTGACAAGACAAACTGTCTAACAAAGTGTCAAGCTGCTGATGCAAATAATGCAGTCTCTAGTGTTAAAAATATTTTTCTCAAATTTAGCCTATTGACCTAGTTTTTGACAGAACATGACCTTCACTAAAACTTATATTAGATATCATGAAGAAATCTATAAAAAATGTGGTTTCCACAATATTCACAGTTTTCTATTAATTTGGTGAAGTGACCTAGTTTTAGACCCGACATGACCCATTTTCAAACTTGGCCTAGACATCAGCAAGAAAAATATTAATTTGGCATAGAAACCTAGTTCTTGACCGGACATGACCTACTGGTATATATATTCGAACATAGACTAGATATCATCAAGGCAATTATTCTAATAAAGTTTCAATATATGCTGATTGTTCAAATTAAAAATGCAGCCTCCAGAGTGTTCACAAGATTTCCCTTCAATTTCACCTTGTGACCTAGTTTTTGACCTCACATGATCCATTTTTGAACTTGGGAAAGATTTGATAGAGATAAATGTTCTGATAAACATTCAATAAAATTGGATGCCAAATGTTGCCTGTAGAGTGTTCACAAGGCAATTGGTGTTGATGCCCGACAGAGGGACAAAATGTGATCACAAGAGATCACCTGGAGCACTTTGTGCTCAGGTGAGCTAAATAAAACTAGAATGGAGTGCTTCCCGGAGCACCTGCCAGGGCCTTGTCAGAAAATTTAAATTTTTGGCAGAAAAGGGGCAATAACTCTGATATAAACAAATATTTGGATTATTCCCCTTATGTGAACCAAACACACACATTGATATAAACATTTGTCAGAAGTTTCAATGTAATCCTTTGAGTAGAATAAAAGTTATTTGAAAACGTAATGAAAAACGTGACGGACAGACGGTCGACAGACAGCGGACAAAAAAAAAGTAATCTCTAAGTGCCTACCATACTACGCAGGTGACACAATCAAATGCTTAATTTAAACAATTTAATTTGATTTAAACAAAATGTTTGAAAATAACTGTAAAATTTAGCTCTTATACCTCTCCCATGTACAACACATATGCAGCAGAAGGTTTAAACTTTAATTCCTAGACAAAATTGAAAACACTTTGGCAAACGTAGAAATTGCTCAGTTAGAATAATTTCTGCTTTTTTCATAATGTTTTCAAAAGTGGTCAGCTGCAGAGTTGTCAGAAAACGTATATATATTTATTCAAATTTCTCAGATGTAGAGACTGTAAATTTAATCAAATCTGACACTGTCTGATATTTTAATGTTGTGTTGTATCTAATCATACAGATGCACAGGCTACTATTAATCTAAACTAATGTCATCATATGTAACTATAGAAACTGTATTTAAATGTTACTGCAAAGACTTCAAAATGGTACTAATGACTTTCCCTTAAAAATTGTTGATAGCAGGTTAAAACACCCTACAAACAAGCACGGTAAAGAGATTTACATGTAAAGTAAAATTCAGACATTAATTAACCCTTTCCCTCATATAGACGCTTTCTGACGCCTCTGCAGCAGACAGCTTTTTGAAAACATAGTGACAAAAGAAGAAATTGCACAGAACGTGCAATTTCTCCTTTTGCCACAATGTTTTCCACTTTTTGTCATAGGTTATCCATTTAATTGCAGAGATTTTCCATTTTTTGACAAAATATGTTCAAAGTCGTCTGCTGCAGAATTGTTGTATGAGGGAAAGGGTTAACAATACAATTGAACCCATATTCAATACAGAAGCAAATATTCACTACCTTGTATATTTTTAAACATGTGGATTACTTCGATTTATAACTGAAATAAAATATTTTGGTTGCTGCAGTCATTATCCATGTTTGGAAAACACAATTCGTTAACTTCAATGTTCAGAGGGGATTTCGAAACCGGATGTCCCGGGTTCGATCCCCAGTCGCGGCACTACGGTCATGGTGGAGTGCCCTTGGGCAAGGCACATTTTCTAGCCTAGTACTGGTTTGTTTACCCAGGGATCATGAATAATTAAAAATTTAATTGCGCGCTAAATGACCTTAGCTGTCGATGCGCCATAAAACAATATACATTAATTCATTCAATGTTCGGAGCTCAAGAAATGGCATATTTTGCATGTTATTAAAGCCTTATTTCACATCCTAATGCTAATGTTACAGCTAAATTACTCAAAAGAATCATCAGAGTGAGACCAGTCTTTGAGTAGTTACTGTACCCACAACATAGGATTAAATGAGTGCTAACTGAGATATTGTGGAAGCAATTAAGACCTGCTTACTCTTCCTTACATAGTTCTTTGGCTGTTGCAGTCAATTTTGTATGCAGGGCTAAACTCAGGCAATGAAAGAAGAAATTTCCATCACAATGCTGAATGGGAACATCCTTGACTGGATATAAAGTCAATACATTGTGGAGTTTTAAAAAAAGCCATTGAATTTGGATATGGTGAGGCATGTTTTGAACTAATTAGTGTAATGTAAGTGAACAAACATAATACAAAGAAACGCGAAAAATGACACTTAATCAGTAAGATTGTAGATCAGGCAGGCCAGTTCTAGTCACCATTTCATTTTCAATGTATGGAGAAAGCAGATAAACCAGCCAGCTGTGACGTTTGATTAGAAGTGTAACCAAACAATGTCAGGGCGAAAAACTAACAAGACCTAATGACAGGATGTCTTTTTATTATCGTAAAAAGCTGAATTAAAAACCCCCATAAAATTCACTTCTTGTTGGATTAACTTGTCATTGGTTCAAACCTGTGCAACTTGGATTGGATAGTAAATTGTCTCTGACACAGATCTGCCAAGGCATTTCCATCGACGGACCCAACAATTAATCACTAATAATTAATCAGCTGATCCATTGGTTAAATGAATATAATTATAAATTGGTATGAACAAAATATACAGAAATCTAATCTTTATACATAATTAAATAACAATTACACAATCAATGTGATGCAAAATTACATCATATAATATGAACTGGTATAGCTAGATAGCGAAAACAACTTGTTTTCGCGAAAACAACTTGTATGTCACGAAAACAACTTTATATATGACTGTAAAGTCCATATAACCATAATTGTTCATATTTATTAAAGTAATAGCACATTCAAGAACATATTACAATACATTTTAACAGTTTGTAAAAGTGTTTTTGTACTTATTATCGCGAAATAGAAAAAAATACATAGTGGCCTAGGCTAAAACGCATATTAATAAATAGAATCGGCTCACGAAAACAACTTGGCTGTCACGAAAACAACTTTATACATGACTATAAAATCAATAAAACCATATTTTTTCATAATTATTAACTTAATATTACATGCACGAACATATAACAATTCATTTTAACAGTTTGTAATAGTGTTTTTGTATTTATTATCGTGTAATAGAAAATTTACAGAGTGGCATAGGCTAACGCATATAAATAAATAGAATCGACTCACGAAAACAACTTTTTATAGTTGTATAACGGCCATATAACCATATTTGTTTATAATTTTTAATTTTATAGCACATGCACGAACATATTACAATACATTTTAACAGTTTGTAATAGTGTTTTTGTACTTATTATCGCGAAATGGAAATGACTTGGTCTACGAAAACAACTTCTCTAACGAAAATGACTTTTCCCACAAAAACAACTTGTCCTACGAAAACAACTCTCTAACGAAAATGACTTGGTATAATAAATCATCTTCTCTAACGAAAACGACTTTTCCCACGAAAATGACTTGTCCTACGAAAACAACTTCTCGTCAATATTTTTCTCGTCAATAATGATACAACATATTTCCGTTTCACCAGCATCATCTACACATTTATATGGGTTTTAGCCTATGCCGATCCCGAAATACATATTTTTCGATATTAAATACAAAATAATGTTAAAATATGGATTTAATTTGTTATAAATCCATTTATCATGTGTTGTTTAAGTGATATTTAATGAAAAAATATTGTTACATGGGTTTTAAAGTCATATAAAAAGTTGTTTTCATGACCGATAAGTTGTTTTCGCGAAAACAAGTTGTTTTCGCTATCTAGCTATACCCTATATGAACAGAGAATATCATCAGAGGTTTTAATCAAATTTACTTATCAGATGACTATGAGTGCAATACACATTTGGAACACAATCCCAGTTTCATTTTAGGCAACAAAAAGCAATGAACATGTCTGACATAATAAGAATGTTGCAAGGTGCTTACTATATACTATAGTTCTATATATCCTCGAGCATCCGTAATTCGTGAGTGTAAGGCTTCAAAGACAAAATATGCAGAAGGCTTAGTGAATGATACGAAATTTCATGTCTTATCTGAAAGATTTATTTATTTCCTCCAAGCTTCGAGCAAAAAATCCTTTGAAAACTAATAATTCACAAAAAAAATAATCTTGAATACACATGTGTTCAACAAGTCAGAAGCTGAAATTGTTATCCTATTTTCGTGACGTCATTATTTTGGCACTTTGCAGTTTCCATAAAGACAACACACACAAAAAATATTTATTTTTTAAAAGGGGCAATATGTCGTAACATATTGAAAACTAAAAAACTGAAGTAATTAAACATTTTATATAGTTTAAATCAATTAATTTGAAATTATCCTTGATATAAATATGAACTTTTTTTTTTTTAATTACTCAACTTTGAATTTTCGTTAAACTTATTTTCCTCTCTCATTTTTTATCCCACTGTGTCAACCTAAAGGGTTTGCATGGATGTTTGGACCCTGTAAGCATCCTATATTTATATCATCACAAAGATCAATACAGATTTCAAAATTGCCATATTTCTAATGGGATATTATTTAAAATATTTTAGTTATTTTACATCTCTATGCGTAAGCACCTTTAGGAATGTGAAATCCAATGAAAAATTGTATTGACCTAACTAGGTCAAACAAATCACATGACCCTAGCCGCCATTTTGTAAACAACAAAATACCCTTTTTACGGTAAATTTTCATGTCCGATTTTTCCACTTTTTGGGGTTTAAACTGTTCTTTAAATTTGGTATATAAAAAATAAGGGTATTTTGGCTATTCCTCCCATGACAACAAGTTACAAAACTGTTGAAGATGCATTCTATTGTTGAAATATGTCAGCAAATACATTGGCCATTGGGAAATAATTTTACAGTTCCAAATCGGCTGCAAGGACAAAGTCACGTGATATAAGCCCGAAAATAGTGACATCACGAAAAGGGATGCTAACGAAAATGGAATGTCCAACGATATGTATAATTGCGATTGTGAGGTTGCAGCCCAAACTTGCCTTATGGCCCAGCAAAACACTCCTAATCTGCACAATTTGGTTTGGTTTGGTTTCAAACAAATAGTCACTCTAACCAGAACCTTGTAAAATGTTATCAAGATCTAACGTTTCGCCCCAATATGGTTTTGTGACAAGTAGACATATGAAAGTAATATAAAAGACCTGTGACAAACTTATCTCCTAAAACGAAAAGAACATTCTCAATTGTTCCTGTCACTTGTTTCATAAAGGCCATTGAAATCATTTAGCAGCCGCACACCTGCTTCCTTTAATCATCATGCCATTTGCATACGAATAGTTTGTGAAATGTGGGCCGTGACAGGTTTGCGCAAGCCACTTTTCGCATGCATCATGACTTTTCGTAAAATCGCTGTTGCCATCAAATGTTTATGCAGTGCTAAACTCAGGCAATGAAAAATGCAATTTCCGTCACTGGGAACATCCGCGACTGAATACAAAATATCTAGAATTCTCTTATAATGTTTGTAAATGAACAAATGTGATGTTTGTTTGCAAAAATGCACTCGATATTAAAGCAAAACGCTATATTTGACACTTACTTGATAAACGTGTAGATCCGGCGGGCGAAATCTAGTAACCGATTCGCTTTCAATGTATCGAAAATGCAGGAAACCAGCCAGTGACTGTGCTTGATTATGTATTCTGGGCATAATCTTGCGTGTTTTAAATTGTTGTTATCCCTAAATGTGTAAATAATTTATTATTTGAGATACATATTAGACAAACCAAGGAACAAACTAAATAATCTAGGAGTTAATGATGACTTTTCCGCGATAGATTATCGCGCACCTGTACTGAAGTTCTCTCATAGCAACAAAGGAACATTCTTATTTTACCGGTCACTTGTTTCATAAAATAAACCTGATTGCACTTGATTCTGTTGTCAAAATTTTGTATTTCAAGTGGAATTACGTTTTTTTCAGACACTGGACTATAATTTCAAGCTTGTGTGGCTTTATATTGTTATACAATCATGAATGACATTCACAACATTTCGAGTTGCACTGAAGACAGTTCCTTGACAACAAAGCCTTCGTCGCTGCGGACTACTTAGATAAACAATAAATGTTCTTGTTTAATTTATCTACGCCAACCATTTATAAGAAATGTCTTAAAAATATGAGATGATGAATAACCATAACACTTTTACGAATGCATCAACAAAAATATTTCAATTTTCGAATTATATCCAATCAGAGCGTGGGCTGCGAACCTGAAAGTCGCCCATGAAATGACATCCGGAAAAAAGGCCATACTGATTTTAATTTACCATTGAATTCTGATATATATCTTGATCTTGACTAAAGATGTTATCTAATAACTCGCTGTGCTCGTTATTAGCCATTCAAAAATAGCCGTTGCTATGCAGCTAGCAAAAAACCGCTCCTTTTACAAGGTGCGCACTTTTCACCAGTATTCACCAAGTCACCACAATAGTGACCCTATCACACTAGTTCTTCATATATATATACAAAGGCAAATCTCACGTCGCCTTCCGACTTGTGGATTATCTTACCTAGTATACGATTTTATGAAAAATTATGGCATCTTCTTAATGTATCGACCAGATCAGCCTGCACTGTCTGCGCAGACTGATCCGGGCCGATACATTCCGTCTCAGTGGGATAGATGTTTAGAGTAGTGATTCTTGAAACAGGAAATCCACATGAGGCGAAAAGTGTCTATCCGGGTAAGCCTGCGAGGCATGCTTAGGCTGATCCGGGTCGATACTTTACGCAAAATCCACAATGTTGGTTATCTCCTGGGACGGCTCATATTTATATGCACGTACCTTAACAATAGTTTACAATGGTAATAATGGCTGCCATCCTTTGCGCTCAGGATTGCGGGGTTATCATTACGACTGACAGGCTAGTGTCAGGATAAATGGACCAGTAGTACTGATAATGTACCAAGGATATGCCGTGATATATCTGATACATTGTAGAAAGCGGCGAAAACACCAAACAATCAAACACACCTTAAACACATACTGGAAGTAAAGAATATAACATATTTACAAACAAAACCAAGAGTACAAATGTAAGAAAAACCTTGTGAAGTAAGATTCGAGGAAAAGAGTGGCAATATGTACAAACAAAATTAATATTTTAAATAAGAAGCAAAATATGTGTCCAATCAAATCTTTATTTTGCGATAGAGGAGAACACTCTGAAAGGAAAGGATAAATTATTCATAATGATTGATATCCCGCCTCTAAAACAGTGGACTTCAAAAACCTCTAACATGCGATCATTGAACGTTTTTTGCTGATTTGATGTTTTCACCGGATTGCTTTTCGTGAGAAACATTTTTAAATGTATCAATGAAGTACGAAGCTGACAATACATGAATTTTGTATTTTTCAAGCCTTCACTCGAACACTTCAATAACTCGAAGCAATTCATGTTAATGAGTTATCTCCCCTGTTGACCCCTTCCCCCTACCGATAGTGTAGGCGACAATTTGATTGGCTGATACAAAGGTCAATCTGAGATGACCTGTTTAAGTCTTGTTATCACCGTACTTGTGAGGATGTAGACCGCCTCGGTAGTGTAGTGCTAGAACGTCCGACTCGGGTACGGGAGGTCAGGGGTTCGATCCCCGGTAGAGGCATACTTTAAGAATAGCTGTAATTTCTACCCTCATCGACGCTCAGGGTTGCGGCGTTAGCATCACGATTGTATGTCTGATGTCAGTATAAATGGCCCAGAAGTACTAGTAACTTACCCAGGAAACCCCATAATATAACTGATATGACAGCGGCGTCAAACATCAAAACAATCTATCAGATGTTTTCAGAATGTTAATACTAATTGCTAGTAAAAAGGGAAAGTCCTGATCAGATTGATTGATTGATTGGGGTTTAACGCCATTTTAAACATTTTCTCAGTCATATCACGGCGGCCAGTTCACCTACTCATGTATTTCCTGGTTTTCTCACACCAGTACTTCACACAACAATCTTCCCAAGCAACTGGCTGCTTTTCTACATAGACTTAGCCCATTAATAGAAGACGCATGTCGCAATGACTTTTGTAAAACGTCGGAATGAAAGTTGGCCGCGCCGGGATTTGAACTCCTGGATTGACAGCCCGCGTCGCCACCGACTGAGCTACCGGGGCTTGGCACCTGATCAGAATGCAAGAAGGCCCAAGCTGATCTGTATCTTCCGAGATCGCACAGTTACAAAGGTCGGTTTTCATGTGATGCGACTTTTAAACCAACATTGTAGACTCTTGCGTAAAGTATCGACCCGGATCAGCCTGAGCATGCCGCGCAGGCTACCTAACCTAGACAGACAATTTTCGCCTCCTCAGGAATCATTACTCTATACCTCAGAGAGAGACGAATGAGGCTTGTTACAGTGACTTTTTTTCAAACGTCGGATAGAACGTTGGCCGAGCTGGGATTCGGACTCACAACCCATGGATTGATAACCCGCGTCGCTACCGAATGTATCACAACAATTAAGAAAAAAACGTGAAATCTTGAAATATTGAAATATGAAGAAAACGGAAAAAAAGAAAATTTGATCGTTTTTCACCTGAAGTTGTCTATTGCAAATACGTTAACGTATGTCCGTTGGGGGGAACTATAGGAATAGACAATTTGATGAGTTAATTTATAATATTCCTCTGGGATGGAAGGGCAAAAAAATAATCCGTAACCCAATATCTTTTGTCTCGAATTGTGACAACACGACACTCTCATGATACAACAAGCCATTCTCCCAAGAAAAAACCAACATTGTGGACTCTGCGTAAGGTATCGACCCGGATCAGCCTAAGCATGAAGCGCAGGCTAGTTCGGACAGACATTTTTCGGATACTGTGGATTTTCTTTTTACTCTATACCGCCATCCACCTGAGACGGAATGTGTCGGCTGATCTTGGTAAATAAATTACGCAGAGTTCATAATGTTGGTTTTCTCGTGGAACGGCTCATGTTTATAAAAAAAAGACGTTTTCAATCTCTGTTGCAGACGACCGTATAAATCGATATTTTTATTTAACATTTAGGCTTCTGGACAATCTACTAACATATACATACAATAACTATTAATTACAAACTAGAAATACTAAAGATGTATCAATTTGGTTTATAATATTTTGTAGTCGTTTGAATAGCTATTTATAACAGTTCTCGATGGATTTTCCTTAACCTTAGAGCTTCAATTAAGGCCACTCGTCTTTCAGTTCGTGACAAAAGAAATATTCAATTTCAGTTGTCATATTTCCAAGATATTTACAGCATTCTTTGTTAACCGCTTTAGCTGATTGAAAAGATATCACATTATTCGTTGTACACAAAGTGACTTTGGCGAAATCATAATCCTAGATAGCTTTTAGTTCATAGATACCGCCTCGGTGGTGTTCTGGTAGAGCTTCCGCCTCATGTACGGGGGCAGATCTTACAAAGCCGAGGAGCTGTACAAGCCTATCTGAACCTACACTGTACAGAAACGCGAACGTGTATCTTTTCACAGTCTCATATTATAACCTGGATCGTCACAAATTATAAAATACTCGCATGTTTGCATATGGTGGGTCAAGATTATCTCCTAAATGTCTTTTACCCTTTCGCTGCCGAAGGCAATTAAAGGCATTTGAAAACAATGCAGATTCAGGTGAGACAGCTCATAACGAACTGTCTTTCCTGAAATCTTCATTGTTTGCCACTTAGACGTTAAACATTTCCAAATATCCTGTTTGACGAAATATCGAATGTTTTAATTTTCAAAACGGAACAGTAGACGTTGTGTAATCCGGCAGTGAATGGGTTTAACTGTGTCAGTATGGTCAAAGTCTAACTTTGGTATTCAGTTAGATGGTATTGTCATAGTCTAACTTTGGTATTCAGTTAGATGGTATTGTCATAGTCTAACTTTGGTATTCAGTTAGATGGTATTGTCATAGTCTAACTTTGGTA
Organism: Serripes groenlandicus; assembly: GCA_031761405.1. NCBI lineage: Eukaryota > Metazoa > Mollusca > Bivalvia > Cardiida > Cardiidae > Serripes > Serripes groenlandicus. The sequence goes on from JASEVX010000005.1 coordinate 47,543,645, forward strand.
TTCAGTTAGATGGTATTGTCATAGTCTAACTTTGGTATTCAGTTAGATGGTATTGTCATAGTCTAACTTTGGTATTCAGTTAGACAGTATTGTCATAGTCTAACTTTGGTATTCAGTTAGACAGTATTGTCATAGTCTAACTTTGGTATTCAGCTGGATGGTATTGTCATAGTCTAACGTTGGTATTCAGTTAGATGTTCTTGTCATAGCCTTACTTTGGTATTCAGTTAGATGGTATTGTCATAGTCTATTGCCATAGTCTAACATTGGTATTCAGTTAGACGGTATTGTCATAGTCTAACTTTGGTATTCAGTTAGATGGTATTGTCATAGTCTAACTTTGGTATTCAGTTAGACGGTATTGTCATAGTCTAACTTTGCTATTCAGTTAGATGATATTATCATAGTCTAACTTTAGAATTCAGTTATATGTTATTGTCATAGTCTCACTTTGGTATTCAGTTAGATGATATTTTCATAGTCTAACTTTGGTATTCAGTTAGACGTTATTGTAATAGTCTTACATTGGTTTTCAGTTAGACGATATTGTAATAGTCTTACATTGATATTCAGTTAGATGGTATTGTCATAGTCTAACTTTGGAATTCAGTTAGATGGTATTGTCATAGTCTTACTTTGGTATTCAGTTAGATGTTATGGTCATAGTCTAACTTTGGTATTTAGTATGGTATTGTCATAGTCTAACGTTGGTATTCAGTTAGATGTTATTGTCATAGTCTAACTTTGGTATTCAGTTACATAGTATTGTCATAGTCAAACTTTGGTATTCAGTTAGATGGTATTGTCATAGTCTAACTTTGGTATTTAGTTAGATGGTATTGTCATAGTCTAACTTTGGTATTTAGTTAGATGATATGGTCATAGTCTAACTTTGGTATTTACTTAGATGTTATGGTCATAGTCAAACTTTGATATCCAGTTAGATGGTATTTTCAGAGTCTAACTTTCTTATTCAGTTAGATGGTATTGTCATAGTCTAACTTTGGTATTTAGTTAGATGATATGGTCATAGTCTAACTTTGGTATTTACTTAGATGTTATTGTCATAGTCTAACTTTAGTATTCAGTTATGTGTTATCGTCATAGTTTAACTTTGGTATTCAGTTAGATGGTATTGTCATAGTCTTACTTTGGTATTCAGTTATACAGTATGGTCATAGTCTGACTTTGGTATTTAGTTACATAGTATTGTCATAGTCAAACTTTGGTATCCAGTTAGATGGTATTGTCAGAGTCTAACTTTGGTATTCAGTTAGATGGTATTGTCATAGTCTGACTTTGGTATTTAGTTAAATGATATGGTCATAGTCTAACTTTGGTATTTACTTAGATGTTATGGTCATAGTCTAACTTTAGTATTCAGTTAGATGTTATCGTCATAGTTTGACTTTGGTATTCAGTTAGATGGTATTGTCATAGTCTTACTTTGGTATTCAGTAAGACAGTATGGTCATAGTCTAACTTTGGTATTTTGTTAGACAGTATGGTCATAGTTTATGTATGGTATTCAGTTACATAGTATTGTCATAGTCTAACTTTAGTATTCAGTTAGATCGTATTGTCATAGTCTAACTTTGGTATTAAATAAAACGGTATTGGCATAGTCTAACTTTGGTATTCAGTTAGACAGTATGGTCATAGTCTGACTTTGGTATTGAGTTAGACAGCATGGTCATAGTTTATCTTTGGTATTGAGTTAGACGGTATTGTCATAGTCTTACTTTGGTATTCAGTTAGATGTTATGGTCATAATCAGACATTGGTATTTAGTTAGACAGTATGGTCATAGTCTAACTTTGGTATTTAGTTAGACGGTATTGTAATAGTCTTACATTGGTATTTAGTAAGACATTATTGAAATAGTCTTACATTGGTATTCACTAAGACAGTATTGTAATATTCTTACATTGGTATTCAGTTACACAGTATTGTAATAGTCTTACATTGGTATTCAGTTAGACAGTATTGTAATAGTCTTACATTGGTATTCAGTAAAACAGTATTGTAATAGTCTTACATTGGTATTCACTAAGACAGTATTGTAATATTCTTACATTGGTATTCAGTTAGACAGTATTGTAATAGTCTTACATTGGTATTCAGTTAGACAGTAATGTAATAGTCTTACATTGGTATTCAGTAAGACAGTATTGTAATAGTCTTACATTGGTATTCAGTAAGACAGTATTGTAATAGTCTTAAATTCGTATTTAGTAAGACATTATTGTAATATTCTTACATTGGTATTCAGTTAGACAGTATTGTAATAGTCTTACATTGGTATTCAGTTAGACAGTATTGTAATAGTCTTACATTGGTATTCAGTAAGACAGTATTGTAATAGTCTTACCTTGGTATTCAGTTAGACGGTATTGTAATAGTATCACATTGGTTTTCAGTTAGACGATATTGTAATAGTCTTACATTGATATTCAGATAGACGGTATTGTAATAGTCTTACATTGGTATTCAGTTATACAGTATTGTAATAATCTTACATTGGTATTCAGTTACACGGTATTGTAATAGTCTTACATTGATATTCAGTTAGACGGTATTGTAATAATAGTCTTACATTGGTATTCAGTAAGACAGTATTGTAATAGTCTTACCTTGGTATTCAGTTAGACGGTATTGTAATAGTCTTACATTGGTTTTCAGTTAGACGATATTGTAATAGTCTTACATTGATATTCAGTTAGACGGTATTGTAATAGTCTTACATTGGTATTCAGTTAGACAGTATTGTAATAATCTTACATTGGTATTCAGTTACACGGTATTGTAATAGTCTTACATTGATATTCAGTTACACGGTATTGTAATAGTCTTACATTGATATTCAGTAAGACAGTATTGTAATAGTCTTACATTGATATTCAGTTAGACGGTATTGTAATAGTCTTACATTGGTATTCAGTAAGACAGTATTGTAATAGTCTTACATTGGCATTCAGTTAGACGGTATTGTAATGGTCTTACATTGGTATTCGATTAGACGTTATTGTAATAGTCTTATATTGGTATACAGTAAAACGGTATTATCAGAGTCAGACAGTTTTGAAAGAGTTCGGTATTGTTCCTACCTTCAATTGATGTCATCCTCTAGAGCATTTTCTGAGAGTTTCATCCCTGTAAGTGCTCGGACATCCGATTATGACTCGCATTGTGTAGATGAAGTTATGCCAAAAACATATGCCGGGGGCGTAGCTTGGCAATAATCAATGTGTAGGCCGTCTCGTGAAAAAATCAAAAGTGTGGACTCTGCCCAAAGTATCGACCCGGATCAGCCTAAGCATGCCTCATAGGCGTACCCGGACATACATTGTTCGCCTCCAGTGGATTTTCTGTTTTTAGGAATCACTACTCTATCTATCCCCACCTTATACGGAATGTGTCGGTCGAATCAGTCTGCGCGGACAGCGCAGGCTGATCTGGTCGATACATTACGCAGATGTGTATCGCCGCAGCTGCATTTTGGGGCACCTTTAGAAAACATGTGGTGTAGGCACGTGCCTACAGTGTCACAAGGGAGCTACCACTTGTATGCGGTCATGCTGACCTACTTTAGTCCCTAAAAACAAATTTGTTTGCGTAGAAATGAGTGTATACCATCACCAGAGTGCATTGGATATATGACATTGAGTTTAAATTCATGTAAATGTGTAAAGGATGCACTGCAAATGACTGATTTGATCATAAATTTTTGTAATTTGACCTCATTGGAAAGTGAAAGTGGAGAATGTGAAACATTTTTTGCCTGATTTGGTTCAAAATGACGGTAACCATTTTCCGCCGGGTGAATCATTTCTTCCATAATGCATGAACATCGGAAACGGTTGAACACTATTGAAATACCTCAAATCTACTTTACATGAAAAAAAAAATAATTTTCTAGTTAACATTGTTTTTGTAAATATTATATCGGATAACAGTTTGTTTTCTTTTTTTCTACGATGTTTTCAAACGCATTGTCTGCTTCAAATGGATCCAAAGTCATCTACAAGTATATCTGAAAAAGGTCACATTGAAAGAGAATCAAATTAATTTGATTGAAATGTATACAAATCTTCTTATTATCATAACCACATGTCATTCTCGTAAACAGAATGAATTGTATATATGTTATATTATGGGGCCGGTGGTCTCTATATTTGAATCAATGATTTAAATACTAAAATTAAACTTGGTCCCTAAAAGCCTGCCGTTTTGTCATTTCTCTAATATCAACATAGTTATCGATATATACTATTGATTTTCTCCGGCAAATAAGTGTTCCCTAACGCCTCCTATGTACGTTCATTTATACCCTGTACCAGTCTGACGTTCAATGTAGAAGTTTGGTAGCTCGCGGTTTGTAACGATTCGTACAAGAGGGCCAAGTCCCGGTCGCACAGTAGGTAGCGACATGGGCTGTCAATCATCGGGTTGTGAGCTCGAACTTAAGCTCGGCCAATGTTCTTTCAGACGATTGTCAAAAAGTCACTGTGACATGAGTCAGTTGTCATCCACTAATGGGCTAACAGTCTTTATGGAAAGGCAGAAGGTTGCTTGGAATAACTTTTGTGTGTATAATTGGTGTGGGAAAGGCTTGAAACAACACACGAGTAGGTGAACTGACCGTCGTTGTATGACTGAACAACTGCTGAAGACGGTTACCGTCATTTTGGACCAACGGGCCCGGACAAAACCGGTATTTAGCATTCTCTACTTTCACTTTCAAACAAATTCAAAATACTAAAAGTGATCAAATCAATCATTTCCAGTGCATCCTATACACATTTACAATGATTTTAAACTCAATTGCATATATTCAATGCATGCTGGTGATGGTATACACTCATTTCAACGCGAACAAATTTTTTTTTAGCTGTAGATCAGCATGTCAGCGGATGTATTTGGCATCAAATTGTCGCCAACAAAATCGTTAGGTATCAATAGGGGAGACCACCCATATAAATACACGAGATAGAGAAGCGGTGATTGGTCAGTGTTCCGATTGTTTTGTATATTTAAATGTTAAGGGCCAATTCGCGACGACCTTTTATGCGGTTTCGACAGTTCCAATATACGTATATTAAAGTATTTTTGTTAAATGTATACTGCTTTTCTTTACCGTTACATTTGTTTTCTTTGATTGTTTCAGGTCATGAATCTGCGCATTTGTATTTGACAAAATTCGATTTAATGATTTTTAAATTCAGTTACAAAGCGATGTGTACAGGGATCAGAGTGCATGTACGTGTGACTATTTTGATGAAGAGTGTGAAGTATTAAGAGTGAAGCGCAGATGAATATCAGTCTGTATAGATATACAGGCTGATCTTGTCGTGCACTGTTCGCGTGTGACATACAAATCATCTACGCGCGACGAGGGGGTTAAAAAGAAACAACTTTTTTGGTTAAATGTTAATGTAATTCTCTTCTGTAAATCCATAGTCTCTATGTTAATCTGTTTGTATTTGCTACGAAAAAAGTATGTTTAACTCTTTCAGCGCCACAGGCAATATTGAGGTTTTTACAAACAATGCAGATTCAGGTGAGTCAGCTCGTAACGAGCTGTCTCACCTGAAATCATCATTGTTTGCCTTTTAGTTACCAAAATAATCCAAAACATTCATAAATTGAGAAATGGACACACCCGATTTTGAACATGGAAGAGTCTACTTTAAACAATTCGGAGCTGAAAGAGTTAAATGCAATAAATTATATGAAATGAAATGTATGCAAAAGCCTTTAATTGCCTTTTGCCAGCGAAAGATTTAATGAGGTTATGGGCAATAGGTTCTGTTAAATGGCTTTATACATTTAATAGTCGATTCCAATCAATTATCCCTTTCCCACTTACAGAAGAAATTCGACGTATCTGTAGAAGACGGCATTTGAACATATAGTGGCAAAAGAAGAGATATCTCAGAATTATCTATTTTTCATTTTGCTACAATGTGTTCAACTCTATTCAGTAATTACACTTTCACTTTTAGAGAATGTCCATGTTTTTCTTTTAACTCTTTCAGCGCCGAATTGTTTAAAGTAGACTCTTCCATGTTCAAAATCGGGCGTATCCATTTCTTATGTAATAAAAGTTGGGACTATTGTGATAACCAAAAGGCAAACAATGCTGATTTCAGATGAGACAGCTCGTTACGATGTCTCACCTGAATCAATATTGTTTGCAAAAACCTCAATATTGCCTTTGGCGCTGAAAGAGTTAAAAGTAGATGTTTTCAATCCCGTCTGACCCACATTTGTTGTATGTGGGAAAGGGTTATTCTTTAGTACTTTCTCGTTTACAAACTCATTACAAACATGCAGGGTTTTCTAGCGGGCTTTGTTGTGCTTAATCATAGGATCGGTGATAACAAAAATAAAATAATTCACAAGTGCCAGTGATTGTCGCTGATGTAAGCGCTTCCCATCATTGCTTTATCACCAGAAATAAAGCTTAATTCTAGACAAACCCAATTAGATTGGACAAAGAGATATGTTTAGGACTGTTTTGAGTGAAACCGACGATGTCACTGTCAATCTGTCATCATTAAGGTTTTTATCTATGCCGGAAAATAAGCCTTCGCGAGCTCTTCTGTCGTAATAAACGTCCATGTTTCTTTATTATCCATGCTGATAACTAGACTTCGAGAGCAATGCTCTCTCAATCCGCTTCACTCATTAACTTTTATGTTGGTTATCCGTGTTGATAACAAGATTCCATGAGATTTGCGTTCTTCATTCTTCACTTATTAATGTTAAGCCTAAACCCACCCACATCAAATCTGCCGCAGACGACTTAGAACTCACTTGGTCAAAAATTAAATCAAAGATAAAGTATTGGATAAACTTTAACATATTGTGGTAAAAGGAGAAATGTTTCATTACGATCGCAATTTCTTCTTTTACTATTATGTTTCAAAGGTGGTCTGCTGCAGGGGCGTCAGAAAGAGTCTGTATGTGCGTTCTTCATTCTTCACTCAGTAACGTAAAGCATTCCCTGTATGTGCGTTCTTCATTCTTCACTCAGTAACGTAAAGCATTCCCTGTATGTGGGAAAGGGTCTAATGTTTGTTTTATCTGTGCTGGTATCTAGTCTTCACGGGATTTTCCCCTCCCCATCCTTTGTCACGATGCACGTTAATGGGTTTTATCATTGTCGATAGAAAGATTTCGTGAGCTTTTCGCTGTCAGCGTTTCCATTCATAAATGTGTTGAGACCTGTTATTATTAGTCGCCGGGCAGAAGCCCGCGACTTCTATTTTTAATAGCTTTTCGGAAATGACATGGGAGGAAAAATTATTATTAGAAAAAAACCAAATTTAAATATCTTGAACATATTACAATTGCGTTTGTTTAAAAACACTAAGTTATGACATATCTGAAATGAAATAAATATTCCGAGTATTTGCAGTTTCTTTATTTTGACTCGCATTTATGTTCTTTTGTTTTATTTACGAAGACAAAACAGTCCCTATTAGACTTGCAGCAGACTGTTATGTGTCAACATTCACTTGACTAAAAAAATGCAAGTTATGATACATTTTCACTTGACCCCACGCCTGATGTTCCAATATTGATAACTGTTTTTCAACTACTATAATGCATATTCAGTATGGATTTCCGGCGACATTGATGCGTTGCATCAACTTTCTCTTGTACATGTACTTTATAAGCTTTGCACTCGCCATCCTCTTCACTCATTTGAGCCGAATTACGAATAAAACAACATTGTGGACTATGCATAAAGTATCGAACCGTGTCAGCCTAAGCATGCCGCACATGCAAACCCGGGCAGAAACTTTTCACCTCTTGTGGATTTTCTTTTTCAGGACTCATTACTCTATACCTCTATCCCCCTGAGACGGAATGTGTCGGCCCGGGTTAGCCTGCGCGGACATAATGTTGGTTTTCTCGTGTAACGGCTCATTTAGAATTCCGTTTGTTTATCCATCCTGTTAATTATATTTCACACTGTGGTCACCATATGCGTTCATGTTTTTTTTTAAATCTGTCCTGATAAATTTTAGAGTACACGAGCTATGTGGCCACCAAAGGCGTACGATCGTTTTTAAGTTGTATTGATAACTAGACTTAACGAGCCTTTTGTTCTCAAACTTCACTAGCCTACAGTTGTCGCATCGTGTTCTCTTATTTACTTTCATGACTCGCAATGCAGGAGCACATGAACTTTCGACCTGTGATGATTCTGTTCGGTGTACTTATTCCTATGAAAACAATAGCTATGACTCTATTGCATTGACTGATCTGGAGCTACAGGGGTTGTAGCGGATGTCCGAATGCCTACTCGCCTGCGTACTGATTCCCTATTTCAACCGCACATTATTGCCCTATTACCGCTGTAAGCGACCTGCACGATATTTAAGTGTTTGCAGTTTAATCTAAGTCTGGATTGTATGTCACTCATAATGATAAAACACTAAGATGAAAATGATAGGAAAACTTGGGCGTCAAGTGTATCTTAATTTCGAATGCGGAAGGTTGCGGTTCAATCCCCGGCCAAAAGCCAACATAAGCGAAACTAATACTTCAGTATAAATAATAATTATTTGGATTTATTGATTGCTTGGTATTTTACGCCGCTTTTAACCAGTTATATCACGGCGTTTCCTTGGTAAGTTACCAGAACTACTGGTCCGTTTATCCTAATACCAGCCAGTCAGTCGTTATGCTAACCCAGCAAACCTAAGCGCCGAGGAGGGCAGCCGTCTTTTCCATTTTCAAAGTATTTGGGATTCCCGGCCCTAACAATGCTGGGACTAAGTGATTGTGCAGAGTAATCTTGACCTACACCAAGTCCCTATGGTATGTGTGGTTTTCTTTTTTGTAGAACAATTGCTTTAAGTCGTGTTCCATGAAATCAACCGTTATACATATTAGTTTATTTGTTTTATCGGGGTTTTACGCCGTTTTCAACATTATTTCAGTTATATTACGGCGACAGTTCACTTTTTCGCCATCCCTGGGTAAACACACAATAACTAGGATAGGAAATGTACGTAGCCTAAGGGCACTCCACCGTGACCGTCGTACCGCGACTCGGGATCGAACCCTTATGCATAAAGCACAAGTGCAGATAAAGATTTAGTAACACATTTATTTTGATTGACTAAAGTGTACACTGTTTATTTAAACTCTTCTTTGATGCTTAACTTATGATTATTGTCTGACAGTTCAGTCCCAGATTTGACTGCACAGTTGTGCAAAATGGTCTGGGCATACACTGGCCGCTAGTCCATTTAACTTTGTTAATTAGATTGAACGTCAAAAGTTGGGGCTCACGCAAGATTTTGTCACACGTTGACCAATAATCTTCAATATATTCGCCATTTTTACAGCTGCATGTATGATTTTGGTATGATTACAAAGGAAATAAAATATACTTTGGATGCACGACCTTTATTATTATCTTTGGTAAACGAGTTTATTTATAAAAAGATAGTTTGCACGGAATACGCTTAAAAATGACGTTGTAATTTGTAACAAAATGTTCCAACTAAGTATACGAAACATATTCTTAAAATTACATTTTTTAAGAAAATCGCAGGAAAATTTATCAACCGACGTCGTATATGTATTAAAGGAAATGACGTAATTTTGACGGAAATAAACAAGACCTCCAAGAACATGGATGTCGTTAAGGAAAAAACAAAATGTTGTAATTCAGCTTAAAAAGGGTGTATTTTACCATACTATTTTTTTTAAAAATAAAAATGAGGCTTTCTATTTTGGCAAAATACTACAACATTTTGCATGGAAAATACGTCTGAACCAGAGTTCATGTAAATAAAATGTTAGCGTACTCTAGCATCAAAAACTGTTATTTTTGTTCATGTTATTTTCACTGATAAAATGTCCCCTTTCACCGAAAAACGTCACTTATACTGATAGTGTTAAGAATTAAACAAAAATAATTAAAACAGTGTATTTTATTTTTCCATTTTGCGTTTATTTTCAACATACGTCTAGAACATTGTTTTTAAATTTCAACGTGTTTAATTAATATGTTTATATTGAATGTAATATCATAATGTTTTTCATAACTGACATTTTGTCCCCTTTGAGCGTTATTTAACGTTTATTACGTGTACTTTTTATAGGGACGCCGCCAAAGGGTACCTTTGAGTATTACCGCTGGTTAAAATGATCTAAAATCTCCCAATCGAATAATACATATTATTGTGCAATTCAAAATAATAAACAACGGAAACAGGGTGTCAGAAAGCAAAGAGGGTACGAAAAAAAGAAATCAGAGAATCGCGTCCAGGGACAAACTAAACAAACTAGAAAACAAGCGTATACGTCAGAGGGAAAATGTAAGAAAATTTAGAGCAAGAAAGACTCAATAATGACATACACATACACAAAATAACTTCAAACATAGAATGGAAAAAAATCACGCGTTAAAAGCATTTAAATCCGATCTTTCCCAGATCACATGCATTGTACGGTTTTAATGAAAACTGCGTTCAATTTTTTACGACGTTAAACCGGACGTCATTCTGTTACAGTCGTGAGTCCCAACTTTTGACGTTCAATCTTAGTTAGCACCGCTCTATTATTTGTCATTAAAAACTGTTTTAAGAGACCTTAACGGTGACATATATAATGCTGAATAGGCGTAACAGTTATGTTTTTTGTTTGCCGTTTTCAACAGTATTTCAGTTATATATCGGCGACAGTTCACTTATTCATGATCCCTGTGTAAACAAACCAGTACTAGGCTAGGAAATGTGCATTGCTCAGGGGCACTTCACCATAACCGTAGCGCTGCGAATCGAGATCGACGAACCCTGGACGCTGGTTCCAAATTCCCGATACTAGAATGGGGGCTAAAGTTCTTGTTTGTTGTCAAAATATGCAACCTGGATTAAATGACATGCAGTTCCGAATGTCAATGTGATCCATATAACAACGACGACATACATACACGTACGACTGATTACGTACGAGTTTAACGCCGCTTTCAACAGTTTTTCAGTTATACCATGCCAGTCAGATCACCCGACCATGAGTGACCTCGCTTTCATGTACAACGAATTCTTCGCGGGCAACTAGCGACCTTCCAAAATAGACTACTTTAGCCCGCTGGAGTCTCCTGTTATGCGCGATTATAAACAGCAATTTCGATCAATGCAGGCTAGGCTTGCTTTACATTGTATTTATCAACGACTAGTTCATACACACAGTCGAGTCCCGGTAGCTCAGTCGTTAACGACGCGGGCTGTCAATCCAGGGTTGTGAGTTCGAATCCCGGCTCGGCCAATTTTCTTTCCGAAGTTTGACAAAAGCCATTGCGACATGCGTCGTTGTGTGGAGTACTGGTGTGCGAAAACCAGGAAACATATGAGTAGGTGAACTGGCCGCCGTGATATGACTGAAACATTGTTAAAAACGGCGTTAAACCCCAATCAATCAATCAATCAATCCATACACACATATATACATTGGTACTGGACTATGATAGCACTGCTTGGTCAGTCTAACAGCACTAGCAGTGTATATAAAGAAAGCCTTGTCACTGCAGTTACGACGAAATTCCAGCTTATCACGGGCAACTGTCACGGTACGCCAGCTATCGGACCACATCGGTGGTGTAGTGGTAGAGCGTCCGCTTCGGGTGCGAGGGTCGCGGGTTCGATCCCCGGACGGGTCAAACGAAAGAATGTAAAGATTGTAGCAGTGGCTACCCTCCTCGGTGCTCAGCGTTGCGTGGTTAGCATTGCAATTAGGTTAACCCTTTCCCTCATACGAGAATTATGCAGCAGACGTCTTTGAACATATTTTGTCAAAAAACTGAAAAT
>JASEVX010000005.1:47560678-47697689 GCA_031761405.1 Serripes groenlandicus
CTATATTTCTAGATTGTTTAGAAATTGTTTAGAAAACACTTTGTTGGAAATACGCCAAGGATGAATTTCCGGATACATATCCCGAGCTAAAATGTTGTAAATACATGTTTTCACGATATGTGTTTACAACCGTTTTATATGAAGCCATCGATATCTCTTGTTTTATTCATAACGGATTTGTTCTATATACTGTGACAATATGTTGATACACCATTGTAGAATAAGGCCATAGATACCGTAGATCCTACCGTTTCGAATTATATCACTTCGCACTCTATAATTCAACTAAAGACATTTCTCTTCCTCATAACATTCAAATAAACAGTTTTATTTCCAGCAAGCTTTCTAGTTTACCCAACATGAGCTGCGATTCTGTGAAAAGTGTGACAAGGGTACGTTAATAAATGCAAATACATATGAGCCGTTCTACGAAAAACCAACATAATGGCCTCTGCGTAATGTATCGATCCAGATCAGCCTGCGCAGTTCGCGCAGGTTAATCCGGGCCGACACATTCCTTCTCAGGGGGGATAGAGGTTTAGAGTAATGATTCCTGAAACAGAAAATCCACAGAAGGCGAAAAGTGTCCGTCCGGGTTAGCCTGCGCGGCATGCGCAGGCTGATCCGGGTCGATACTTTACGCAGAGTCCACAATGTTGGTTTTCTCGCGGGACGGCTCATACATCGTTGCTATCCAATGTAATGTAAATATCACTTTCATACTTTTATGTAGAGTGAATGAATTGCAATCAAGGCAGACTCATATCAGAATTCGTTGATGTCAAAGATGGCCTTATGTTGGTTTTTCTAGAGAAAGGTTCATGCATTACAACAATTGCCCTTATATTGATGTGTGTACAGCAAAGCTCATGCATTTCAACATATGTCCTCATAATGCTTTTCCTAGGAACAAGGTGCATGTATTGCAACAAGTGTCCTTATATTGGTTTTTCTAGAGCAACGTTAATGTATTTCAACTAATGTCGTTTTATTGTTTTTTCTAGAATAAAAATGACTGTATTTCAACAAAAGTCCTTATATTGGTTTTTCAAGAGGAAAGTTCACGTGTTTCAATGCCCATATATTGGTTTTCCTAGCATAAAGCTCTTGTATTTTAGCAAATGTCTTTATAGCGATTTTTCTAAAGCAAATCACGTGCATTAGAACATATGACCTGATATTGGTTTTTCGGGATCAAATCTCGAGTTTCTAGAGCAAAACTCATATATTACACCATTCGGCCCGATATTTATTTGTTTAGAGTTAATAGTATAGGTTATTGCATCGATATGGGAAAATATTGTGTTGGACAAGTTCCTTCGGCTACGTTACGCGAGCTTGCGATGGCAGAACTCCGCCGAAGGAACGAGTCCCAACACAATAGTTTCCCATGATCATGCAATAACCTTTCTATTGTATAATTTGATATTGGCTACTTAAAATGTGTGGTTTTGTTTGTTTGTAACAGTTCACTATTTAGAAAATTAACACTCGGTTTGGATTGTTTAGATTAATAAACATTAACGATCTATCGCGTTATTATACTGTTCTTTCCGTTGGTTGCTAGGGTCCCGGTAAATATAATTTACGAACCGCCATTGTTTTTCTCGACTTGAAATTGAATCGTCGACAAAATGATGCGTAATGTTTTTTCTAACCGTGATTGTATTTCATAAAGAACTCGTGTATTATCATATTTTGATATTAACGCCTGGATATTTGTGTTCTTTATTACGATTTAGATACCCCCCTTTGACCTCACAGTATGTTCAGTAATGCAAACACACATCTTCTGTTCTGCGTTCATAAACTTCACATCGGAGAATGACAAAAATCATCAGAAAACCTTCCTTTAAAACAATTATGTGCACATTCATTCTAGCAGTTATTAAATCCTACTTGATTTGGTTCGTCATGTTTCATTGAGATAAACATATGTAGATCGTCAATGACTATCAAAAACAACTATGAATATAGCGAATATATGGCAAAATGTGTACAGTCTACAAATACATTGAAATCACGTTACTGTATGGAAATAGTTCCGTCCTTAGCAGCACGTGAACACGATTTTAGTGCAGTATCAATGCGTGCAATATCAACCCGTGCAATATCGACAGATACTGCATCCTTTTCCAAATGAAAAATAGAAGGAACAATATCAAAGTAAACAATAACATGTATTAAAACATATGGCCTGATAATGGTTTTTGGGATATGAGCGTTTCGCTACTATCCCATACTCAGCCTGCTTTCGAAAAGTCGGATTACGGCTGCAACCACAGTCCACAATTGAATTCATACGCCAAAATCGATTTTGATTGGTTATAATCTGCCTTTTCAAGGATTTCATTAGTTCGACCGAATCACGAAAAACCATCCGCTTGCATTAATTAATGAGACAAAATGGTTTCAACGCGTGAAACACACTCTGAACTATGATTGACCTCAATGTCGGTGGTGTTAGGTAACGTCGACCGTGCTGTGACCCCATTAGTTTACAACAGTCGACTTATATAGAGAAATGTGCAAATCACTGTAAATAAAATTATTGAAAGGAGTTGAAACCATTGTGGCAAAAGTAGGAATTGCCTACGATAAGCAATTTCTCATTTTGTCACAATGTTTTCGATTGTCATCTGCTTCACATCTGTAAGCGGAAAATGGTTACATCCTCCCCATGGAAGCGGAACCCTTTCCGTGATACTATAACAGTTCGAATATTGAGAAAATTGTTGAAAATGGAGCTATTGCTGACAATGAGCAATTCCTCCTTTTCACACAATGCTTTCAAACACGTTTCAGATTAATTCTTTTCATATTTGAACGTTTTGCTATGGACATTGTTTTACTCGACACATTTGAATAAGATGCTCGAGATGAATGATAACGAGCAATTTTGCCTTACATCAAGGGAAAACATATATAGTTCAAACCTTTGTGGAAAAAGAGGAAATGGGTCACGATAAACAATTCTGCAGCCGTCTGCTGCACATGCGTCAACAAGCGACTGTAAGCGGAAAAGGGTTGAACCGTTTCCGTTATAGCTACTTAGTTACATACGAATTTTGAAAGTGTATTTGCAAACGGAGCAACTGCTGACAATGAGCAATTCCTCCTTTCCAAACAATGCTTTGAAACATGAATCTTTTTTGTTTCTATAACCTAGATAACGAAAACATTTGTCTACAGTTATTATTTTAACCGTTGCCCCTTTTAGACACATTTGACTCAGCTTAACAGATGAATGATAATCAGCAAGTTTGTCTTCTTCCACAATGTTTTCATCACTATTCAAAATAGGAAATAGAAATTAAACCTACAAATTAGAGAAAAGTTAATTTCAACATTTATTGATTGGGGTTAACGCCGTTTTTAACATTTCCTCAGTAATACCACGGCGGCCAGTTCACCTACAAATGTATTTCCGGTTTTTCTCACACAAGTACTCCACACAACAATCTTACAAAGCAACTGGCTGCTTTTCCACATAGACTTAGCCCATTGGTGAAAGACGAATGACGCATGTCGCATTTACTTTTGTCAAACGTCGGAAAGAAATTTGCCCGAAAATGTCAACATACACACGAGTTATAACCGCACGGTCATTATTTATTTTATATTTGAGGCCCTTCTAGCTTAATTGAAGACTCAACGTCCGTCAACGTGTAATCTAGTCCTAGATGTATCTGTTGACAAATAAACTAGAAATGTAGTCCAAATAGTTTTTTGTAAATTAACCTTGTACTACTACTGTAATCACTACTTTATGAGTTGTCTCTGTCTGTAAAGCTTTGAGGTATAATCCGGCGTCCGGCCGGCCGTCTGCCTGATTGTGCATTCGTCCGTCCTTCATGGATCGCATGTATTGGTCAACACGTTGTTACTATATGGCAGATTTATTTCAAAGTGGTCACACTTATACCGTGTGATCAGGAGAACGGCAAAGTACTAGGTACATAACTCTGGTCTGTTTATTTTAGTTATCTCCATTTTTCCTTATTTAGTTCAGCGATTGTCTCAATTAATTTCCATTGTATCCATTTCAAACTTGGTTTGTAGGTAACTTATGACCTACAGATTTGCAGTGCACCATTACCATAACTTTAGCATGCTGCGTTTAGAGTGTGTATATGTTTGTCTTTCCATGTTCGCACTTATAATATGACTTTCGCATGCAACACATGCGTTCCGTGAAATGCCCTTGTTCGTTAATGAGTGCTTCCCCAAGTTGTGTACTTTGTCCGGAGCGACTGACTGTCTGTCTGTCTTTGTGTTCATCTATCCGTCCGTCTGTCCGTTACGGTTGGCATTAATGGGTCAAAACTTTGTTTCTGTTTCTCGGATCCATTTCAAAGTCGTCACACGTATTAATTGGGATTAGGAGATCGATACAATATTTTTAAACACAGATCTGTTCTGGCTTTTTAGGTGTAAACTCATTTTATCATTTCTTCGGTTATTGTCTCAATAGATGTCCAATGTATCAATTTAAGACTTGGTGTATAGGGAACTCAGAGGTACAGATGTGCAGTGCAAAAAGAAACATAACTTTCATTTATCAGCATGATTACAATATACATTGTGGATCTTTAGTGATTTCTGAACTGGAAATATTTTAATTAAGGGTCGCTGCTCGGTTTTATGTCAATCTTTTGTCCTTCCCGATTGATTTTCTTTATACAAGAAAAGGGACAAACTTTGATAAATTGGCAGGCAGTATGTGTTGCTTCACACATTTTTGGTTTGGTTTGTTTTGAAGGTCATTGTTTATTGTTTCAACAATGTTTGTCCATATTATCTATGCCATATATTTTCAACTTACATATGGCCCTAGACCATTAGCGCTTTCAGAGCAAAGTTCGTGTGTTACAACATATAGTCCACTATTGATTTTTTACAGAGCATGTGTCAGGTATATCTTCAAATGTTTTTTATATTCTTTTTTTTTTAAAAATATCTCCAATCCCCTCGATGGTGAAGTGTTGAGTGTGTCCGAACCGAGAATAGTTCGATCCCGCGACGGGTCATATCCAAAACATTGAATTGGTAATAATTCATCCTTCCCTCTTTGACTCTCAGTGTCGCAAGGATTGCATTGCGCTGGTATCAGGCTGACCTTGCTAACAGCATAATTTGAACCAACATTGCATCGACCCGGATCAGCATAAGCATGCCGCGCAGGATTTCCTGAATAGACACTTTTCGCCTCCTGTTGATTTTCTGTTTCAGGAATCATAACTCTATACCTCTACCCCCATAGACGGAATGTATCGGCCCTGATTAGTCTGCGCGGACTGCGCAGGCTGATCTGGGTCGATAAATTACGCAGGGACCACAATGTTAGTTTTTCGCGGAACGGCTCAATTATTGAACACGGAACGCCATGATAAAACAGTGTAAAGAGTAAAAATTACTCAAACATTAAAAAAAACGAACGATCTCATTTATATTGTTATTTTAACTGGCATTATCAAGATAAATGAAATTGTGAGTTCCACAAGAGACCTCAGGGAAAAGTGAAATAATCGATTCAACTTCAACTTGTCGTACTACGACTGTCATTACATTATGTCACCAAGCGGTGGTAATGATCCAAAGTTCACAACTATTTTGTTGGCAAATTAGATTATGTCTTAGCAACGCTCTTTTGCAAACGTATTCACCATGTACATTGTCACAGATTAATGTACATCGAACAAGCTGCAGCGAACAACATATATAACTGTTGTAGTTAATCAAAGCATATGACCAAAAGTGATGCCGAATGCAAGGTAAATATTTTATTGGAAAATTAGATAATGACTTGTCTTAGCAACGCTCTTTTACAAACGTATTCTCCTATAAATTGACACAATTACTTCACAGGGAACAAGCTAGATCAACCAACATAATAAATTATATTATATAACTTTTGTAGTTAATCATGACACAGGACGAAAACTGATACCGAATGCAAGGCAAATGCTTTATTGGAAAATTAGATAATGTCTTAGCAACGCTTTTTTACAATGCTCTTTTTCAAACGTATTCTACATGTAAGTTGACACAGTTTAATTTACAGGGAACAAGCTGCAGCAAATAACATATATAACTGTTGTTGTTAATCTTAGCAAAGGACCTAAAGTAATGTCGAATGCCAGATCGTAACTCGATACTTGTAAACATAACAATTATTTTTTTTTTTTCAATTGATGAAGCAGGTTGAGTGTGCATATCCATACCCATATATTGCCTGCCTTTCGCTGCCAAAGGCAATTAAAGGCTTTCGAAAACAATGTAGATTCAGATGAGACGGCTCGTATATTATTGGTGTTTGCTTATTAGACATTAAATTTTACCATTTTCATGTTGGACGAAAAATGTAGTTGTCCCATTTTCAGCATGGAAGAGTCGACTTTTTGAGATTCGGCAGTGAAAGAGATGATTAATTGTTATAGCATTGTCACCGGTGGCATGCATGTTTTACCACAGCCTAAATGTCGTTCAATTCAACGTATTTGGATTTAATGCCATGGTCTAGTTGAGTGAGGTCCTAAGTTAACCATCCCTCATAGTTGGAAAACAAGGTTGATTGGATTTTAACAATTGTTCAGTCATATCACGACAGCCAGTTCACCTACCCATGTGTTTCCTGGCTTTCTCACACCAGTTTTTTACACAACAATCTCTCCAAGCAACTGGCTGCTTTTCCAGATAAACTGTTCGTCCATTAGTGGAAGACGAATGACGCTTGTCGCCAACGACTTTTGTCAAACGATGGAGAAAATGTTGGCCGAGCTGGTGTTCGAACACACTACCCCTTAATTGACTAGAATACATGTGTGTACATACATTTGTTTGTAACGACAACATATGACAAATTAGCGAATAGGGAAAAGTCTCCCATGATAGTTTATAATGACACAGGGTGATCTTATCTGTGTTGGTCATCAAGTACTGAATGCTAGTTGTGCTCATTCGAGATTTTAACTCTTTCAGCGCCAAAGCAATATTGAAGTTTTTGCAAACAATACAGATTCAGGTGAGTCAGCTCGTAACGAGCTGTCTCACCTGAAATCAGCATTGTTTGCCTTTTATTTATCAAAATAGTTAAAAACTTGTTATACAAGAGAAATGGAGACGCCCGATTTTGAACATGAAATAGTCTACTTTAAACAATTCGGCGCTGAAAGAGTTAACTCGTCAGACATAATGCTCTGATGTTAATAAAGACTAATTTGCCTAATAAGGAAAAACATACTGAGTTATAATGGTTGCAATGATATCTCCCGCTGAACAATGTCTATTGTTGACGACAAAATGGTGTTGCTCTTCTCTAGCTTTGTCTTAAAAACGTGGAAGACATGTAGACAGAAAGCATTCACACTCTCTGACGGATTCTTGTTATAAGCAAATAAAAATTATTGACTAACTTATGTTATAGCTTCGGAAGAGAATATAACACTTAGTGTAATTGATTGTTAGTTCAAATTGTCGTAAAGTGATATTTAAATTGTCGTAAAGTGATATTTAAATTGTCGTAAAACATATGTCATATGTCGTAAAATCGCGGTTTGACACACACACGTGATTTACGTAATGGAAATGATGATTGGATTATTAGCGGAATCTACAAATCTAATTACTGTTTTGATCTTGCACACGTCCGAGTGTTCGGTGACGTACACCAATTGTTCACTAATTAAATAAAATGAATAAATGTAAAAAGAAATGTTTCTTTTTTCCGTAAAACCCTCTTCTGTTTTACTTACTAATATATATATATATATATATATATATTAAAAAGACTAATACTCCAAGACATGACAATACAACCGAGATCTAGCAAAATAAACTAAAAGACATGTTCAACCTTTTCCAGGGCAACTCGTGCATCTTTGCACTCTGATCTAGCTCTGCACACTTCGTCAATAAGTTACAGAAGACTTCAAGAAACTTCTGACAACCATTCGTACACTCGTCATATTTTTCAATTAACATGCATTTGTATTTTGGACCGGTGGCCTTATGTTACAAAATAAACAATATCTAACTATCTAACTATCAAAATCTAACTCGTCAAGAAAATGCCAATGTTTTTTTGTACGTTGAAGAGCTAGATCAGCCTGCTTGAATGCTCTGGCTGATCTAGATCTAATCTGTCGCAAATGCACTAGCGTTGGTTTTTTGCTGAGCGCCTCTCATATGGAGTGATAGCTGATCTAATATCCTTTGAAGAAAAACTAGAGCTTGATAAAACAAAACAAAAACAAATAATATACAAGGCAAGTCAAAGGCAAGTCAGACAGGTTAATAATAGATAGCAAAGTTGTAGGCTTAACCCTTTCCCTCATAAAGACGCTTTTTGACGCCTCTGTAGCAGACGGCTTTTTGAAAACATAGTGACAAAAGAAGAAATTACTCAAAACCAGCAATTTCTCATTTTGCCGCAATGTTTTCTACTTTTAGGTTAAATAATAGGTTATCCATTATCCATTCAATTAAAGAGATTTTCTATTTTTTGACACAATATGTTCTAAATCGTCTGCTGCAGAATTGTCGTACGAGGGAAAGGGTTAACAAGTGATTGATTGATGTTTCTTTACAGAAAGACGAAACGTCACCATAGGGAAGGAAAACGATCAACACAGCCTTATTTAGTGACATCAACATGTCAGCGGTTGTACACAATGGGTTGTGAATCCAGTAAGCACTCGGGTGACAATGAAAACGGGGGAACCAACAACAATGGCGACGAATTCACAGAGAACCAGATCGATACGTTACGTAGTACATGGCCTCTAATATCAAGTGATTCAAGACAGAATGGCGTCAGTATATTCCGATTGATTTTCCTAACAGAACCTGCTGTGAAAGGTGTCTTCAAAGAGTATAGGTAATTGTAAACAAAATATTAATGCTTTAATCTTAACAAGACGCTATATTTGGTCTCTACATGGAAAACGCAACTCTTTCTAGACAAACAGCTAGGCGTTCTATGCTCGATTTCTTTATATCTTTTAATAAATTAAGGACTTGGTAATACATATAGCCTGGCTGAACGGCTAATACATTCTAAATGATTCAAACACTGTTTCATACAACATATTTCTAACATGTTGGATATAATTCATTATATCTTATATCTGAATAAGTCCTTAAATATCACGAAATAAAGTACAGTATATTAGTGTATAGGTCGATCATTATATGAGCAAATGGTGTACATATAGCTAGGATTATCTAAGCCGTGAGTTTAATAAATTTTCTTGAAAAAAGAAGAGTCCTGTCTAGCGAAATTGAATATACAAAGGAACCTGTGTGTAAAGACCACCCGTGTGAAGATAACAAGATGGTCTTTGTTCACAGGTGGTCGGAAAGTAAGTTATTGGGAAACTAAAACGGTGGTTTATATGAACAGTGAGTTACTATTCCATTCCAATGTGGTCTTTAGCACAGGTTCGACTGTAGTTGCAATTGATATCAGTAAGGTCCAGTGCGAGTCTGTGACACAATCACTCGTGATAATAGCACAGCCTGGTGCTCACTTCAGTATATGAACCGTTCCACGAGGAAACCAACATTATGGACTCTGCCTAATGTATCGACCCAGATCAGCCTACACAGTCCGCTCAGGCTAATCTGGGCAGACACATTCCGTCTCAGGTGGGGATAGAGGTATTATAGAGTAATGATTCCTGAAACAGAAAATCCATAGTAGGCGAAAAGTGTTTGTCCGGTTTAGCCTGTGCGGCATGCTTAAGCTGATCCGGGTCGATACTTTACGCAGAGTCCACAATGTTGGTTTTCTCGTGGAAGGGCTTAAATGTCGATATTACATAGACAAATATCTTCCTTAACATCATCCTACACTAACAAATCGATTGTACAATAAAATAGTATTAGCTTGATATTAAATACCTAATGCTGAACAGGAAAGCAAACATCGTATACAACTTGTTTTATTTGCGCAATCCTTTTCGTGTGTTTGTAAGTTTTATGTTTAGATAAACTTTCCTATGTGCCTGTTATTTATTTCGACTCTTCTAGCTGTGAAGTTAAACGGACGTATAGTCCAATCATTTCTTTCAGTACACATTACACTTAAAACTCTTCGAAATATGTAAACGTCATATATACGAATGGACATGAATAAATGGAACGTGTAATTAATTTCAGCTATTTGAGGCAGAAATTTTGAAATAATTCTCAAAACCAGTCGCTTAATTCATGCATATGATGTTGCAGCAGACGACAGCAATTTTATTTAAT
Source organism: Serripes groenlandicus (assembly GCA_031761405.1). NCBI lineage: Eukaryota > Metazoa > Mollusca > Bivalvia > Cardiida > Cardiidae > Serripes > Serripes groenlandicus. Next base: position 47,570,933 of record JASEVX010000005.1, read on the forward strand.
TATTTTTTTTAGGATTATATAACTAAGCCATGTCTGCCAATGCGTGATCTTTTACATCTTCGATATGGTATCATTTAACGTTACAATGGCGTAAAGCTAATAGTTCTTCAGTCCTAGCTTTTGTATCATAATATGGATCTACGAATGTATTTTATAGAGACGGCCAGTGGTGTTTCTTTAATGTAATGATATTGGTAAAGAAAAAGTAAACTGTTCTCCCAAACCGTGTTTAAATTGTTGAATCAATGTACGACGACGACACTGTAATACTGTGAAGTATACAGGTGGTAACCATAGAGGACATGCAAATGTAAATAAGAATAATGTTCAGAACACTTTATCTGGATCTGGTCTATATTGGCCATTTTGTAAATATTTGGATTCGGAAAGTGCGGGTAAACACGAACTGTTTAATTAATTTATTTTGAGTTTCTATAAAAATCAATTTCAATCACAGTTGTCACCTTTCGTTCTCTAATCCCTTGATATCGATGTAACACAAACAGTAAAAACGAGAAGGAACTAGTCCAGAAAATAACAGAATGTCGATCTACGAAAATCAACCGCTTTTCCGGTCAGTGTAGATGAAGTGTAGATGAATATCAACCGGCAAAACCTCTCAGTCTGATCTGACTATACACGGTTCGCTCGTTCCAAAAACTTCTGAAAAGATAATATCCTATTGGATTCTTTTTCATGAATGTGCAAACATATTGTTTTCTACACTTGTAATAGTATCTCAGTCAGCACCAATAGCAACATTGAGGTTTAAATAAACAATACAGATTCATGTAAGTCAGCTCATAACGAGCTGTCTCACTTGAATTCAACATTGTTTGCCTTTTTAGTAATCAAAATACATATATTCCAAAATACTATTATTACATGAAGAATGGAATCGCTCGAATGTAAACATGGAAGAGTATACTTCATGCAACTCGGCGCTGATAGAGTAAAGTCACGCTACGGTTGGGTTGTTACACGGTACACCGCACAGAAATGTACTTCAGGGTCTTTTATATGCCAGTCCTAAGGGGAATTACATGAATATGGAGCTTGTCGAAATTAAGTGCCCATTGACAATGTGTCAATCGTTTACAGTCACCCGATTTCCTGTCTTGTCAATGATACATAAACTCTTACAGCTCCAAATGCAATATTGAGGTTTTTGCAAACAATACAGATTCAGGTGAGTCAGCTCGTAACGAGCTGTCTCACCTGAAATCAGCATTGTTTGCCTTTTAGTTATGAAAATATTCAAAACTATTATTACAAGAGAAATGGCGACGCCCGATTTTGAACATGGAAGAATCTACTTTAAACAATTCGGGCGCTGAAAGAGTTAATGAGGACAACAGTACTGGTATAAAAGACACACTGTATTTCCCTATGAGTTTGTACGTACGTGTCATTTCATCTGTTTATATTACCACGTCGGTGTTGTAGTGGTGGTAGAGCGTCCGCCTCGGGTGCGAGAGGTCGCGGGTTTTACCAAATACTTTTTAAATGGTAGTAATGGCTGCCCTCCTTTGCGCCGAAGGTTACGGGGTTAACATTACGACTGGCAATGACCAGGATACGCCGTGATAACAAATTATTGTTCAAAGAGGAGTAAATAAATTAAAACCTTTATTTCAATTTGAATTATTAGACTAAACTTGATAACTTGATGTCAGGGGCGTAGCTTTGCAATAATCAATGTGTAAGCCGTCTCATGAGAAAATCAACATTGTGGAATCTGCGTAAAGTATCGACCCGGATCAGCCTAAGCAATCCACACAGGATATACACTTTTCGTCTCCTGTGGATTCTCTTTCAGGAATAACTACTCTATACATCTATCCCCCTAAGACGGAATGTGTCGACCGGATCAGTCGATACATTACGCAGATGTATATCGCTACAGTGCCTAAAGGGAGCTACGCCCCTGGATGTCTATATTTCTATTTGCGGCTTCTTTGATACATATCAGAGCTGCACCTATCGATTTTGGGTCTTAGTATACAACAATTCAGCACTAGACGACTTTGAAAACATCTAGGCCAAAACATGGAAAATCCCATAAATGAAGCTATAATTTCTGAAAAAAGTTGAAATGTGGCAAAATGAGAAATTGCTCGTTTTGAGACTGTGTGGATGGGTCAGTCTCAAACTTTGAACATGGAAGAGTCTACTTTAAACAATTTGGCGCTGAAAGAGTTAATGAGGACAACAGTACTGGTATAATAGATTGTATTTATAAAAGGGTATGCGAGTAAATTTATTCAATCGACTTTTCTCTTCTTCAAAGCGGCTTAATCAATTGCTATCAGGATCCAGTGCCTAGCAACTTTGTAAATGTATATGGGCTTAATGAGTACATAAGAAGACATCCCAGTAATAAAACCTTGTATCTTTCTTTGACGGTTGCATTAAATAGATATCAATTACGCATTAAATGACTGATTAATACCCATTTAAATCTCCCTAGCGATCTTTCATGTTGTCAAATGGTGATTGCGAACATTGTCTTGCTTTAGTGAATGTGATCGAGTTGCATCAGAGTGCACAAAGGGTGTCTAAGGCGAAAACAACGTTTTTGGTATCATATAGAGATGAATTAGAGTGAGACCAGCGTTGTATTGTGCTCGCCAATTGGCCGGTTGACCGAGTGCGAGAGTAAACAAACTCAGATAATGTCACATAACCAGAGGTGTATTTAGACACAGAAGTCGATGGGGCAAGTGGAGTTATGTGTAATATCTGTTTGCCTAACATGTTCACGTTTGCAACAAAAGCTTTGATAGCGTAACACAAAGCACAGTCGGGAGGGCTAGTAAGGGATAGTTTCTCAAAGATAAAGCATCGCCCTCTCAGCCGTAAGGTCTTGTGTGCGAATGCCTTGGCGCGAAAGAAGCCACGGAAGTGATAGTTAGAGACAGTAAGGGAGATTGGCTCAAAGATAGACCACTGCCCTCTTAGTCTGCAGGTCCTGTGTTCGAATCCCTTGGCGCGAAGTAAGCGACGAGAGGGTCGATAATAAATACCCTGACACCGATGCATCAATCGAAAATGCCATCCCCACAACCCGATAAGAACCAATTACTATATCAATTTCTAATATTTTCATTTTATTTGAAAACCAAGGTCAATGGATGCTGGAAGATATCAGTTTATATAAGTCTTATATCAGTTCATGATGCAATTAAAAAAATATTTAGCTTCACTCCATCTATCACTCGTTTAAGCAATATATTTATCTTCTTTTCTTTTATTCATGGCTAGTTACTCAACTCTTTGTATATTGATATTGCACTTTGTAAACAACTGTTCAATCACTTAATGGAGATGAACTGTATACGCTGTTAGCTTTCGTTCTAATTCCTTTTCGCACTAATTGTTTGTATTATTGATTGTGTTCCTTACTATTTCGATTAAAATATGTTCAAACTAAACTAAATTAACCTGATAACCAAGTAGGGAAGCCATTACTACCGTTTTTAACTCTTTCGGCGCCAAAGGCAATATTGAGTTTTTTGCAAACAATACAGATTCAGGACGAGCTGTCTCACCTGAAATCAGCATTGTTTGCCGTTTAGTAATAAAACTATTCCAAACTATTATTACAAAAGAAATTTTTTGAACATGGAAGAGTCTACTTTAAACAATTCGGCGCTGAAAAGAGTTCATCACATCCACGGCGTACCTTTAATGTATCTATGACACAGAGAGTATATTAATCAGACATATATAAACGATACTTGATGCCCTTGCATCGATATATTGGTAAACAGCCTAATCACCAGCAGTGCATTGTACAGTCACGAATGCTTACTATCATGATCCGGATCTGCACCTGTCGTTAATGTCTGACATATCTGACGGCGTCTGGTCTTGCATCGATGCTCATAATCATATCACATGTTTAGCTCGACTTTTAAAAAAGCGAGAGCTATTGTCATGACCCTGGCGTCGTCGTCGTCGGCGGCGGCGTGGTTTTCCGGTTAAGGTTTTTTGTTGGCGGCGGCGGCGTGGTCGTCTTGTTAAGGTTTTTTGTTCAGCTCAGCTTTTTTTTTTTTCTGTTTTCTCCCTATCAGTCGAGCGTCTGTACCGTACGCAGTGCTCTTGTTATTCACGTTCTCAACCTATTCCCACCTAAAGACGCTCCTTGACGCATCTGCAGCAGACGATTTATAGAGAGTATTCATATATATTCTAAGATGTTTTGAAAATCGTCTGCTCAGATGTGTTGTATGTGGGAAAGGGTTAAAGGTGGTGTCTAAACATAGCCATGCAAACGAACTATACAAGTGTTTTAAACAAAAACAAACTAACGTACATTTTTAATGTAAGTTTACACGTTATGGACTTATTTAGACATGGTCATTAATTCTAAATTATTATAGTGTAGGGTTGCCAGAAAAACAATGACTTTACGCGGAACAAACCTAATTACATGTATAGATCAATTTACATCTTCTATTAGTGTTTTTCATTATGATCATTTCCCTATGAGTTTGTACGTACGTGTCATTTCATCTGTTTATATTACCACGTCGGTGTTGTAGTGGTAGAGCGTCCGCGGGTTTTACTAAATACTTTTAAAATGGTAGTAATGGCTGCCCTCCTTTGCGCTCAGGGTTGCGGGGTTAGTATTACGACTGGCTAGTGTAAGAATAAATGAACCAGGAAACGCCGTGATTTTTTGTTTAAAGAGCAGTAAATAAATTAAAACCTTTATTTCAATTTGAATTATAAGACTAAACTTGATAACTTGATGTCTTTATTTCTATTTGCGGCTTCGTTGATACATATCAGAGCCGCGCCTATTGAGTTGGAGTCTTAATTAACATACAACAAATCAGCAGCAGACGACTTTGAAAACATCTAGGCAAAAACATGGAAAATCCCATAAATGAAGGTATAATTTCTGAAAATTTGAAAACATTGTGGCAAAAGGAGAAATTGCTCGTTTTGAGATTGTGTGGACGCCTGTGATATAACAATAAAAGGGTTGAAATCGACGTCAAACACCATTAAAACATTAAAGTCGATCAGGAATAACGTCACGTGATTTAGTAATCGTGACGCTATCAAAACTGTTCGTTGTTTATAGTCAGGACCTTTTTCGTAAATGGTCGACTATAAAACTCGATTGATTATGCTTGTGCTAAATAAACCAAATAAACGTGATTTTTTTTCTTAACCCTGTTCCACATACAGACGCGTTCTGACGCGTGTTTAGACGAAGACCCGTGAAAATATTGTTGCACAAGGACAAAAATGCTTATATATAGTATATGAGTTTTATGCCAAGTTAAGCGTATTCATGGAAAGCGTTGATTTATATCTGCCAACATGAACATGCAATCTTATACACAGGGACAATGTTTGTCGGAACATGTGCGAAAGCCGGATATGAATAATTGATGTATAGGTTGATCTAGTTTTAAAAGTGCCTCGATAATGGCCTACACGTTTACAAGAAGAGAATTTGTTAACACGCAACAAATTGTTGCATGATTGTGAACATTTCATTTCATGATGAAAGACAAGCTCTCGTGTACGGCAGACCGAAGATTATAATAGCATTGAAAGACCTCGCCTATAAGACGTATGATGACGCAATAGCAGCAGACGACGTTTGAAAACATTGCGGCCAAGGGTGAAATTGCTCATGATGAGAAATTTCACCTTTGGTCACAATGTTTCTCAACTTTATTCAACAATTAAGATATCTATTATTGAGATTATTCAGGTTTATGTCACTATGTTTTCAAAGTCGTCTGCTTCAGATGTGTTGTATGTGGGGAAAGGTTAAGCCAAATTGAAACCTTGTCGTTAATGTTCATTGCAGGCACATGGGCGATGAAGAAATCCTGAGAAACACCAAATTCCTTCATCATGTGGACAAATACATGCAGACGATTGGTGACCTATTGGAACACTTAGATTCTAACAGAGACGAGATGGAGAAAACACTATTACTGCTAGGTGCTAAACACGGAACGCTAGAACATTTCAAAGTCGAATATTTCCACGTGTTCACCGCAAGTATGCTGTCAGTGTTCGAGTCCGTTATTGCCGAGGAATTCATAACGGAAGTGAAAGACAGCTGGGAGGATTTGCTATCATTTGTGGTGCGTTACATGAGTGAGGGACTAACAATGTATTTGCAGGAACAGAATGGAAATACAAATAACGAAGAAACTCAATCGTGATAATCGGATGCAATGTTGTTTAGATTGGTAAAGGTTTTTTTAAGGCCTAGCATCACCTCGTGTGCTATTTCATTGATTTCCAAATTGAATGTATTCTTCAAAATATATAGGAAGTATTTGATATTGACGTATTGACTTTAAAACAAAAGAGAAAATGGGGTGAGAGGAGAAATTACTAACCATATAGATTTAAGTTCTCCTCTATCACTTTGTTTCAAATTGTTGTTGCTATGAGGGCAACACAAGTCGCACGTATCTTGAAATCTTATTTAGAGTCTGACACATCGACGAATTATGTTTATTTTTAAATACAATGTTTAAATAATTGACTTTTTTTTAAAATGGGTTTAGTTGTTGACAAATTGACAGGTGAATTGTAAATACATGTCTGCATCCGTTTACCTGATTCAGACGACAGTTGATGCTTAAGCGGCCCCGCATACGACATTTGAAGCGTATGCGGCCCCGCAGACGACATTTGAAGCAGAAGCGGCCCCGCAGACGACATTTGAAGCATAAACGGCCCCGCAGACGACATTTGATGCATAAGCGGCCCCGCAGACGACATTTGAAGCATTAGCGGGCCCGCATACGACATTTGATACATAAGCGGCCCCGCAGACGACATTTGAAGCATAAACGGCCCCGCAGACGACACTTGAAGCATAATCGGCCCCGCAGACGACATTTGAAGCATAAGCGGCCCCGCAGACGACATTTGAAGCATAAGCGGCCCCGCAGACGACATTTGAAGCATAAGCGGGCCCGCAGACGACATTTGATGCCTAGGCGGCCCCGCAGACGACATTTGATGCGTAAGCGGCCCCGCAGACGGCATTTGATGCATAAGCGGCCCCGCAGACGACATTTGAAGCATTAGCGGGCCCGCAGACGACATTTGATACATAAGAGGCCCGCAAACGACATTTGATGCATAAGCGGCCCCGCAGACGACATTTGATGATTAAGCGGCCCCCGCAGACGACACTTGATGCATAAGCGGCCCTGCAGACGACAGTTGATGATTAAGCGGCCCCGCAGACGACATTTGATGCATAAGCGACCTCGCAGACGACATTTGATGATTAAGCGGCCCCGCAGACGACATTTGATAAAAAGCGGCCCCGCAGACGACACTTGAAGCATAAGCGGCCCCGCAGACGACATTTGAAGCATTAGCGGGCTCGCAGACGACATTTGATGCATAAGCGGCCCCGCAGACGACATTTGATGCGTAAGCGGCCCCGCAGACGACATTTAGGAAACATCTGTTGGACATGGAGAACTTGCACGTGATGATTAATTGCTCAGTATCCAATAACGTTTTCAAGTCTTGGTATCAATAACATTCTTTAATTATCAAACTTTCGACCAGTCGTTCTTTATCCAGATTTAAAAAGTGACAATTCGATCTCTTCAACACCAGAATAGACTGCAATTAAAATACCGTTGTTCTTTTTACTTGCGTCTGTATATGGGAATCGTTGTTCAAGTAAACATGAGTCATGTCACAGAAACAACATACCGTACAAATCAGCTTTCCCTTCCCCCAAGTTGTACTTGAGAGGTTAAAACCGTCTCCTAATAGAAACGCAATTTGACACACCTTAATATACTTAACTACATTGTTGACTATGGTGACGAGCAATTTCTCCTTTTCTTACAATTGTTACCACTCAACCCGCTCTTTCATAAACAAGTTTGTGTCCCTATTTTTCAATTGTTAATTTGTTTTATAATAAGAATACCATTTTTGCTTTAACTCTTTCGATGCCAATGGCAATTAAAGGCTTTTGCAAACAAAGCAGATTCAGGTGAGACAGGTCGTGACAAGCTGTCTCTCCTGATATCTGCATTGTTTGCCACTGAGACATTTCATTTTGGAAGACAATGGTGCAGAGGTAGAGCGTCGGCCTCTCGTATCAAAGGTCCCTGGTTCGAGTCCCGTGATGAACGGGTCCTGACTTAGGGATTTTTCCACACAAACGGCGCGAGTACTATTTAAGTCTCCAGGAAGCAGACATCGAGCGTGATTACTATAAGCTGAAAGCTTGCTTCGCAATCGATGTAAAATAAATAATGTTGAAAATTAAACTGTACCAAATTCCTTTTGGACGAAAAATGGAAGAGTCGACTTTGTGAAAAACGTATGTAAAAGAGTAAAACGATCGATCTAAAGAGGTGATCGCTCCTGAAAAGTGTCATTATAGAAGGTTTACATGTACTTACCTCGACATTTGTTTCGGTATTAAATTTACAACTTTTTTATAGTCGGTATTTAATGTAACATGCTTGTTTTGTATCGTGTTTATAATACGCTTCATTAAAAATATCACGAACATTCCTGGTGAGACCACTGTCATGGGCGTAGCTCCCTTTAGGCACTGTAGGCACATGTCTGCACATTTTTTTCTCAAAATGCCCCAAAATGCAGCTGTGGCGATAGACCCCTGCGTAATGTATCGACCAGATCAGCCTGCGCTGTCCACGCAGACTGATCCGGCCGACATATTCCGTCTTAGGGGGATAGATGTATAGAGTAGTGATTCCTAAAACAGAAAATCCACAAGAGGCGAAAAGTGTCTATCCGGGTAGGCCTGTGTGGCATGCCTAGGCTGATCTGGATCGATACTTTACGCACAATGGTGATTACCAAATTCCTTTTGGACGAAAAATGGAAGAGTCGACTTTGTGAAAAACGTATGTAAAAGAGTAAAACGATCATTCTAAAGAGGTGATCGCTCCTGAAAAGTGTCATTATGGAAGGTTTACATGTACTTACCTCGACATTTTTTTCGGTATTAAATTTACAAATCTTTTATAGTCGGTATTTAATGTGACGGGAATCCGCTGTAGTCGAGTGGTTAGCGTCGGGGATTTCGAAACCGGGTGGCCCGGGTTCGATCCCCAGTCGCGGCACTACGGTCATGGTGGAGTGCCCTTGGGCAAGGCACATTTTCTAGCCTAGTACTGGTTTGTTTACCCAGGGATCAAGAATAAGTGAACTGTCGCCGTGATATAACTGAAATATTGTTGAAAGCGGCGTAAAACCCCAATAAATAAATAAATAAATTGAATGTGACATGCTTGTTTGTATCGTGTTTATAATACGCTTAATTTTGTTTAACAATATTCCAGTTAAAAATATCACGAAGATTCCTGGGTAAGTGACCACTGTTACTAGTCCATTTACCCTGACACAAGCGAGTCAGTCGTTATGCCAACTCCTGGCATACGTGGCACTCCTGTGGCGTGTATTTCTATGATTGCGCGCGAGAAAAACCTAGTCTGTGATATGAGTCGTTCCATGAGAAAACCAACGTTATGGTTTCTGCGTAATGTATCGAATCAGATCAGCCTGCGCAGTCCGCGCAGACTAATTCGGGCCGAAACATTCTGCTCAAATGGATAGAGGTATAGAGTAATGATTCCTGAAACAGAAAATCCATAGGAGGCGAAAAGTGCCTGTCCGGATTAGCCTGCGTGGCATGCTTAGGCTGATCCGGGTCCATACTTTACGCACAGTCCACAGTGTTGCTTTTCTCGCGGGAAACCTCAAATAACTATCATGTAGTAGAACCATAATTCCATGGCGTATCAACACGTGTTATTTTTAAATATTCACATAGAATGTACTACATTTGTAAATGAAAATGTCATTATAACGTTATTTGTTTTAAAGTCACATTGGCACGATTGGCAGAGAGCTGTGATCGCTCACCGTTCGTCGTCGTTTGTCCGTCCGTTCACATTTTTCTCGTTCAAAATCAATGGACACATTTCAAACGAATTTCACAAGAGTGCTCTTTCAAAACATTGAATGATATGTATATCTTTGTTTGCTGCGACACCAGAAAAGGGTGCTATAATGAACAAGTACTGGCCCGATTTGTTCCTTGGGTGACCATCTTCAAAGTTTGTTCAAATCATTTTGATCCGGCGAAAGACATGGCCACCAGGGGTCGGGGATTGTTTTCATAATTTGATTAAAGTAAATACTTTACACCTCTTCTTGTCCAAAAGATCCTGCTTGATTTGAAATTCATTTGATACAAATGTTTCTTGGGAGAACCTCTACCAAGTTTGCACAAATTATCCAGATCCGTTAAAAAAACATGGTCGCAGGCGGGCCGGACTTGTGTTCCTTGTATGTATCAGGGACACTATATATGTAATATAGTGTCCCTGTATGTATCTAGTAAAAACATTTTGGCAAAACATAATGACCCAATTTGTAAACAATTTTGCTCAAATGTGACCGAGATTATTAAGATTATTTCTGGCTGTGGGGCTCGGTTTTCTTTACATGTATAGAGTATGAACTAATTAAGTTCCATTAAATCAGGTGAATGATAAAAGACCATCATGGTCTTCTAGCTGTATTTAAGCGGTGCTCCAAGGAAAACACACTTTAACTCTTTCGCTGCAAAATTTCAAAAATTGAAAATTCAAAGATTCGACTCTTTCATGATAAATATTGGAACCACTCCGTTTTTCGTACAACATGCAATTTGCTAAGATGTAATGTCTACGTGACAAACAATGCAGATTTCAAGAGAGACAGCTCGTTACGAGCTGTGTCTCTTGAATCTGCATTGTTTGCGAAAACCTTTAAACGCCAGCAACAGTATTAAAGCGTTACCATTACACGTGTGTATAAAAAAAATCGGCATGCGACTCCAAACTAAAGCATCAAATTGGATTATGTTTTTCAAAAGTGTCTTGAAGCATTCTGTGGCCTGTGGCTTATTTACGAACAGTGCAGATATATGCAGGTTGATATGCATTATCACGGATCGTAAATAAATCACAAGGCAGATTTTCGCTCAGCACCGCTCATTTGATATCGTATGAGAGGGGGAAGGGTACCATATGAGCCTTCCCGCGAGAAAACCAACAATGTGGACTCTGCGTAAAGTATCGACCCGGATCAGCCTATGTATGCCGCGCAGGCTTATCCGGTTAAACACTTTTCGCCTTCTGTGACTTTTCTGTTTCAGGAATAACTACTCTATACATCTATCCCCCTAAGACGGAATGTGTCGGCCGGATCAGTCTGCGCGGACAGCGCAGGCTGATCTGGTCGATACATTACGCAGATATATTGATATGAGCCGTCCCGCGAGAAAACCAACAATGTGGACTCTGCGTAAAGTATCGACCCGGATCAGCCTATGCATGTCGCGTAGACTAACCATGGCAGACACTTTTCGCCTCCTGTGGATTTTCTGTTTCAGGAATCATTACTCTATACCTGTATCCCTCTGAGACGGAATGTGTCGGCCCGGATTATCCTTCGCGGACTACGTCTGGGTTGATGCATTACGTATGAGTCCATAATGTTGGTATTCTCGAGGAATTTTCCTTTTTTTGTTATCTTTTTTATTCATTTTTTTGTTATTTTTATCTCTTTTTCTTTAAATCTATCAGGCGTCCATATTTTGTTTATTCTTTTGTTTTGTTTTTATTTACTTTGTTATTTTTGTTGTTGTTGTTGTTGTTGTTGTTGTTGTTCTGGATATGTTTTTGTTAAGTATGTAAGTTTTATAATGTGTTTACTATTATGAAAATATCACATACATTATGTATACCCAGTACTGTATGAAATAATTATTTCGATCTAGGAGTATATACGTATTAACAGTCCAATGTTTGAGCAGACACATCAACACAACGATTAATTTATGGTGGCCTCATTTGAAATAATGTTACGTCAAAACAAAACGTCAGAAAAACTAGAAAATTTTATTTTGGAAGAATTTAATATTTTGTGAAATAAGGAGAAATGAAATATGTTGAGCAATTTTCTTTTTTAAACAATGCCTTTAAACCTCGTCTGCTGCATAATAGTCAAACTACTTCTATACCAAGGAAAGGGTTATACAAGGCATTATTTCAACTGTGTTATACAAATACTTTGTGGACTCTGAGTAAAGTATCTACCCGGATCAGCATAAGCATGCCGCGCAGGATTACCAGGACAGACACTTTTCGCCTTCTGTATATTTTATGTTTCAGGAATCATTACTCTATACCTCCATCCCCCTGAGACGGAATATGTCGGCCCAACGGACTGCGCAGGCTGATCTGTACATTACGCACATCACATAATGTTGGTTTTCTGGTGGAACGGCTCATATTATGTAAAGCTTTTTTTTAAAGATATTTAATGTCAGACCTTGACTCACTTAATCTCTCTATTATTCACTCTGTGAAATAAATATGTTTACTATTGAACAAACACGTTTCCTTGCGACTGTATCCCTGTATGCTTGACTGATAGGAGTCTAACGCCGTTTTCAACAGTAGTGCAGTTATATCACGGCGGCCAGTTCACCTTACGTATTTTTTTTCAAAAGATCCATCTCGCACCAGAAATCCACAGAATAGTTTCCCTAGGTAACTGGCTACCTTTCCACATAGACTTTTCATTTATCCTTTTGGTTGAAGACTTTTAATTTATCCTTTTGGTTGAAGACTATTAATTTATACTATTGGTTGAAGACTATTAATTTATCCTATTGGTTGAAGACTATTAATTTATCCTATTGGTTGAAGACTATTAATTTAACCTATTGGTTGAAGACTATTAGTTTATCCTATTGGTTGAAGACTATTAATTTATCCTATTGGTTGAAGACTATTCATTTATCCTATTGGTTGAAGACTATTCATTTATCCTATTGGTTGAAGACTATTAATTTAACCTATTGGTTGAAGACTATTAGTTTATCCTATTGGTTGAAGACTATTAATTTATCCTATTGGTTGAAGACTATTAATTTATCCTATTGGTTGAAGACTATTAATTTAACCTATTGGTTGAAGACTATTAGTTTATCCTATTGGTTGAAGACTATTAATTTATCCTATTGGTTGAAGACTATTCATTTATCCTATTGGTTGAAGACTATTAATTTATCCAATTGGTTGAAGACTATTAATATATCCTATTGGTTGTAGACTATTAATGTATCCAATTGGTTGATGACTATTAATTTATCGTATTGGTTGAAGACTATTAATATATCCTATTGGTTGAAGACTATTAATTTATATTATTGGTTGAAGACTATTAATTTATCCTTTTGATTGAAGACTATTAATTTATCCTATTGGTTGAAGACTATTAATTGATCCTATTGGTTGAAGACTAATCATTTATCCTATTGGTTGAAGACAAATGACGTTTGACACAATGACCTGTATAACTCATCGGAAAGAAGAAATGGTTGAGCCGCTGTTCGAGCCCATAACCCCTTGATAGATAGCCCTCGTCGTTACCTACTGAGCTATCGCAATACCGCTGCATTAAGGAGATACAGCTCGCAGTATTTCTTAACCCCTATCCTGTTGAATTCATGCAATTGTTATCAGCACCTTGATTGCAACGAGCGAAAACCAACATTGTGCATATAGTATCGACCCGGGTGAGCTTAAGCATGCCGAGCAGGCTTACCCGGATAGACAATTTTCGCCTCCTGTGGATTTCCTGTTTCAGGAAACATTACTCTCTACATCTATACCCCTGAGACGGAATATGTCGGTTCGGATCAATCTGCGCGGAATGCGCAGGCTGATCTGGATCGATACATTACGCAGAGGCCATAATGTTGGTTTTCGCGCGGGATGGTTAGAAAATATGTTACCATGTTATGGGTAAGTTGTCTTTAAATGAGACGGAGCATGAATGAATAAAGTACACGTTTCCATTTCTGAACAATGTAAGTTTTGGACCAGGCTATACATCTGCTCCGTGTTTTTTTTAATCTACATCGTTTGTGGAAATTTCTTACAAGTTCATGTAAACAATATGTGGACAGTTCAGATATTCATCAGACTGTTCGGATGCACAGGCTGATCGGGATCTGCACTGTTACCTAAAGTCAACTTGTACCTTTATTCCATTGACAGTCTCACATATTGAATAATGAACAGTGAACAAAATGTAGACATGGGTTAGGCTGCGCGCATGCGCACGCTATTCTCTGTATACATTGTTCGCTATTTGTAGTTGAAACTCGTTAGAATTGAATGATTGGGCCTTAATCCTTTCCCTCATATAGGCGCTTTCTTACGCCTCTGCAGCAGACGGCTTTTTGAAAACATAGTGACAAAAGAAGAAATTGCACAAAACGTGCAATTTCTCCTTTCGCCACAATGTTTTCTACTTTTTGTCATAGGCTATCCATTTAATTATGGAGATTTCTATTTTTTGACAAATTACGTTCCAAGTCGTCTGCTGCAGAATTGCCGTATGATGGAAATGGTTAACACCGTTTTCAACAATTTTTCAGTCATATCACGGCAGCCAGTTCCCATACCCATGTGTTTCCTGACTTTCATATACCAGTTCTCCACTAAATCGACTTTCAAAGCAACTGACGGCTTTTCCACATAGACTGATAGCCCATTGGTGGAAGACGATTACCGCTTGTCACAGTGACTTTTTCGAACGTCGGAAAGAATGTTTCTCGAAATGGGGTTCGAACTTTCAACCCCTGGATGAACAGCCCCAGTCGCTACAGACTGAGCTACCGGGGCTCGGCAAAACTCGTTAGAAACAGGTATTAATAACAGACGAGCCGTTACGCGAGAAAACCAACATTGCGTAAAGTATCGACCCGGATCAGCCTAAGCATGCCGCACAGGCTTATCCGGACATACACTGTTCGCCTCCTGTGGCTTTTCTGTTTCATGAATCACTACTCAATACCTCTATCCCCTTGATACGGAATGTGTCAGCCCGGACTTGCCTGCCCGGACTACGCAGGCTGATCTCGATCGATACATTACGCAGAGTCCATAATGTCGGTTTTCTCGGGGAACGGCTCAAATTAAGTAGCGTAAAGCGGGATGAGTGTGTACCACGTGACAAACAACTGATAAGCTGACCAATGTTCTGCTGCTGGTATCATAATCCTTGTTTTATGTGTTGTCTTACGTCGCCACCAACAGTTTGCAGTTATATCACGGCGTTTCCTGGTTAAGCTACCAGTATTACTAGATCATGTATCCTGATATTCAACCAAAGGGATAAATTAATAGTCTTCAACCAATAGGATAAATTAATAGTCTATGTGGAAAGGTAGCCAGTTACCTAGGGAGACTGTTGTGTTGATTTCCGGTGCGAGATGGATCTCTAGAAGAAAAAAACACGTAAGGTGAACTGGCCGCCGTGATATAACTGAACTACTGTTGAAAACGGCGTTAGACTCCTATCAGTCAAGCATACATGGATACAGTGACAAGGAAACGTGTTTGTTCAATAGTAATCGTATTTATCACACAGAGTGAATAATAGAGAGATTAAGTGACACGGGTCATGCGTAATGATTATCCCCCAATCATGAGTATACAATAGTAATCGTATTTAATACACAGAGTGAATAATAGAGAGATTAAGTGACACGGGTCATGCGTAATGATTATCCCCCAATCCTGAGTATACAATAGTAATCGAATTTATCACACAGAGTGAATAATAGAGAGATTAAATGACACGGGTCATGCGTAATGATTATCCCCCAATGCTGAGTATACAATAGTAATCGTATTTATTACACAGAGTGAATAATAGAGAGATTAAGTGACACGGGTCATGCGTAATGATTATCCTCCAATCCTGAGTATACAATAGTAATCGTATTTATTACACAGAGTGAATAATAGAGAGATTAAATGACACGGGTCATGCGTAATGATTATCACCCAATCCTGAGCACCAAGGATCGAAAGCCATTAACTCTTTCAGCGCCGAATTGTTTAAAGTAGACTCTTCCATATTCAAAATCGAGCGACTCCATTTCTCTTGTAATAGGAGTTTGGACTATTGTTATAACTAAAAGGCAAACAATGCTGATTTCAGGTGAGACAGCTCGTCACGAGCTGACTCACCTGAATCTGTATTGTTTGCAAAAAACTCAAAATTGCCTTTGGCGCTGAAAGAGTTAATACCATTTCTTAAAGTATTTGGTATGACCCAGCCGGGGATTGAACCCTCGACCCCTCACACCCGAAGCGGAAGCTTTACCACTACATTACTAAGGCGGTGTTGGTTCATGTATTTTCACGGAGGAGTCGTTTCTAAGAAATTATTAAAAACATGGACATGAGTTGCAAACAACGCAGGTCAACATTAGACAGAACATACTCCCTTACGTGTCAACCCTGTGGTAGAGCGTCCGTCTCAGTGATGTAGTGGTAAAAGAGTCCCGGACTGGGGTGCGGGAGGTCGCAGGTTCGATCCCCGATCGGGTCATACCCAATACTTTAAAACTGGTAGCTATGGCTGATGTCCGGATGCATGGACTAGTAGTACTGGTAACTTACCCCGGAAACGCAAAGATATAACTGAAACACTGTTGAAAGCGGCGTTAATCACCATTCTTACAAAAAGAAAGACCCTTTAACCCTTTCCCTCATACAACAATTCTGCAGCAGACGACTTTGAACATTTTTTTTACAACAAATAAAAAATCTCTGTAATTGAATGGATAACCTATGACTAAAAGTGGAAAACATTGTGGCAAAAGGAGAAATTGCTCGTTTTGAGCAATTTTTTCTTTCGTCACTATGTTTTCAAAACGCCGTCTGCTGCAGAGGCGTCAGAAAGCGTCTATATGAGGGAAAGGGTTAAGAAACAGCATAGTTAATGGGTAAGCGAAAATGTAAATGTTTTCTTTAGTCTAAGGCCACACCTCTTACCACCTAAGATCACGCTCGAGCACTCGAATAGTTCAACTGTATTGACCTACATTGGGACGAGTTCCGGTACCTCAGTCGGCAGCTACGTGGGCTGCCAATCTAGGGGTTGTGAGTTCAAATCATATCTCGGGTCGTCATTCTGTCCGACGTTTGACAAAAGTCAATGCGACAAGCGTTATTCGTATTACGTCAATTGGTTAAAAGTATGTATGGGAAAGCAGCCGGTTGCTGGCAAATAATGTTTTCTGGAGTCCTGGTGTCAGAAAGCAAAGAAACAAAATGGGTAGGTGACTTACTGATCTCCGTGATATGACTAAAGATTATTGAAAATGGCGTTTAACCCCAATCAATCGGCCTTTATTGGTGAGTATGAGTATCAGGATGAGTATATGGTTGATATATTCGCGAATATATAGCAGAAGATGGCTCAATGTTCAAAATTAACTAATAAGAACAATACGATGTCGAAAGCCTGTACAATCAGATTCGTCTCAAAGAAATATACACAAGTTTACGGAAGCTTCTAACAAATATGTAGCAGACGATAGTGAAAACTTTCGGGCAAAACTTCTGTGAAATCTCTCGAAATATAAGTTTTATGATCGAATGCTGTAGGAAATATTGTGGCAGAAGGGGAAATTGCTCAATATACACTGTCAAGATAATTATATGTGAACGAAATAACAACAACGTTAAATGCCATGCCAGATAACTAGTATATTACTTGATTGATTGTTGGTGTTTTACTCCGCTTTCAACACTTTTTCAATTACATCACGGCGTTTCCTGGGTAAGTTACTTGTACAACGTGTCCATTTATGTTGACACCAGCCAGTCAGTCGTAATGATAACCCCGTAACCCTGAACGCCAAGGAGGACAGCCATGACTACCGTTTTTAAAGTCGTTGGTATGACCCGGCTGGGATCGAACCCGTGACCTTCCGCACTATAACTATATAACTATAACTTGCGTAAATGTAGACCGCGATTAACCTGCACAACCTGCAAATTGGAGCAGTCTAATATTGTCACTCGTGTTGCATTAGTCGCTGCTTACATGTATGTATCATGGTCTAGTAAAGAGTACTAAAGACTAGTCGATATATATGCAAGAAAAATAAACTGTTATACATCTATAGGTGTTACCTATTCACGAAAAGAAACCGTTGAAAAAGGAAATCGATTTTAAAAATGATTGACAAGACTGTTATAATGTTCAATTCGTGTTTTTGCCTGACGACTATATATTTGGATCTTTATTGTTGTCGTCTATTATGAAGTACGGAAAATGATAAAGAGTATACATAAGTCATTTAAAATCGTCAAATTCATCATTTTTTATTTATTTTGTAAGAATATAAGTGAATAAAAATGATAATTTTCAATCCGTGTTATGATGCTGGTTGCAGGAATTCATCAGGATAAGGGTTCGATGTATTTGAGACGCGTCCAGTGATTTGATGTCTGAATGCATCTGCGCACAGGAAAGACTCATGCGAACCCGTGCATTTTGCACAGTCCCACTAGAGCCTTCACTATCCATCTACATGTATGTTAGTCCAATGTGTATCATCCAACAAAGCACTAGAACTGTAGACCCATTACCTTAACGCGAATTTACCTTTAGATTACCCCATTTTGAGTCAAAAATTCAATTTCTTCTTTTGCCACAATGATTAAAGCGTCGATATGAGGGATAGGGTTAATCTGCACTGATGAGAAATCCAGAAAATTGAGAATGGTATTCCCCGGCACCGTGCCACGAATGACCGATATGCCCCGGAAGATGGGAATTAGCAAGACATATCATCCAAACCTTTTCCCCGGCCATTAGATGTGTAAGGGTAGACGTACTTCTCATCTTCCACATCGTCGTGGCCGTGTTAAACAAGTATCCGATCTCGTTTGATGTAACATTTTGTACGAATGCGATGTGGAACGAAGTACTTGGTGGCGAAGATAGACTGGTTTGAAAGGCATAGTTTCCCGAAACGGGTGCCGTAAATGTGCCGTGGTATGGGCTGTATGCTGATCCCCCGTTGAGATGGATGTTGTCAAAGACAACAGCTTGTAAAGGGAGACAATCAAAACCTTTAGATGAAGTAAACGTTGCCAGAAAGGCGGGGTGGTCTTTCTTTTGGGATCCCTACAACCTGTAATTGAGATATGTTATTCAAACGCACGCAAAATGCTATTGTTTGGAATACATGGTAATTAAGTTTCGGTACCGAAACTTTTAAACTCTTAACACGATATCTGTGAAATAAACGCTATGGTCCATAAAATACTTCTAATTTGTCTAAAAATAGATACGCTTCTAACGTATCGTACACTTGGGGAGTTATTCAGAGTAAACTATCATAGTTTTGGAGCAAGATTTGGAGCAAGATTGCTTATTTCTACATTTCTACATTTCTTTTATCTTCCACTTTCTCTCTTCTGATGTGTTTGAAAACAATACAAAAGAAAGACTATACTTTTCTAAGTATGAAAGGCCGTTTTCAGTCATTATTTTCAAGATCAAACATATCACAGGGGCCAGATAACCTACCATTGTGTTTTCTCAGTACACAAGTCGTTCTAAGCAACCGGCTGCTTTTCAACATAAACTGTTAGCACATTGGTGGAAGATTAATGCTTGTCACATTGACTTTTATCAAACGTCGGAAGGAACGATGACCGAACAAGGTTTCGAACGATGACCGATCATGGTTTCGAACTCACAGCCACTGAATTGACAGACTTAGCTACCAGGGCTCGCCTTACTAAAATACAGGGAACTAACTATTCAAATAAGCAACACATATTGATCTGCCCTGGGATAGCATGAGATAGGTATTACCTTCATATATACAGTAAACATTGGCTATAAGAAATCAAGCAAACTACGTCTTAGTGTTGTTTAACCCGTTCCCTCATATAGACGCTTTCTGACGCCTCTGCAGCAGACAGCTTTTTAAAAACATAGTGGCAAAAGAAGAAATTGCTCAAAACGAGCAATTTCTCTTTTTGCCACAATGTTTTCCGCTTTTAGTCATAGCTTATCCATTCAGTTATAGAGATTTTCCAATTTTTGACAAAATATGTTCAGAGTTGTCTGCTGCAGAATTGTCGAATGATGGAAAGGGTTAAAGAGTTTTAGTATGAGGCGTAATAAATGGTATGCGACCCTATGGCCTTAGTAATTTTCAATATATACATGGGAATTGGATGATGCGCAAAATACAAAGTTCCTAACAAAAAACTAAGATTGATTTGCTTTAAACCTGCTTCGATACAAATAAAAAAAAATATTTACCACATTCTGTCTGAGCCGAGCGCACACTGGTAATTGAACTCTGTAAGGCGTTGACCTTTGTTTCAAGTTTAGCCCGCAGTTGCTTCTCTTCTACCAACAAATACTCCAAAAAATCTAGTCTTTGGTTCGAATTGTCCCCTTCTCCTTCCGGCACGAGAGAGTTACACAAACTAGCCGTAAGCACCTCCAAGATCACAAGTAAAGACACACACCATTTTGCTGTCCTCTTATGAATGCGATTAAACGTCTCCGTATCTAACAAAACATACCCTTACAGTAAGAATATCGTCGATATAGAGAACTATTCAATACACACGTAGATACCATTCATTCAATGTCGGTTTAAAGGAATTCAGAAAATGGCTCAAGTGGGTTTTTTAAGTCGTTTGTTGATATTGCTCGCGAAGTAATTTTCACTAAATAAGGTAGGACTGTTTCCAGCGCTGACGCTATGATTGCTGATGACGTCAACATTCACTTAAAAAAAACACTTAAGTCATTTCCTGAAATTCCTTTAAACCGACCCCCTTGTAGTAATATTTAATAGAGGTAATATTTACGTTTACGACACATCCGACAGAATTTAACCCTTTCCCACAAACTACATATTGTCGTATGCAAAAGACGACTTTGAAAACAATCATGTAAAACATGTAAAATCTCTATAAAGGAATGTATATGTACTGAAAAGTTGAAAACAAAGTGGCAAAGGGTGAAAAGGCTCGTATTGAACAATTTCTCCTTTTCTAACAATGTTTCCAAGAGTCGTCTGCTGCAGATGCGTCAAAATGCGTCTATAGGTGAGAAAGGGTTAAAACTCTCAGCGCCGATGGCAGTGCATGTTTTGCAGTTCGTCGCAAACATTACAAATTCATGTTAGATCTCTCTCTCTCTCTCTCTCTCTCTCTCTCTCTCTCTCTCTCTCTCTCTCTCTCTCTCTCTCTCTCTCTCTCTCTCTCTGTCTCTCTCTCTCTCTCTGTCTCTCTCTCTGTCTCTCTGTCTCTCTGTCTCTCTCTCTCTCTCTCTCTGTCTCTCTCTCTCTCTCTCTCTCTCTCTCTCTCTCTCTCTCTCTCTCTCTCTCTCTCTCTCTCTCTCTCTCTCTCTCTCTCTCTCTCTCTCTCTCTCTCTCTCTCTCTCTCTCTCTCTATCTCTCTCTCAAATTTTGGGATAAGAAAGCACCTGTTTGTGGGAAAGTGTCAACATATTTCTTCTTTTGTCACAATGTTTTCAACCTTATTAAAATATATATTAAATATGAATAGTTACAGATGCTAAATATTTCGACTTCATGAGAATTTAGAAGAAGCTACAACTAGCATATCAGTAAACCCTTTCCCATATTAACAAATCTTCAGCATTTCTCCTTTTGCCACAATGTTTAAAAAAAATCGTCTGCTGCAGAGGCGTCAAAATAGGTCTATAAGTAAAGATTGTGTTTATCATAGTGTCGCCACTATTGAAAGGTCCAGTCATTTCTGTCTTATAAGACACTTTTTTTACCTGAACATTTTTACTGCCCGAGTCATATGTGTTTCAAGGCACCGCGTAGACAGGCTTTTGGTACCATTATGTAAGTAGCTGGCGGCTACCAAACTGCCCATACCACTGGGATTCGAACCTTCGATATGCGACTCCCGAATCGAATGTCTAAACCGGTAGGCTATCGAATCGGAAGGAGGGAAAGGGTTATGTGAAAACATTATGCAACCGGAGGTTACATGATGGTGGATCTCACAAACCTCGTTTCAGCCCACGAGTTTCCGAACGTCCTTGACATTCTACATTTGGTGTAAAAACCCATCCGCCTGCCAAGGACATAAACACATTATAGTGAAATGTCATCTACCTGTTATGACCGACTTTTAAGGGAGCTAAACACACATGAGCCGTGTCTAGCGATGTTGGCTCTTAACGCATCTGCACAGTCTCACCACTGTCTTTACTTTTGACCAAAATTGTATATAAACATTAAACCTTTCCCACATACAACACATCTGTAGTGAGCAATTTCTCCTTTTGTCAAAATGTTTTTAAAAGTCCTTTGCTGAAGTGGCTTTAGATTAATCGGAAGAATGATTCCACGTCGGAATGTCAATAAGGCCCCAAGTCGCCTGACGCGGTTCATATTAAAGCAGAAATAGACTGCGTGTGCCTAGGCACGAGAAAATCTGTTATAAATTATGATTATAACTGTGACGTTCGGTAATCAGGACCAACCTTAGAAACGTTTCGTAAATTTAGCGTAGAACCCGTCGATTGTCTGCTATGAACTTGAACTGTCTGATCGAACTGTGCGTCTTCACAGGCTGATTTGAACCTTTGTTGAGGATCGATGTGCTTTCTTTAGGATGGAGTGTTTTGACGGGGTTGTGCATTAAATGCACTTTAAAAACATTAGGCCTTTGTTACGCACCGAAATTATTTCAATGGGTTGGCCTTGGTGGCGTATTAAACTCGTATCATTATTTGTATTAACTGGAGATCTTTTTGTAGAAAAACATTTATTTTAGGTAGTCTCATTGAATAGAAAAATATTTTATCTTTTTCCTACTTACAACTCATCAGCAGCAGACGAATGGCCGACAGCAGCTCCTCCGGACATTATCCCCTTCGTAGGAAAGTGCATAGGCGGACATTAGCCCCTCACATGCGGCGTTATCCGCTTCATTCACCTAATTGATGAAAGCGGACATTATCCCCTTCACCTAATTGATAAAAGCGGACATTATACCCTTCGTATACGGACATTAATCCCTTCACAGGATTGCTGAAAGCGGACAATATCCCCTTCGATATTAATAAAGAACATCTATTTAATCTGCACTGGATTAACCCTTTTCCTTTCCCACATCCCTGATACCTAAGATAACATTGACTACATCAAGACAATAGTATGGAAAGTCCTTACTCTAATTGGTGACAAAAGTAGAACATTTTGTGAGTAAAGGAGATATTGCTAGTTTTGAGCAATAACTCCTTCTGTCTCAATATTTTCTTAAACCCTCTGCTGAAAGCGTTTTGAGTTTTTTTCTCGCAAAGAACATTATCGAAGGGTAAAGACAAAACATGAGAGATAACAACAACATATAATCACATTTTAACAATATACCGTCCCAAAAAGTTGTATTACACAACGGGTTTTTGATATTAATGTATGTTTCATGCATGATTCCATCCACACCCTACTAAAATAAGTATTATTTAACACTTGTGTATTGATTCCCAGAATTATAGTTGAAATACACATATTTTTACATTTGCGATATTTTTATAACAAAACGGGTTGAGTCCCAAAAAGTGGTATTACAAAACGTGTTCTCGATATTCATGTATGCATTTTGCAATTTGTCATTACTTACATTCTAAAATAAGACTTTTTAACATTTGTACATAGGTTTCTTGTAATTTAAAGTTAAACATTTCAGTTTAATTGTCTTTTTAAATTTCTATTCCAAAACAGGTTGAGTCTGAAAATGCGGTATTACCAAATGGGTTCTTGATATTCATGTATGTTTCACGCGCGATTTCATTACCATGAAAGTATTATTTAACATTTGTGTATTGATTCCCCGTGAATTATAGCTGATATAAAAATATTTTTACATACCTGATATTTTTATAACATAACGGGTTGAGTCTCAAAAAGTGGTATTACAAAACGGGTCCTTAATATTCATGTATACATGTATTATGCAATTATTCATAACGAACATTCTAAAATAAGACTTTTTAACATTTGTACATAGGTTTTTTGTAATTTTAAGTTAAATATTTCTGTTAAATCGACTTTTTAAATGTGTATTAAAAAACGCGTCGAGTCTGAATATTTGGTATGATCAAACAGGTTCTTGATATTCATACGTTTCACGCGCGACTTCATTACCATCCTTCTGAAATAAGTATTATTTAACATTTGTGTAGTGATTCCTTGTAAGATATAGCTGAAAGAAACAGATTATTACATTTCCGATATTTTTAATATATCTATAGGTACTACCTATTTACGA
Organism: Serripes groenlandicus; assembly: GCA_031761405.1. Taxonomy (NCBI): domain Eukaryota; kingdom Metazoa; phylum Mollusca; class Bivalvia; order Cardiida; family Cardiidae; genus Serripes; species Serripes groenlandicus. The sequence goes on from JASEVX010000005.1 coordinate 47,595,145, forward strand.
AAAAAAACGCAAGATAATTATAAACAAAAATTAAAGAGCATACTTTGGCCATAAAAAGGGATTTGTGAGTAATTGACTAGACAATAATAATGTTAATGTCATGTTTCTTGCATTATCAAAACATATTTGGAATTCGTATTGCTGTCGTCTATTATTACGAACAGAAAATAATAAAGTAAAGACTTTCAGAATATCACGGAATACATTTATAATGAACGAGGTTAAAACATGAGGGCCAAGATGATCCTAAATCGATCACCTGCATTATGGTAAAGAAGCAAATAGATCAGCCCTTTTCTGATGCCACTTGGCGACTGCCTTTTTCAACCAGTCAATATGACTGGAACAAATGATGTAAATGGTCACATTTCTGCTAAACCATTTCCCTATTAGAGATGGTTTCTGAGGCATTTGCAACAGACGATTTAGGAAAAGATTGTCGCCAAAAGAACAATTGCTCCTTATGAGAAAGTTATGCTTTTGCCACAATGTTTGATAAATAATTATACTTTGAATGAGTGAGTCAATAGCTCATGCATAGGAATGTTGGGTCTTTCATGTTGATACCACATTATTTGCGGGAAACGACATTGCTCCATTGACGTTACGCTAAGATGAAGTGTTACGGAAATGACGTCACGTCCTTCTTTGGCTACGATACAGTAAAAATTTAGGTTCGGGCGTAGAAGGTTAATGCTGTCGATTTTTTGACAAACGGGAAAACATATTTCTTACAGAGTTCCATTTATTTTTAACTTTTCGTACAAATGTTAATTCCCACATAACACAGCACTTAAATGATCTTAAATATCGATTTTAAAAAAAAAAAGGATTAAAAAGACGACAATAATGTTCAATCCGTGTTTTTCGTCTCATTTTTTACATACTCAAAAATCGATTTTGAAAAAAAATGATTAAAAAGACGACAATAATTTTCAATCCGTGTTTTTCTGCTCATTTTATACATATCCGAAATACCGATTTAAAAAAAAAATATTAAAAAGCCGACAATAATTTTCAATCTGTGTTTTACGTCTGCTTTTTATACATATCCAAAATGGCGGCCCCCATGGATTTTTCCAGTTTCATTTCAGAAAGCTTCATGGTTTATTGAAAAAAAAAAAAAAAAAAAAAAAATCTCACACCTGTTAACTATAAGCGAAAAAAACCATTCATGGGTTTTTATCGTATTACAAAACGGGTTCTTGATTTTCATGTATGTATTTTGAACTTTTTCTCTAAAATAAGACTTTTTAACATTCGTATATACGTTTCTTGTAATTTTAGGTTAAATATTTCAGTTTGATTAACTTTTGGAAATTGTTATTACGAAACGCGTTGAGTCCGAAAATGCGGTTTTACAAAACGGGTTCTCGATAATCATGGATGGTTCACTCGCCATTGCATTATAATCCTTTAAGACTTTTTAAAATTTTGACATAGGTTTCGTATAATTTTAAGTTGAACATTTCAGTTTAATTGACTTTTGAAATTGTATTACAAAATGGGTTGAGTCTGAAAATGCGGTATTACAAAACGGGCTCTTGATTTTTATGCATTGTTCACGTGCGATCTCATACCATCCTTCTTAAATAAGTATTATTTAACAATTGTGTATTGATTCCTTGTAAATTATAGTTGAAAGAAACAGATTGTAACATTTCCGTTATTCTTTATTACAAAACGGGTTGAGTCTCAAAAATGATTATTATACATTGCGAGTTCTCGTTATTCTTGTATGTATTATGCAGCTGTTTGTACTTAACCTTCTGAAAGAAGACCGTATTAATGTTTGTACATAAGTTTCTTTTAATTTAAGTTGAAATATACAGTTTAAATCAACTATGAAATTGTTATTACAAAACGGGTTGCTCTAGTGCCTGTTCTTGGGGGTTTCCGTAACTTATAAGCAGGGTAAATGACAAGAGACTTCGTTCGGTTAACATTTCGTCCCATCAGCGCAAGAAGGTTGTAACTCACTATTTTCATGAAAGTAACTTTTTTGCAGAAAATATACTTATATCCATATATACACATCATATTAAAATTTGGGATTCATATTCTTATTCTACATCTTCAAAAAAGTTTAATGCGAAAAGGTTACATTTCAAAATTATCTATTTGTTTGGTGCAAGAAGGTTGTAACTGGGAAATACAAATGTCTTGCCAAAAGAAATTCTAACACAATTATGTTGTGCAAGAAGGTTGTATTTTAGTGTAATTACATAAGAATTGTGTCAAAAAACAGTAAAGTATAAAGACATTTATGAACACTGTAGAGTCTGTATCATCTGAATTACCTTTTCTGAATCTGCACAACTTGAGAAAAGCTTCTAACAAGCTTAATATGTATGTAATATGTAAAAAAGTATAGATTTTGATCAGATTGTGCAGATCTGCATGCTGATATGGACATTCGCTGTTCACAAAAGCTAATATGAACCTTTTCCCATAGACAGGCTCTGATAGAAAGATGTCACTTGTATATACATATAATTTATGACATCATTGGACCTTGTATAGAGGAAAATCCTTCCTTTCTCACCTTGTCTGCAACCTCTTTCTATGTTGGCTAATTGATATTTACAGGACTTAGTGGCTCAGTGACTGGAAAACCTTGGTCACAATCCCAAAATCTCTTGTGGGCTTGGAATGAGATTTCACTCTAAAGAGTTAATCTCATTAAAACAGCTTTCAATCTCCCCGATTTTCCCCTACTTTACAATTCTTACAAGTCAGACTTTTCCCGGTGCTCAGTTCAGTTGGAAAATAGTCCATTGTTTGGGTCCATACTAAATGTACTCTCCTGCAACTCCAAGCAACCATCTTTAGCATCAACATCATCTTTCACAGGACTTAATCTAGTGAAAGAAAATACAGAAGCTGAGAGACCTCTAGCATTGTGGTTGGACACCTGACTAGATATCTCCTACATCTCACAAGATAAAACCTTGCCTTGCTGTCAACCTCAACGTAATCTACTTCCACTCTATGTCTGGTGTGTCTTCATACCGTAATGGTTCTTACAAACTTTTTACCAGTGACACGCCACCAGACAAAGCCGATTTAACTAGCCTATCTGTTACCAATAAATCAGTCCTGTTGGGCCCATCTTCCTCTCCAACCTTTCTTTTCACTTGTAGCTTGCTTGGGACATCCCTTCACAGAGTCTGTACCGTGAGATGTCAACCCACAAAACAACCCGTTTTAGTCTTTCCTAGGTGTTGTCTGACTGTTCATTGTCACCATTCTTTCTCGGTTGTAATCTAGACTTTCCTGGAAGTCATTGGTAAACCCGGACTACTCGTATACTATGTTGAAAATACAGATATACTGCTGAACATAGACATCATCAGCTGAGTCTCATAGTAATTGTGACCAAGTTATTCAGTAAGCTTATTTCATAAGTTAAGTTTGGGTTAGACTCCAATTCTTAGTGGTACAGTGTTACACATTTTGAGATCAGAATATATCAAAACGTCATTGGAAAAGGACTCTGATCTTCATACCTTGTATGGAAAAAATATAATCCCAAGTAAGCATCATCTATGTTATCTTTTGCTCCCACATTATGAAATGTAGGAATGATACTTTTTATATCGGTATCTGCGTGAATGAGGGTGACACTTAGGAACCCTTTTTCTCCTTTTGTCTGTCTGTCGGTATGACAGTAATGTTATGACTTATTAATAGGAGACACAGTCACGTGTTTCCTAACTGTTGCCTAAACATTAGGAAAGAATAAAGTGTTGGAGAAACCTAAATTATGTGTAAATATATAAACTATGAAGTCATTGTAATATAAGAGATAAAGATACAATGGGATATTTCATTAGATATATCGAAAAGGTGTAAACTAACTTAATATTACCATCTTAAGATAATAACCCATTTGCCCGAAAGTTTTTTTTTTCATACAGTTTTGAAAAATAAATGATCTTTAAAGCAAGAAAATAAAAATAAATACGGAAAATAACAATTTTGAAACAGTAGAAAACATTGCAAGAAAAAAAATGGTTCATTGAGCAATTTTTCTTGAGCAGATGTGTCAATAGTTGTCTGTGTCAAGGAAAGTGTTTTATTTTAACAATTTAAATTGATAAGTTCACACTTAGGCATATTTTTTATGATTTTCTTTCAATGTTGAAAAGAAAGTATGCGAGTTACAAATTTCTTGCACTAACAAAATAATAAAAAATGACGTCATTTGAGTGAAAGAATGTTGTAACTGTACACATCAACTTAAACTCATTTGTATGAATTATCTTTCAATGCTAGAGATCTAAAGCGTCCTGAAATGTATTTTTAAAACAAATATCATAAGGATGTTCTTTGTTATGTTTTCTCTCCAAAATAGGATAGTTTTTTGCTTCTCTTGTAAAGAAAAAAACGAAAAACGGAGTTACAACCTTCGTGCACTAAAGGGACGATTTATTGTCTTCTATAGTCTTCGAAAAAATGAAAACATACATGAAACACTTATTACAACACTAGACGAAACATGCATTCAAGACATAGTGAAATATCAGGGGTCTGTTAGTTTTGCTTACGATTTAAGGATGCAAAAAGCCACCATAAATTCTTACTTAAGAGCCAAGAAACATGTAAGTTATGACACAAAGTATCTTATAAAACATTAGTATTACCTCCATGCTTTCCTTTAAACCCTTTGAACCCGTAAAATTGCGAAATCAAAGTTTTCATTTCAATCAGAAAGGTGGTTTAGTCGGAAATAACATGACAAGGTACTCTGTCTGTTGCTTTACCAGTTTGCACGCTCTCTGTAGTACTACGTGTCCATTTATTTTCACACCAGCCAGTAAGTCGTAATGATAACCCCATTACCCTGGGCGCCAAGGAGGACAGTCATGACTACCGTTTTTAAAGTTGTTGGTATGACCCAACCGGGATCCAACCCGCGACCTTCCGCACCCGAGGCGGTCAGATGACCAGTAGAACATACAGGACAACTATTATTCTGCTGTAGGCTACTTCAAACAACATACTAGTTCACGGCCTAAAACTATAACTTGCGTAAATGTAGACCAAGATCAACATGCATATTTGTGCAGTCTAATATTGTCACTCGTGCTGCATTAGTCACTGCTTACATGTGTGTATCAATGTTTGGTAAGATTTCTAAAGACTATAGTCAATACCTATGCAAAAAGAAAATAAAATGTTAATATATCTATAGGTGTTACCCATTTACAAAAAAAAAAACGTTTAAAAAGGAAATCGGTTTTAAAATAAATGAGTGACAAGATTGTTATAATGTTCAAAATGTTTTTGCCTGACGACTAAATTGTTCGATCATTATTGTTGTCCTCCATTATGAATTACGGAAAATGATAAACAATATACATAAATCATTTAAAACCGTCAAATTCATCATTTTTATTTACTTTGTAAGAATATAAGTGAACGAAACTTATAACGCATTTTTATTTCCATAAATATCGATTTTAATTTTGTTTTTACAAGACGACGATCATTTTCAATCCGTGTTATGATGCTGGTTGCAGGAATTCGGCGGGATAAGGGCTGAATGCATCTGCACACAGATAAGACTTATGCGAACCCGTGCATTGTGCACAGTCCCACTAGAGCCTTCACTATCCATCTACGAGCTATTTCGTCTTGCCATAATGTTTTCAAACGTTGGCTGCTTCAGATATGTCAAAATGCGTCTACATATTGGAAAAGAGTAAAACAACAAAAGCGAGCATTGCCTACATATGTATGAAACATAATTTACACCGTTCTGCGATCTGCGTTTTATTTATTCACGATGTAACAACTCTAAGTATTATTAATATAATGATTATATTTGAGCCGTTCCACGTGAATAAAACAACATTTAGGACTCTGCGCACTGTATCGAGCCAGATCAGCCCAATAATCCAGGCCGACACATTCCGTCTCAGGGGGATAGAGGTATGATTCCTGAAACAGAAAATCCACAAGGGGCGAAAAGTGTCTGTCCGGGTAAGCCTGCGCGGCATGCTTAAGCTTATCTTTGTCGATACTCAGAGTCCATAATGTTAGTTTTCTCTCGGAACGGCTCATATAATGATTAACCCTTTCCCTCATATAGACGCTTTATGACGCCTCTGCAGCAGACGGCTTTTTGAAAACATAGTGACAAAAGAAGAAATTGCACAAAACGTGCAATTTCTCCTTTTGCCACAATGTTTTCCACTTTTTGTCATAGGTTATCCATTCAATTATGGAGATTTTCTATGTTTTGACAAAATATGTTAAAGTCGTCTGCTGCAGAATTGTCGTATGAGGGAAAGGGTTATATATATCTGCAATTGATGTGTAAATAACATGAATGAACATGTCCATGCACAAAAGTGCAACCTGGCCTTTACGAAACATATCGATACCGACCAGTCTCCGCAACCATGCAGATCTGTCTAGATGTTAACTTTTCACAAATTACTTTCGAAGGATTTTTATCTAACTTCTGCTGATTTTTAATATTTCGATGAAGCTTAATCGACGCAAGGACTGATCTGATCCTACAGTTTTGACGAATGACAACCTGTACCGTGTTGCATGGTCGGGCTCTTATACACTGTCTAATTTATATATGTGAACGAAATAACAAGGATGTTAAATGCTATGCCACTAGTACTATTATATTAATTGATTGCTTTTCGGTTTGTTACGCCGCTTTCAACAATTGTTCAGTTATGTCACGGCATTTCCTGGGTAAGTTACTACTACTCTACGTGTCCATTTATTTTTACACCAGCCAGTAAGTCGTAATGATAACCTCGTAACCCTGAACGCCAAGGAGGACAGCCATGACTACCGTTTTTAAAGTCGTTGGTAAGACCCAACCGGGATCCAACCCGCGACCTTCCGCACCCAAGGCGGTCAGATGACTAGTAGAACAAACAGGAAAGTCCTTATTCTGTTGTGAGCTTCTTTAAACAACATACTAGTTCACGGCTTAAAACTATAACTTGCGTAAACGTAGACCAAGATCAACCTGAACATGTGTGCAGTCTAATATTGTCACTCGTGTTGCATTTGTCGCTGCTTACATGTATGTATCAATGTTTAGTAAGATTATAAAATGTTAATATATCTATAGGTGTTACCTATTTACGGGAAAAAACGCATAAAAAGGAAATCGATTAAAACAAAATGAGTGACAAGATTGTTATAATATTCAATTCGTGTTTTTACCTGAGGACTATATTTTTCGATCATGATTGTTGTCGTCTAGAATGTAGTGCGGAAAGTGATACTTAAACATTTAAAACCGTCAAAGTCATAATCTTTTAATTATTTTGTTAAGGATATAAGTGAACGAAAATTATAATGCAATTTTATTTCCATAAAATTAATATCGATTTTAATTTTGTTTTGACTAAACGACGGTAATTTTCAATCCGTGTTATGATGCCGGTTGCAGGAATTCATCGGGATAATGGTTCGATGTATTTGAGATGCCTCCAGTGATTTGGTGTCTGAATGCAACTGCGCACAGAAAAGACTCAAGCGAGCCCGTGCATTATAGCCTTCAATATCCATAGATATGTAAGTTAGTCTAAGTTGTATCTTTCAACAAAGCACTACTATTAGATTATCCCATTTAAGAGTCAATATGCCCCCCCCCCCCCCCCCCCCCCCCCCTTCAAATCGGACACACGCAGTTAATTGTGTTTAATCCTTTCCTACCAACATACAATAAATCTACAGTCGATTTCGAAATGATCAAATCCAAAATATAGAAAATTTCTTTAAATGAGAGGTCGAAAATTGTAAAAAGTTGAAATCAATGTGGCAAAAGGAGAAATTGCTCATAAGAGTAATTTCTCCTTTTGCAACAATGATTTTAAAAGTTGTCTGATGCATATGCTTCATAAAGCGTCGATATGAGGGATAGGGTTAATCTGCACTGATGAGAAATCCAGAAAAGTGAGAATGGTAATCCCCGGCACCGTGCCACGCATGATCGATATGCCCCGGAAGATGGGAATCAGCGAGACATATCATCCAAACCTCTTCCCCGGCCATTAGATGTGTAACGGTAGACGTACTTCTCATCTTCCACATTGTCGTGGCTTGGTTAGACAAATATCCGATCTCGTTTGATGTAACGTTTTGTACGAATGCGATGTGGAATGAAGTACTTGGTGGCGAAGTTAGACTGGTTTGAAAGGCATAGTTTCCCGATACAGGTGCCGTAAATATGCCGTGGGTTGGGTTGTAAGCTGATCCCGCGTTGAGTTTGACGTTGTCAAAGACAACAGCTTGTAACGCGTGACAATCGAAACCATCAGATGAAGTAAACGTTGCAAGAAAGGCGGGGTGGTCTTTCTTTTGGGATCCCGAACAACCTGTTAAAGAGATATGTTATTCAAATGCACGGAATAATTGGTAATTTAGTTCAGGTCCCGAAACTTTTAAACTTTTAACACGATATCTGTGCTGAGAAACAAACGTCCATAAAATACTTCTGACTTGTCTAAAAAAAGAGATATGATTCTGACGAATCAGAAACTGGAGCACAAATTCTTAGCATAGAGTAAAGTTCTATAGGTTTGGTGCAAGATTGCTTATTTCTACATTTGAGCCGTTCCGCGAGAAAACCAACATTATGGATTCTGCGAATCAGAAACTGGAGCACAAATTCTTAGCATAGAGTAAAGTTCTATAGGTTTGGAGCAAAATTGCTTATTTCTACATTTGAGCCGTTCCACGAGAAAACCAACATTGTGGATTCTGCGTAAAGTATCGACCGTATCAGCCTAAGCATGCCGCGCAGGCTTACCCGGATAGACATGTTTCGCCTCCTGTGGATTTTCTGTTTCATGAATCATTACTCTATACCTCTATCCCCCTGAGACGGAATGTGTCGGCCCGGATCGGTCTCCGCGGACTGCGCAGGCTGATCTGGTTCGATACATAACGCAGATACCATAATGTTGGTTTTCTCGCGGGACGGCTCATTTCTTTAATCTTCCTCTTTCTCTTTTCTGATGTGTTTGAAAACAATATACAAGAAAAGACTTTACTATAAAAGTATGTGAGGTTTATATACATGTTTCATCTAAAGTTGAAGGATTGGGGTTTAGCGCCGGTTTCTGTCATTATTTTCAAAATCAAACATATCAAAGGGGCCAATTCACCTACCACTGTGTTTTTTCCCGTAAGTGCAAAAGTCGTTCCAAGCAACCGGCTGCTTTTCCACATAGACTGTTAGCACAGCGGTGGAAGATAATTAGTGATTGTCGCATAGACCTTTGTTAAACGTCGGAATGAATGATGGCCGAACAATGTTTCGAACTCACAGCCACTGAATTGACAGACTTAGCTACCAGGACTCGGCTTACTATATAAAGGGAACTATCTATTGGAATAAGCGACAAATATTGATCTGCCCTGGGATAGCTTGAGATAGCTAGTAACTTCATATATACAGTATACATTGGTTATAATAAATTAAGAGCACTAAGTTTACGTGTTGTTTAAAGTGTTATAGTATGAGGCGTAATACATGTATTTATATCCAATTATGTAGTGTGAGCGAGCCGCTGGCCTTAGTAATCTTCAATAACGATTTGTCTTTGTCATTTTCATATACATGGAAATCGGATGATGCGTAAAATACACAGTTCCAAAAACAAACTAAGATTAATTTGCTTTAAACATGTCTTAATATAAATACAAATATGATTTACCACATTCTGTCTGAGCCGAGCTCACACTGGTTATTGAACTCTGTAAGTCGTTGATCTTTGTTTCAAGTTGGGCTCGCAGTTGCTTCTCTTCTACCAACATGTACTCCAAAGCATCTAGTCTTGAGTTCGAATTGTCCCCTCCTCCGTCCAGCACGAGAGAGTTACACAAACTCGCCGTAAGCATCTCAAAGAGCACCAGTAAAGATATTCGTAAGACACACACCATGTTGCTGTGCTCGTATGAATGCGATTAAACGTCTCCGTATATAACAAAACATACCCTTACGGTAAGACTATCGTTGATACACGAGGGCCATTCAATAAACACGTTGATACCATACATAAAATGTTCTGTTAGTAATGGAATTTACGCCACATCAGATAACTTTTCTAGCACTCTCAGCGCCAATGACAATAAACCTTTTGAAATTTTCGCAAACAATACAGATTCAGGTGAGACAGCTCGTAACGAGCTCTCTGACCTAAATCAACCTTGTTGGCATTTCGTTATCAAGATAGTCCTAATTAAAAATGGAGAATGCCGATGTTGAACATGGAATAGTGTACTTTAGAAAATTCGGTGCTGAAAGGCTGATCCGGGTCGATACTTTACACAGAGTCCACACTGTTGGTTTACTCGCAGGACGACTCACGCGTTGATACTCGAACCTATGAGGTACTAAATGACGGCGCAAGCCCGATGACGTCATATGAGGTCGATACCATTATTCAACTATCCATCGTTCAGAAAAAATCGCATGTTTTAAATATTGAATGTCTAATTAGACATTAGACATTCGCAAATTACAAGATCTACAACCCAAATTCGTCTAATCGAATGACTAATGTCTAACTGACCCATTAGACATTCGTTTCTTGCATGTACAATAACCTCCGACAAATTTGGTAAATGTCTAATGTCTAATTAGACATTCATATATTTTTTTGAATGTCTAACGTCTAATGCTCTGCCAACTTCACACACTTTTTAGTTTATACTATTTTATTTTAGCTATATTTTGATATTCATCAGCTATTACTTCTTCAGTAAAATCAACCTGTTCACTGAAACTTCTCTCCAAGTCATCTTTGCAAAGATGATCCTATTCTTCTGTTTTAGACTCTCTTGTGTGTGCCCTTTCCTTCCTACTGATAGCATATTTGGCTTCTGTCGGAGTCCATGGAAAAATACTTGACACTGCTGTTGCCAGGAGCCTTCCATATCCAGGTTTTAATCCTTAAAATAAACAAAAGTAAATAAATAATAAAGTGTTTTCATAGTTTATTTTTGCTATAATGTAATATAATATATGCAATATGTTGTTTTTATCATTATTTGTCATAATTCATTAGCTGCTGACATCCATATATTAACAAATAAAGAACAGATCAAGTAACAAGCAGCTAAACATATATAGAAGTTAGAACTATAAACAAAATATTACCCCACCCACTCGTGTAAAATAGTCGATCGGTACTTTCGTTTTGAAATAAAACAAACTTCAATATGAAAACATGTTACAGTTAAGCATTTATATAGTTTTCTATCAGATAAGCATACCATACGTAGTCATCAGGTGTGAAGTGTTTCTTACAAACGACGGACGATTTTGTTGGCGTCCACATTTTCATGGTATTTTCATCAAGGCGTCGAACGGCATGAATCCATTTCGCCTTTCTTACAGGATCACTCGGGTATTCGTGACCTCCTCGTTCGTGACACTCAGGTACGGAACAACAAGTAGACGGCATTTTAAGAAGTTTTAATTGATTTTAAAAAACACGGAAGTAACTTTGCTTTGCTTTGTGTGGGATATCAATTGAAGTAATCCGAATGATGGACCGGGACTCATTGCGCCACCTAGTTAGGAACGATAACTCACTACTATCGACCATTGGTAACGACGATGCCTGTCAATCCAGGAATTGACATGACTGTACCTAGCTCCGGTTGAGTTTTGAGTTCAAACCCCAGCTTGGCCAACATTCCTTCCGACAATTTACAAAATTAACTATTACAAGCGTCATTCGTCTTCCATCAATGGGCTTACAGTCTATGTGGAAAAGCAGTCAGTTGTTTGGAAAGAATGTTGTGTGGAGTACTGGTGTGAGAAAGCCAGGAAACACACGAGTAGGTGAACTGGCTGCTATGATATGACTGAATTTTTTTAAAAAACGGCGATAAACCAAAATCAAACAATCAATTGACATTACGGTATGTAAAGTGTTTAATAATTGAACACTTTATACATACAATCCCCAAGTGAAATTGCGTGCTCCGTTCAAGCATTGTTATTGTTACAAAAATCATCAAAGTACAGAAAAGAAAGGTTCATTTAGTCAATTTGTCTTGTATACCTTAATGTATATTCTAACCTTATACTGGTATAATGAGAAGACTATATAAGTTTTGAAGTAAATCTATGATTTTTTTAATGACCCTCGTACAACCTAGAGGGTTTTAAATGTTCATATAAGCCTAAGAGTAAGGCATCAGATCACTAAATAAAGGTACAAAAGTAAACAATTACTTTAATCGTGAATTAAATAGTCTAAGGACAGTTGGCAGACCGAATAGGTCCAACAGTTTCAATTAGCAGGTTACAATGTAGTCTAAAATTTATGAATCTATACGTGCTTTCAGACGCGTCCGCAACAAACGACTTTTGAAAACATTCTGTTAAAATGAGCAATTTCTCCTTATTGTCACGATGTCAAAGTCGTCTTGTGCAGATTCGTTTTATGTGGGAAAGGGTTAAGCTGTTTTCAATAAAAACAAATAAAGCATCACGATCCGAGATAGACGAATATCTTCTACAACTACAGAACAATTCAAATTATTCAGTTCTTTTGAACAAGAGGATGTTTTGCATTTTGTCATTGAATTGAGAAGGTTTCAGCAAGAATAAATATACACGGCTTCTGTCATGCAATGACTTGTACCATTAGATTAGTTGTAGATACTGGAACGACAACATTTAACCTTTTCCCTCTTACAGACGACCTTCTGCCACAATTATTTCAACTGTATTCAATAACAATCACTGAAGATGAATTCCACTTCCTTTTAGTCTGTCCAATGTATAACGAACTTCGAAAACTTTACTTTCAGGACGTGCAAATCCGACTATAATATTGTTTTACAAAATTATGAGTGATAATTCGCTGGTGAAATATTTAGTGGAGGCTTTTAAATCAGAATTTATTTTTAGACAAAAAGGTACCAGGTTGAATAATGTATCTATTTATGTATACTCATATTACATCTCTGTATATTTCATTTATAAAATTGAATCTATTCTTTGTTATCTGCAACTCAGAGGAATTTTCATGATGCAAATTGTGTATAATTTACCAGAGGTCTATATTACGGAATATACTTATTGTCATTGATATTGTCATTGTTATTTTACTTTAGCGATTAACCAAACTTTTGTCTTTATGTTTACAAAGCCGTCTGCTGCCGATATGCTCTATGTTGGAAAAGGTTTAGACTGAGACAGTCCGAAATAAACACTCACACAGACTTTTCCTCGACAGATTGTCATTGAAAACCATGTATGAAAAGGAATAATAGCTCGATTTGAGCAAATAATCTTTTCCCCACAATTTTTTTAAACACCATTAACTGCAAATGAGTATGAATCCCTTTGTTACAGGTAAAGGATTACATTACCATTCCGCCTGTCAAACCGACTTACTTATTCTAGTACTTGAACTTTTCGGTACACTCAAATTGTTTCGTTGTTAAAGATATTGTTTATGAGACGTGATGAATAATCCATAATCAACCACATTCGAGCGATATAAAAAATATCAGAAATCTTATCAGTTATAAAACTAGTTTTGACAATATCTAGTTAGAGTGACATATTTGTTAACCCTTTCCCTCATACGACAATACTGCAGCAGACGAATTTGAACATATTTTGTCACAAAAATCGAATATCTCTATAATTGAATGGATAACCTATGACTAAAAGTGGAAAACAGTGTGTCAAAAGGAGAAATTGCTCGTTTTGAGCAATTTCTTCTTTAGTCACTTGTTTTCAAAGAGCCGTCTGCTGCAGAGGCGTCAAAAAGCGTCTATATGAGGTGAAGGGTTAAATAAACATTGATGCATGTGATAACTCTGATGAGTATCTGGATATACTGTGACTCAAGTTTATTGTTTTGTTTGTTGTGTGAAATTTAACGCCGATTTCAACATTATTTCAATTATATCACGGCGACAGTTTACTTATTCCTAATCCATGGGTTAACACACCAGTACTAAGCTAGGAAATGTACCTTACCCAATTCACAATAACCGTAGCGCAGCGACAGGGAATCGAACCTTTGACGCCCGGTCCCAAATTCCCGAGGCTAACCACTCAGCCACAGCGGATTCCTGTCTCAAATTTAAGTCCAAAAATACTACAAAATAACTTTCATTTGACTCATTTTGTAGATGTCTCCCACGGTATATGAGCCGTTCAACATGAAAACCAACATTATGCCCTCTGCGTAATGTACCTACCCAGATCAGCTTGTGCAGGCTAATCCGGGCCTACACAGTCTATCTCAGGTTGATAGAGGTATAGAGTAATGATACCTGAAACAGAAAATGGGCAATTTCACCTGTTGCAACAAAGTTACCAAAAGTCGTCTGCTGCAGATGCGTAAAAATGCGTCTGCAACATTGAAAGGGTTAAGAGTCGTCTTTTGGTTGAAGAAAAACAAATTCCAATTAACCTATTCGATACGTAAACACATTGTTGTGTAAAGGAGATATTGCCTATCATGATCACCTTCACACCGTGTCTCCACACTGTTTCAATAGACGTCATACGACCGTGCGTCAATGGCCCTGTGTGTAAATAGCAAGTTGTAACGTTCTGTAGTTGGCATGGCTTAATGTTTTGTGAAAGTAAAGTGCTGTTGTTTGCTCACATTAATGGTAATTTTTCGTTGCCGTCGTTACTGGTAATGTGTCTGTTGTCTTCTTGTTCACTGTTTAAGTCTGTAGGTTAACCCTTTCCCACATACACAAAATCTGCATCAGACGCCTTTGAACATATTTAGGCATAGGCACTATTGAAAATGTATCTAAGTGAAATGCATTACTCAATTTGTTTAAGCTTCGCTACCCCCAGAGCCAGTTTTCATACATATCAGATTGAATATTCATGGCAATATCTATCATAACTCTTGTCATAATATACGGCTTTTCTTCGAGATATAAGAAGAAATAAGAAGAACACGAACTCCGTCGCAAAACATCGTTATCAGTTATCGTTATCAGTTATTATTGTTCTGAGCAATAGCACATAAATGCATTATTTACAAATTGCCCAGCCGTTTCACGCCAAGCTCTCGAAATGTTCATCAACTGATGTAAAAGAAAAACGAGAAGCTTAGCCACAGTAGTTGTACGCTAATAAGTGAAAGTTCTTTTTATCTCTTTTCGAAACATAGCATGACTCAAGGAGAAATAACTCACTATAATCAATTTCTCTTTTTGCTACAATGTTATAAACAGTCGTCTGCCGCAAATGCGTCAAACTGAGTCTGTATGTTTGAAAGGGTTGACTATTATCCCACTGTATCCCAGCAACCGTTATAATCAACACATTGATCTTTGACATGTCCTTATGAAAACGTTCATAAACAATACTTTAACTACATACATCAAACCTGTGCTAAAGACCACATTTGTTAAGCAATACCCTGTCTATAGCAACCACACTTTTAATTTCCCAATAACTCATTTTCTGCATAAATAACCCTGTAATTAACGACCAAACGTCATCAAAAAAAAGATTGTGCACTTCCCATGGGTGGTCTTTAAACACAGGATAAACTGTATTGGCGAATGAATAGCGAACAATGAAGTCCAATATCTGGTGTCACACTGTCCCGAAATTATCCCCAGATGGCCAAACGAATATTGACTTTTGAATTTCGCGCGAAGAGCCAATCAACAGCCGAAGCAAGTACGATGCCTACAGAAGGTCACACGATGGTACACCAACCACAAACGAAGGCAACACGAAGATGTGAATTTTGATTAAGTAGTTTACGCGCAGGACACTTGAAGGCCACCCGATGGCTACATAACGTCGTATTAAGAGTACGATGCGTTCGGCCGACCGTATCCCAGATATCTTCTTATTTGCCTCCCCTACTGGGTTCAAGTGTTCCTTGCTCTCTCATGGTAAACACCAAGAAGTACTCTGTCATTTCTCCGTGCCCCTGGGATGGCATTCTGGTGCTGGTCCTCCAAGTCCGTCAGTGAGTGGCTGGATATCTCAGTCTGGTAAGATTGAGTTGTTTCTGCATGTCGCTGACCTATGGTTCATGGTCCTCAAGAAAGCTCGGAACTTGTGTGCCAGATTACTAAAGGCATTCTCCACTACACACCTTGCTCTGGTGAGTCTGTAGTTAAATATTCTCTCATGGGGATCCATGTTTCTGATTGAAAACGAGTTTATCAGGCGCTTGTTGATTCCAAAAGCATTTTCCCCTACTATGTAGTACGGGACAGGAAAGTCATGACCAGGTAGAGACTTCTCTTCATGGAGATTGAATATGTTGTTCGGAATCTCAAGGCATTCATTCACTTCTGACCAATTGTAGATACTGGCATCGTTACTGGAACCATCAGACCCGACACCAATCCAGAGAAACTCATAGTCTGCGTCGACTAGGACCATGAGGACAATGGTGGTCCACTCTTCAGTTGTAGTAGGACACTGGATCACCTCAGCAGCAAACTCGGCTTTGATGGCATCGCAGACTTCATTAATGATGAGGGATATGGTGTTTGGAGAAACTCTGAAGTTGTAGGACAGGCTTGGATAATTGTCACCGCAGACCAGGTGTCGTAGAGTGATGGACAGCTTGAGACCAGGAGGGATATAATTTTTGTACCATGTGTCCATCTTCTCTATTCTGCATTCTACCCTTCGCAGGACCTAATCGTAGAGGCCGCTGAGAAGTCTTGTGTAGTTGTAGAAGGCCTTCTCATCTTCTGTCTTCATCTCATATAGAAGAGTATTATTAGCCATAGCCTTCTCTTCTTTTGTCAGACAGCCATTTCCTGACCCACATATTCTTCTTTCGTCTCGGTTTGCTCCTGCCCTGGTAAATAAAAAGCAAAACAAGATAATTTCATTGTCGAATGCTAGAAAGGCAAATAGCAAAAAATGACAAAGTGAAATAAGAAATTTTTACCTGTAAGAAGAGGTGCACGGCCTGTTAGAGTTGCTCATAATGTTCCCCGAGGTCATCAAAAGAAGCAATGCTGCTGCCTTCTTTTTCATGGTTGTCTCATCATCAAAGTATGCCATTCTGCAGGAACTGAATTGTGATTAATTGCGATTGAAGCTTTGGGATTTACACATGCCTCTGCTCTCTAGAGTTGCTCAGGACTGATTGAGGAAGATGCTCTGAGGCTGGCCGTTAATATGTGTACGTTACCATGACACATGGGAAACGCTTTAGCTACTCAAATTCGGCTGTCTTCGCCGACACCGTGGTCCCATCTCGATGTCATCGTACTAAAATACGATGGCTACACGACGGCATTGCGAGGTCTTCACGTAGTCGTGTTGCCTTCCTAAGACAATCGGGAAACTTCTTGTTGTCTTCGTGAGGCGAAAATAACCGATGGCACCGATGATCACACGAAGATCCTGAGACGGACTGCGCAAGCTGATCTGGGTCGATACATTACGCAGAGGCCATGATGTTGGTTTTCTCGCGGGACGGCTAATATTTCATTAGAAGCTTCTAAGCTACACTGTCAAGATAATCTTATGCGGACGTAATAACAACAACGTTAAATGCCATGCCAGATGACTAGTAGACAGGAATACCCTCTTTCTGCGGTATGCTAATTCAAACAACATACAAGTTCACGTCTTAAAACTATAATTTGCGAAAATGCAGTCGAATATTGTCACTTAAGATGCTCCTTATGTATCAATGTTCAGTAAAGTATACAATAGACTACTAGTATTCGATACCTATGCAAGACAAATCGGTTGTTACCAGCCAGTTGCAGGAATTCATCGGGATAAGGGTTCGATGGATCTGAGACGCGTTCTTTGATTTGATGTCTGAATGCATCTTCGCACAGAAAAGACTCATGCGAACCCATGCATGTTGCACAGTCCCACTAGAGCCTTAACTATCCATCTACATGTCGGTTAGTCCAATGTGTATCTTTCAACAAAGAACTAGAACTGTAGACCCATTACCTTAATCCCAATTTACCTTTAATTTGTGTTTAATCCACCCATACACAATAAATCTGAAAAAGTCAATTTTGAAATTATCAAGTCCAAAATAAAGAACATCTTTTTAAATGATGTTAAAAGTCGTCTCATGCAGAAGCTTCAGAAAGCGTCGATATGAGGGATAGGGTTAATCTGTACTGATGAGAAATCCAGAAAAGTGAGAATGGTATTCCCCGGCACCGTGCCACGAATGACCGATATGCCCCGGAATATTGGAATTGGCGAGACATATCATCCAAACCTCTTCCCCGGCCATTAGATGTGTAACGGTAGACGTACTTCTCTTCTTCCACATCGTCGTGGGGTCGTTAAACAAGTAACCGATCTCGTTTGATGTAACGTTTTGTACGAATGCGATGTTGAACGAAGTACTTGGTGGTGACGATAGACTGGTTTGAAAAGCATAGTTCCCCGATACAGGTGCCGTAAATGTGCCGTGGTTTTGGTTGTATGCTGATCCCACATTCAGTTGGACGTTGTCAAAGACAACAGCTTGTAAAGGGTGACAATCGAAACCAACAGATGAAGTAAACGTTGCAAGAAAGGCGGGGTGGTCTTTCTTTTTGGATCCCGAACAACCTGTTAAAGAGATATGTTATTCAAACGCATGGAATAAATGGTAATTTAGTACCGGTCCCGAACCCTTTAAACTCTTAACACGATAGCTGTGCTGAGAAACAAATGCTATGGTCCATAAAATAATTCTGACTTGTCTAAAAAATAGATACGATTCTAACGATCGGGCACGTGGGCATACATTCTGAGCACAGAGTAAAACTTTAATAGTTTTGGAGCAAGATGGCTTATTTCTACATTTCCTTAATCTTCCTCTTCCTTTTTTCTGATATGTTTGAAAACAATATCACAAACTAAAAATATGCTTTTCGAAAAGTATGAAAGGTTTACATACATGTTTCATCTAAAGTTGAAGGATTTTTTCAGTTATTATTTTCAAGATCAATTATATCACAGGGGCCAGTTCACCTACCACTGTGTTTTCTCCCACCAGTACACAAGTCGTTCAAAGCAACTGGCTGTTTTTCCACACATACTGTAAGCATTTAGCTGGAAGATAATTAATGCTTGTCGCAGTGAATTTTGTTAAACGTCGGAAATAATGATGCCTGAACTTGGGTTCGAAGTCACAGCCACTGAATTGACAGACTTAGCTACCAGGGCTCGACTTACTAAAAATAAAGGGAACTAAGTATTGGAATAAGCGACAAATATTGATATGTCCTGGGATAAGCTTGAGATAGCTAGTAACTTCATATATACAGTATACATTGGATATATAAGAAATTAAATGCACTACGTCTACGTGTTGTTTAAAGTGTTTGAGTATGAGACGCATTACTCAGAGCGTCGTAATAAATGTATTTATAGTGAGCGAGCCTATGGCCTTAGTAATCTTCAATAATGATCTGTCTTTGTCATTTTCATATACATGGAAATGGGATGATGCGTAAAATACACAGTTCCTTAAAACAAACTAAGATTGATTTGCTTTAAACATGCCTCAATATAAATACAAATATGATTTACCACATTCTGTCTGAGCCGAGCTCACACTGGTAATTGAACTCTGTAAGTCGTTGATCTTTGTTTCAAGTTGAGCTCGCAGTTGCTTCTCTTCTACCAACATGTACTCCAAAGCATCTAGTCTTGAGTTCGAATTGTCCCCTCCTCCGTCCGGCACGAGAGAGTTACACAAACTTGCCGTAAGCATCTCAAAGAGAATCAGTAAAGATATTCGTACGACACATACCATTTTGCTGTCCTCGTATGAATGCGATTAAACGACTCCGTATCTAACAAAACATACTCTTACGGTAAGACTATCGTTGATATACGAGCGTCATTCAATAAACACGTAGATACCATCGGAATTGTTTAATTTAACTTTCTCAGAGCCATTGACAGTGCATGTTTTGAAGTTCTTTACAAACAATACAAATTCAGGTGAGACAACTCGTAACGATTTTTCGTTACCAAGATAGTTCAAAATTCTTGTTAAATGAAAATGGAGTCAGCCGATGTTGAGCATGGAAGAGTGTACATAAGAAAATTCGACGCTGAAAGAGTTTTAATTGATGAACTTTCATTCGGGAACACTGCATGTGTTGGGTGTCGTTACACACGTGTACATGGATGAGGTAGAACACGACTGAGTATACTTAGTGACCTCAAATGACGTCGATTACATTTGTAAATGAATAACCATCAGTCAGATTTTTGTTCCATTATCTATAATAAGATTTTGAATACAGAGTAATTTATGCCTTTAAAACAACATAACCTGCAACCATCATGAAAACCTTTTCTTTAGCATAGTATGTTTGCATATTACATTCCTTCGTTTTTTTGGAATGTCATTAAGCTGATGTTTAAACAGCGAGAATGTATGAGAATTGCATTTGGTCAATTTGTCTTGTATATTATTTAAAACAAGAAATATCTTTAAAACAGATAAACGGCGATCAATATGAGTAAACACTAAGAAATGGAACATGCGCATATTATTTGATATTTTGTCTTACTTATTAGAATGACAGAAAACAACGTTTAATATGTAATATTTGTTGTATTTATATACTTTCGTTTTGATATGAATGAAAGAGAGAAAAAAAGAGCTTGCCTCTGCCGGGAAGCGAACCACCGACCTTTCACTTGCCAATCCAAGTCAACATCCATTACACTAGCATGACATAGCAATAATACGTTCAAAGCCGAGAATTCATCACATGGCTGGAGATTACGCGAGGCTCCCAAGAGGTGTATTATGTCACACAGTTTAAGTTTCAATTGACGATAAATAACTGAAAACTTGTCATATTTAAAAAATATATATATATTTTGCTCTTAAATATTATATTTCATACGTTTACACTGATTGTTTTCACTTAAGGAAAACAATTAAAGGTTAGTATGCAGAACATTTCATTTTAAAACTTCACCTTATAAGTGCCTCTCGTGGGATCGCCAACTTAACTATGAACCAATCAAAACATTTCATTTCCTTTATTTCTTCAACATTATTCATTAAATACAACATTTGATTGGTCTACAAGCTAGATCATTTGTTTAACATCTAGGTCAAAACCCACGTTAATCGTCTATCGCCGAAAAAACACCTTAATGTATATGCTCACCTAAAACTGGTATAATTAGAAGACTATATAAGTAATATGAGCCGTACCACGAGAAAACCACATTATGGCCTCTGCGTAATGTATCGACCAAGACCAGCCTACGCAGGCTAATCCTGGCCGCTACATTCCGTCACAGGGGGATAGAGGTAAAGGAAATGATAGCTGTAACTGAAAATCCACAGGAGGCTAAAAGAGTCTGCCTGCAAGCTTAGGCTGATCCTGGTCGATACTTTATGCAGAGTCCACAATGTTGGTTTTCTCGTAATTCGGCTCATATAGGTATTTTTAATGAGCCTAGTATAACATTAAAGGTTAAATGTTCGTATAAGCCTACGATTAAGGCATTTGGCAACTAAATAGGGAATTTTCTTTCTATGAAAAATGAACCTGACTTTTCCCTTGTAGAATCGCTTTCAGGCGCCTCTGCAACATACGAGTCTTGCAAACATTGTGGCAAAGTGAGAAATTGCTCATAATGAACAAGTTCTCCTTATTACCACACCTTCCTTATTTTTGTTTAAACATTTGCTATCAGTTATAGAAGTATTCCCTATTTTATTGAGAGTACTTCGAGATAGACAAGTTACTTCTTAAACTACAGAACAATTAAAATAATTCAGTTCTTTTCATAAAAGGTAAACGATCTCTTTCGCATTATTTTGTCATTGATTTTAGGTCATGCTTCAGCTTGAACGTATAAACACAGACTCTGGCGTATCAGACGACCGTTTAACCCTTTCAGCACCGAATTGTTTAAAGTAGACTCTTCCATGTTCAAAATTGGGTGTGTCCATTTCTCAATTTTTTGGACTATTTTGGTAACTGAAAGGCAAACAATGCTGATTTCAGGTGAGACAGCTCGTTACGAGCTGACTCACCTGAATCTGCATTGTTTGCAAACTCCTCAATATTGCCTTCGGCGCGGAAAGAGTTAAATCTCTGTGGCAAAAAGTGAAAATTCTCATAATGAGCCATTTCACCTTCTGCTACACTGATTTCAACTGTTTTCAATAACAAACTTTTTACTATTGCGATTAACCATACGTTAGTCTATATTATTATCAAGTCGTCTGTTGCAGATGTGTTGTATGTTGATAAATGTTTAGACTGAGACAGTCCGGGACAGACACTCACTACATACCATTCCATTGCAGACTGTCATTAAGGATTTTTGTAGGAAAATGAACAATAGCTCGAATTGAGATAATTCTCATTTACCCACAATTTCTTTACAAAACCGTCGGCTGCAAATCATTCTGAATTCCTTCGTTTCAAACCGACGTATTTATTCTAGTAATTCAAATGTACGGGTGCGACACACTCAGATGTTTTCGTTGTTATAGACATTGTTTATGCAGACATAGAGTGTTTTCGACTTGTTTACTCGCGTAACGAGAGTAACTGGAGTTGAAAGTCGAACGTATCGAGTAAGCGAACTGCGCATGCGCTTAATCTCTAATCTACTCAACTAGAACGGCCCCCACTATTTGACGGGTAACACGAGTAATCCGCGGTAAGAAGTGATATAAACTAGTTTTGTTGCAAAATTGTGCTTTGTTATTGGATATGCATATTTCTTAAATAAGAATCTAAATTGATAACTTTGATTCTTTTTATTTATTTATAAGTTGTTATTAATTTTAGTCAATGTTATTTGTCTTTCCGATTTTCGTGAGTTACTCGGCCTCAGTTAGGCGTTCGTGAATGGTTATTCGTGTCGTGTACTGCGCATGTCCTGATTTTCTACTCGAGTTACTCGATTGCAAAAGCCGAAAACGCTCATGATGACTCGTCCATAATTAATCAACCGCATTCGTGCGATATTGAAAATATGTCATACGAAAGAAATATAATCAGTCATTCAAAGAGATTAGACAATAACAAAATGAGTGACTGATTTTTAATAAACGTTGCATGCATGTGATTATTCTATTGAGTAACTTGACACTCAGTGCCCCAAATGTATTGTTTTGTTTTTTGTATGAAGTTTAACGCCGATTTCAACATTATTTCAATTATATCACGGCGACAGTTCACTTATACCTGTCCTGATCCCAATGGACCACTCGGCCTTGGCGGATTCCTGCCTCAACTTTAAGTCCAAACATACTTCATTAGAACTATCATTTGGCTCATTTTGTAGATGTCTCCCACGCTGTATGAGCCGTTCCACGTGAACACCAACAGTATGGCCTCTGCGTAATGTATCGACCCATATCAGCCTGCGCAGTCCGCGCAGGCTAATCTGGGC
The DNA here is from genome assembly GCA_031761405.1 of Serripes groenlandicus. NCBI lineage: Eukaryota > Metazoa > Mollusca > Bivalvia > Cardiida > Cardiidae > Serripes > Serripes groenlandicus. The sequence continues at coordinate 47,618,534 of JASEVX010000005.1, forward strand.
CAACACATTCCGTCTCAGGTGGATAGAGGTATAGAGTAATGGTTCCTGCGCGGCATGGTTAGGCTGATCCGGATCGATACTTTACGCAGAGTCCACAATGTCGGTTTTCTCGGTATCGTTTATTAGTCTGTTGAGACCAGGGTTCGATCTTCGCTTCGGTCATTCCAAAGACTTTCAAAATTAGTAGTCAGGACTACACTCCTTAGCAAGCTCAAAGTTGCAGGGAAAGCATTACGACAGATGCATCAGTATCAGGATGAATACTGCCTGTCCGGTAGTAAAATTATCATTGAAACCTACTGAAAGTGTTTATACATGATCCGATTATTGAACGGGGAAGGTACCTGGAAAAGCTACAATTGATTGATTGATTGCTTGATTGATTGTTTAGTGCTTTACGCCACTTTCAGCAATGTTTCAGTTATATCATGGCGTTTACTGGGTAAGTTACCAGTACTACTGGTCCATTTATCCTGACAGCAGCCAGCCAGTCGTAATGTTAACCCCGCAACCCTGAGCGCCAAGGAGGACAGCCTTTACTACCATTTTAAAGTGTTTGGTATGACCCCGGTCGGGGATCGAACTTCACGACCTTCCGCACCCGAGGCGGACGCTCTAGCACACCAACACCGAGGCTGTGGAATAGCTATAAGCGAAGTTAACTTACGTCCTTTGTTAGAAGATTTATGAGCAATTCTCTGTAATCATCAACCTTTTTATATAGGAACCCTGGCACGCTTAATTTCCGATTTTCTTAAAAACTATCCCCATGAATAGAGATCCATTAAAAAACGGAGGGAAACTTGTTCATTTCTGTCCCGTGAGTCTTGGTTGCCATGGCAACATAAATTCTTTATTTTCTCTGTAGATAGACGGATTTTTTTAATGAAGTACGAATGAATTCGAGATTTCATATCATGAACACAGTTTTTATATGTGAATAAAATATGTTTATGTCTTGAAAAATGATATGTCATGATTACATTTATAATATACATATTTGTCCAAAGATTATTTGTATGGGCATCTAGGGGTATCATTTAAAGGGAGGTAACTGTGATTATTCGTAGCAAAGTTTGGTTGATACGCTGTAGAAGTAACACAAAAATAACTTTATTTACTTTATATGATAACGCCACATTCAGATTAGCTTGATGTTTTTCATATAAGACAACATTTTTTTGAAAAGTCAGGATAAAATAAATAAATATTGTTATTGTACAATAAATTACGTTGTGTCAATATGTATATGGTTATTATTTATATTTCACCCATTCTTTCGACTGGATTTAATCTTAGTTTATAATTACACATGTCTGATAACGATGTTTTGCGACGGAGTTCGTGTTCTCATTTCTTCTTATATCTCGAAGAAGAGCCTTATATTGTGACTAAAGAGTTATGATAGATATTGCCATGAATATTCAATCTGATATGTATGAAAATTGGCCCTGGGGGTAGCGAAGCTTAAAAGAAATTGAGTAATGCTGGTGTCACACTGTCCCGAAATTTTTCCCAGATGGCCATACGAATATGGACCTTTGAATTTCGCGCGAAGATGGCCGCGAACTTTTTAAACAGTCAATCGACAGCTGAAGCAAGTACGGTGCCTACAGAATGTCACACTATGGCACACCAACCACACACGAAGGCAACACGAAGATGTGAATTTGTATTAAGTAGTTTACCCGCAGGCCAAACGAAGGCCACACGATGGCTACATAACGTCGTATTAAGAGTACGATGCGTTCGAACTGGGTCACGAAGGCGTCACGTGACCTCCCGATGGTATAAAACATTCGGCCGACCGTATCCCAGGTATCTACTTATTTGCCTCCCCTCCTGGGTTCAAGTGTTTCTTGCTCTCTCATGGTAAACACCTAGAAGTACTTTGTCATTTCTCCATGCCCCTGGGATGGCATTCTGGTGCTGGTTCTCCAAGTCCGTCAGTGTAAGTGGCTGGATAAGATTGAGTTGTTTCTGCATGTCGCTGACCTCTGGTTCATGGTCCTCAGGAAAGCTCGGAACTTGTGTGCCATAATACCAAAGGCATTATCCGCAACACATCTGGCTCTGGTGAGTCTGAAGTTAAATATTCTTTCATGGGATCCATGTTTCTGATTGAAAACGGGTTGATTCCAAAAGCATTTTCCCCAGCTATGTAGTATGGGACAGGAAAGTCATCACCAGGTAGAGACTTCTCTTCAGGGAGATTGAATATGTTGTTCGGACTCTCTTCGTTCAGTTCTGACTCATTGCATATACTGGCATCGTTACTGGAACCATCTGAGCCGATATCAATCCAGATACACTCATAGTCTGCGTCGACCAGGGCCATGAGGACAATAGAGAAGAATCCCTTGTAGTTTCTGTACACAGAGCCAGTATTCCAAGGACAGGTGACCGCCACAAGCTTGCCATCCAGAGCACCACAGCAGTGTGGAAATTGCCATCTCTTCTTAAACTGCTCAGCAATGGCGGGTCACTCTTCAGTTGTAGTAGGACACTGGATCATCTCAGCAGCAAACTCGGCTTTGATGGCATCGCAGACTTCATTAATGATGAGGGATATGGTGTTTGGAAAAACTCTGAAGTTGTAGGACAGGCTTGGATAATTGTCACCGCAGACCAGGTGTCATAGAGTGATGGACAGCTTGAGACCAGGAGGGAGAGACTTTTTGTACCATGTGTCCATCTTCTCTATTCTGCATTTACCCTTCGCAGGACCTCATCGTAGAGGCCGCTGAGAAGTATTGTGTAGTTGTAGAAGGCCTTCTCATCTTCTGTCTTCATCTCATATAGAAGAGTCTTATAGAAGTCATAGCCTTCTCTTCTTTTGTCAGACAGCCATTTCCTGACCCACATATACCTCGGCTTTCTCCTTCGCCTCGGCTTCCTCCTTCGCCTCGGCTTCCTCCTTCGCCTCGGCTTCTTCCTTCGCCCCGGCTTCCTCCTTCGCCTCGGTTTGCCCCTGCCCTGGAAAATAAAAAGCAAAACAAGATAATTTCATTGTCGATTGCTAGAAAGGCAAATAGCAAGAAATGACAAAGTGAAATAAGAAATAATGTTTACCTGTAAGAGGAGGTGCTCGGTCTGTAAGAGTTGCTCATAATATTCTCTGAGGTCATCAAAAGAAGCAATGCTGCCGCCTTCTTTTTCATGGTTGTCTCATTATCAAAGTATGCCATTTTGCAGGAACTGAATTGTGATTAATTACGATTGAAGCTTTGGGACTTACACATGCCTCTGCTCTGTAGAGTTGCTCAGGACAGACTGAGGAAGATGCTCTGAGGCTGACCTTTAATATGTGATAATCAAATTCGCCTGTCTTCGCCGACAACGTGGTCCCATCGCGATGTCATCGTACTATAATACGATGGCTACACGACGGCATTGCGAGGACTTCACGCAGTCGTGTTGCCTTCCTAAGACAATCGGGCAGTTTCTTGTTGTCTTCGTGAGGCGAAAATAACCGATGGCACCGATGATCACACGAAGATCCTGAGACGGACTGCGCAGGCTAATCTGGATCGATACATTACGCAGAGGCCATGATGTTGGTTTTCTCGCGAGACGGCTAATATTTTATTGGAAGCTACTAAGCTACACTGTCAAGATAATCTTATGTGAACGTAATAACAACAACGTTAAATGCCATGCCAGATGACTAGAAGACAGGAATACCCTCTTTCTGCGGTATGCTAATTCAAACAACATACAAGTTCACGTCTTAAAACTATAATTTGCAAAAATGCAGTCTAAAATTGTCACTTAAGATGCTGCTTATGTATCAATGTTCAGTAAAGAGTACAATAGACTACTAGTATTCGATACCTATGCAAGACAAATCGGTTGTTATAATGCCAGATGCAGGAATTTGGCGGGGATGATCGTTCGATGTATTTGAGACGAGTCCTGTGATTTGGTGTCTGAATGCATCTTCGCACTGAAAAGACTCTTGCGAGCCCGTGCATGTTGCACAGTCACACCAGAGCCTTAACTATCCATCTACATGTAGCTTAGTCCAAGGCGTATCTTTCAACAAAGAACTAGAACTGTAGCCCCATTACCTTAATCCCAATTTACCTTTAGATTACCCCATTTTGACTCAATAAGTCCCCCACCCCTCAAAATAAAAAATCGGATACACGCAGTTAATTTATGTTTAATCCACCCATTAACAATAAATCTGCAAAAGTCAATTTTGAAATAAACAAGACCAAAATAAAGAAAATCTTGTTAAATGTTTATTAATATTGAATATAGTAATTTCTTCATTGCAACAATGATTTTAAAATTCGTCTGATGCAGAAGCTTCAGAAAGCGTCGATATGAGGGATAGGGTTAATCTGCACTGATGAGAAATCCAGAAAAGTGAGAATGGTATTCCCCGGCACCGTGCCACGAATGACCGATATGCCCCGGAATATGGGAATCGGCGAGACATATCATCCAAACCTCTTCCCCAGCCGTTAGGTGTGTAAGGGTAGACGTACTTCTCTTCTTCCACATCGTCGTGGCCTGGTTAAACAAGTATCCAATCTCGTTTGATGTAACGTTTTGTACGAATGCGATGTGGAACGAAGTACTTGGTGGTGACGATAGACTGGTTTGAAAGGCATAGTTTCCCGAAACGGGTGCCGTAAATGTGCCGTGGTTTGTGTTGTATGCTGATCCCACGTTCAGTTGGACGTTGTCAAAGACAACAGCTTGTAAAGCGTGACAATCGAAACCATCAGATGAAGTAAGCGTTGCAAGAAAGGCGGGGTGGTCTTTCTTTTGGGATCCCGAACAACCTGTTAAAGAGATATGTTATTCAAACGCACGGAATAAATGGTAATTTAGTTCCGGTCCCGAACCCTTTAAACTCTTAACACGATATCTGTGCTGAGAAACAAATGGTATGGTCCATAAAATAATTCTGACTTGTCTAAAAATAGATACGATTCTAACGATCGGACACATGGGCACACATTCTGAGGACAGAGTAAAACTTTAATAGTTTTGGAGCAAGATGGCTTATTTCTACATTTCTTTAATTATTATTTTCAAGATCAATTATATCACAGGGGCCAGTTTACCTACCATTGTGTTTTCTCTTACCAGTACACAAGTCGTTCCAAGCAACTGGTTGTTTTTCCACACAGACTGTTAGCATTTAGCTGGAAGATAATTAATGCTTGTCGAAGTGACTTTTGTTAAACGTCGGAAAAAATGATGCCTGAACTGGGGTTCGAAGTCACAGCCACTGAATTGACAGACTAAGCTACCAGGGCTCGCTTTAATAAAAATAAAGGAAACTAACTATTGGATTGATTGATTGATTGATTGGGGTTTAACGCCGTTTTCAACAATTTTTCAGTCATATCACGGCGACCAGTTCACCTACTCGTGCGTTTCCTGGTTTTCCCACACCAGTACACCACACAACATACTTTCCAAGCAACTGGCTGCTTTTCCACATAGACTGTTAAACAGCCCATAGGTGAAAGACGAGTGACGCAGGTCACAATGACTTTTGTCAATCATCGGAAAGAATGTTGGCCGAACCGGGATTCGAACTCACAAACCCTGGATTGACAGCCCGCGTCGCTACCGACTGAGCTACCGGGGCTCGGCCTAACTATTGGAATAAGCGAGCAATATTGATCTGTCCTGGGATAGCTTGGGATATATAGCTAGTAACTTCATATATACACTGATACATTGGATATAAGAAATTAAATGCACTACGTCTACGTGTTGTTTAAAGTGTTTTAGTATGAGACGCATTACTCAGAGCGTCGTAATAAATGTATTTATAGTGAGCGAGCCTATGGCCTTAGTAATCTTCAATAATGATCTGTCTTTGTAGTTTTCATATACATGAAAATGGGATGATGCGTAAAATACACAGTTCCTTAAAACAAACTAAGATTGATTTGCTTTAAACATGCCTCAATATAAATACAAATATGATTTACCACATTCTGTCTGAGCCGAGCTCACACTGGTAATTGAACTCTGTAAGTCGTTGACCTTTGCTTCAAGTTGAGCCCGCAGTTGCTTTTCTTCTACCAACATGTACTCCAAAGCATCTAGTCTTGAGTTCGAATTGTCCCCTCCTCCGTCCAGCACGAGAGAGTTACACAAACTCGCCGTAAGCATCTCAAAGATCACCAGTAAAGATATTCGTACGACACATAACATGTTGCTGTCCTCGTATGAATGCGATTAAACGTCTCCGTATCTAACAACACATACCCTTACAGTAAGAATATCGTTGATACGCGAGGGCCATTCAATAAACACGTAGACACCATACATAACATCTTCAAAAAAGGTTATATTTACATTTACGACATATTAGATAAATTGTCGGAATTGTTTAATTAACTCTCCAGAGCCAATTACAGTACCTGGTTTGAAGTTCTTCGCAAACCATACAAATACAGGTGAGACAGCTCGTAACGAGCTCTCACACCTAAATGAGCATTTTAAGGCTTTTTATTACCAAAATAGTTCAAACTTCTTGTAAAATGAAAATGGAGTCAGCCGATGTTGAGCATGGAAGAGTGTACTTAAAAAAAAATCGACGCTGAAAGAGTTTTAATTAATGAACTTTCATTCAGGAACACTGAATGTGTTTGGTGTCGATACACACGTGTACATGGATGAGGTAGAACACGACGAAGTACACTTAGTGACGTTAAATGACGTCATTGAAATATCATCATTCGTGTATTTTTGTTCCATTATCTATAATAAGATTTTAAATACAGAGTAATTTATGTCTCTAAAAACAACATAACCTGCAACCATCATGAAAACCCTTTTTTAAACATAGTATGTTTGCTGATTACATTCCTTCGTTCTTTGGGAATGTCATTAAGCTTGTGTTTAAACAGCGAGAACGTTCGTAAATTGCATTTGGTCAATTTGTCCTGTATATTACTTAAAAAAACCCACCTTAATGTATATGCTCACCTAATACTGGTATAATGAAAAGACTATATAAGTAATGAAGTAATATGAGCCGTTCCACGAGAAAACCAACATTGTGACCTCTGCGTAATGTATCGACCAATGTATCGACCAATAACAAGCATGCGCAATTAATCCGGGCCACCACATTCCATCACAAAGGGGATAGAGGTAAAGGAAATGATAGCTGAAACAGAAAATCCACAGTAGGTGAAAAGTGTCTGCCTCAGTTAGCCAGCGCGGCAAGCTTAGGCTGATCCTGGTCGATACTTTACGCAGAGTCCACAATGGGTTTTTTCTCGAAATTCTGCTCATATAGGTATTTTTAATGACACTCGTATAACCTTTGGTTAAATGTTCGTATAGGCCTACCTACGTTTAAGGCATCTGGCAACTAAATAAGGAATTTTCTTTCTAAAATAAATTGTACCTTATTTTTGCCTAGTAGAATCGCTTTCAGACGCCTCTGCAACATACGAGTTGTGTAAACATTGTAGCAAAATGAGCAATTTCTCCTTATTGTCACACCTTCCTTATTTCTTTTTAAAAAAATGCTATCCGTTTTTAGAAATATTCTCTATGTTATTGATAGGACTTCGAGATGGACAAGTATCTTCTAAAACTACAGAACATTAAAATCATTCAGTTCTTTTCATAAAAGGTAACCAGATAAAGTAAGATCTCTTTTTCAATATTATGTCATTGAATTGAAGAAATGGTTAAACTAGAACGTATAAAAACAGGCTCTGGCGTATCTAAAGCCGTCGACCTTTTAAATCACTGTGGCAAAAGGAGAAATAATGAGCAATTTCACGTTCTGCAAAACTGATTTCAAATGTTTTCAAAAACAAACTTTTCACTATTGCGAACCATTCTTTGTTCTACATGTTTATCAAGTCGTCTGTTGCAGGATTTGTTGTATGTGGATATATGTTTAGACTAAGACAGTAAAGGACAGACACTCACCATATACTATTCCCTTGCAGACTGTAGGAAAAAGGACAATAGGTCGAATTGATCTCATTCTAATTTCCGAACAATTTCTTTAACTCTTTCAGCGCCAAAGGCAATATTAAGGTTTCTGCAAACAATACTGATTCAGGTGAGTCAGCTCGTAACGAGCTGTCTCACCTGAAATCAGTATTGTTTGCCTTTTAGTTATCAAAATAGTCCAAACTTTAATTATATGAGAAATGGAGACGCCCGATTTTGAACATGGAAGAGTCGACTTTAAACAATTCGGCGCTGAAAGAGTTAAAAACCTTCGGCTGCTAATCAATCTTAATTCCTTTGTTTCGGGTTAAGGATTACGTTAACTCTCCGTCTGTCCTACTTATTCTAGTAATTCAAATGTACGGATGCTGCATACTTAAATTGTTTCGTTGTTAAAGATATTGTGTATGCAGACGTGACGAATCGTCCATAATTAATCAACCACATTCGTGCGATGTTAAACATATCCATACGAAAGAAATCTTATCAGTTATACAACGAGTTTTGACTATAACAAGTAAGAGTGTCAGATGTTTAAAAAACATTGAATGCATGTGATTATTCTGTTGAGTTTCTGGATATGCTGTGCCTCAAGTTTAGTCTTTTTTTTATTGTTTGATTGAGGTTTAACCGTCTGATTTCAACATTATTTCAGTTATATCACGGCGAAATTCTGATCCCTGGGTAAACAAACCAGTTCAAGGCTGGGAAATGTACCTTGTCCAAGGACACTCCACCATAACCGTGGCACAGCGACTGGGGATCGAACCATAGACGCCCGCTTCCCAATCACCGAGGCAAACCACTCGACATTTGCGGATTCCTGCCTCAAATTTAAGTCTACTACAATTGATCTATCATTTGGCTCATTTTGAAGATGTCTCCCACGCTTTATGAGCCGTTCCACGTGAAAACCAACACTAAGGACCCTGCGTAATGTATCGAACCAGATCCGCGCAGGCTAATCCGGGCCGACACATTCCGTCTCATATGGATAGAGGTATAGAGTAATGATTCCTGAAACAGAAAATCCACAGGAGGCGAAAAGTGTCTGTCCGGGTTAGCCTGCTCGCCATGATTAGGCTGATCCGGATCGATACTTTACTCAGAATCCACACTGTTGATTTTCTAGTGGGACGGCTCATATATGGAAATCATCGTTTACTAGTCGGTCGAGACCAGGGTTCGATCCTCACTTGGGTCATTCCAAAGACTTTCAAAATAGAAGTAATAAGTTCGCTCCTTAGCAAGCTCAAAGTTGCTGGGAAAGCATAACGACAGATGCATCAGTTTCAGAATAAATGATACCGGTAGAGCAAATACCATTGAAACCTACTAAGTGTTTATACAGGATCCAATTATTGAACAAGGCAGGTACCTGGTAATAGCCATAATTGATTGATTGATTGTTTGGTGTTTTACGACGCTTTTAAAAAAATCAGTTATAGCGAGACGTTTTCTGGGTAAGTGGTCCAATTATCCTGACACCAGCCAGTCAGTCTGGCTAACCCTGCAACCCCGAGCGCCAAGGAGGGCAGCCATTACTACCATTGTGAAGTACTTGGACAAGTTAGTTTGTACGACTCGACCGGGGATCGAACTTCGCGACCATCCGCATCGAGGCGGTGGAGTAGCCATAAGAGAACTTACGTCCTTTGTTAGAAGATTTAAGAGCAATTCTCTGTACTCATCAACCTGTTTATATAAAAACCACGGCACGTATAATTTCCGATTTGCTTGAAAACTATCACCATTTAAAGAGATACATTAAAAAAAGGAGGGAAACTTGTTCCTTTCTGTCCCTTGAGTCTTGGTTGCCATGGCAACATAAAATCTTTATTATCTCTGTAAATAGACGGGGTTTCTTAATTCTTAATGAAACACGAATTAATTCGAGATTTCATATCATGAACACAGTTTTTATATATGTATAAATTCTTTTTATGGGCTTCTAGTGTGTCAATTAAAGGGAGGTAACTGTGACTGTGCGTGACAAGGTTTGGTTGATACGCTGTAGAAGTTAACAGGTTTTAATACTTTATTTTCTTTATATGATAAAGCCACGCTCAGATTAGTTGGATGTTTTTCATATAAGACAATAACTTTTTGAAAAAGGTATTGTAAATTGTGTCGACAACATGTATTTGTTATATGCCAATAAAATATATTGAATTTAATTGAATTGTTATTTTCCAATGAAGTACATTGTATACATATATGGTTATTATTTATATATTTCACACATTCGTTGGACAAAATTTAATCTTAGCTTATTATTACATATGTCTGTCTGATGACGATGTTTTGCGACGGAGTTTGTGTTCTTCTTATATCTTGAAGAAGGGCCTTATCTTGTCACTAAAGAGTCATGATAGATATTGCCATGAATATTAGATCTGATATGTATGAAAACTGGCCCAGCTTAAACAAAGATGTGCATAAAAGGAGGTCATTATCCATAATATGTATGTACGGCCATGTCTATTTATCAAGTATACAAGCTTTGTGTTTTGTTTCTACGGTGTTTTACGCCGTTTTCAACATATTGTTTGTTATATCACGGTGTTCCAAGGATATAAGTAATACTAGTCCATTTTTTACACCGGCGAGTAAGTCGTTATAAGAAAATCATCTCAATCATCTCAATCAAATATTGGCCAAGTTATAGACTAGAAAATATAGATTCCAATGACAATTTGAAGGAAAATATTGAAAACACTCTGGATGCCTTATTTAAAACTTAGGCATGTTGATTTTTTTTTTTCAGCGATAGCTTACGTGGGTTTTGACCTAGATGTTAAACAAATGATCTGGATTGTAGACCAATCAAATGTTGTATTTAATGAATAATATCGAAGAAATAAAGGAAATGAAACGTTTTGATTGGTTCATAGTTAAGATGGCGATCCTACGAGAGGCACCAATGATGTGAAGTTTTAAAATGAAATGTTCTGCATACTAACCTTTAATTGTTTTCATTAAGAAATAAATTTCAGTGAAAAAAATCAGTGAAAACATAAGAAATATAATATTTAAGAGCAAAATATTATTTTTTTTTGAAACATGATACGTTTTCAGTTATTTCTCGTCAATTGAAACTTATACTATGTTACATAATTCACCTCTTGAGAGCCTCGCGTAATCTCCAGTCATGTGATAAATTCTCGGCCTTGAACTGGATGATCGTCATGTCGTGCTAGTGTAATGGATGCTGACTTGGATTGTCAAGTGAAAGGTCTGTGGTTCGCTTCCCGGAAGAGGCAAGCTTTATTTCTCTCTCTCATTCATATCAAAACCAAAGTATATATATGAACTAAAACATTTATAAACCAAATATTCCATATTTAACGTTATTGTTTTCGGTCATTCTAATAAGAAAGATAAAATATCAAATAATATGCGCTTGTTCCATTTATTAGTATTTTCTCATATTGATCGCCGTTTATCTTTTTTAAAGATATTTCTTGTTTCAGAATAACTGTTTTGATGATATCTAGGCTAAGTTTAAATATATTCGGTCATAAACTAGGTCATGTTGGGTCATAAACTAGTTCACTCCTTAGTCTAGAAACCACACTTTGCCTTCAGCAGCTTGAAGCTTTGTCAGAATGTTTGTCTTGACAATATCTAGGCCTAGTAAGAATAAGGGTCATGGTGGGTCAAAAACTAGGTCACTAGACCAAATTGAAGGAACATTTTTTTAACACTCAGAAATTTTGAATGCTGCAATTTTAATTTTAACCTGTTGAAATTTTGTTAGAATTGGTGTTTTGGTGAAATCTAAACTTAAATATAGGTCATGTTGGATAAAAAAACAATCATGTCAAAATAAAACATTTGAGAAAAATCTTATAAATACGCTTGACCTCAAGGTTTGCTTCAGCATCTTGAAACTTTGTCAGAATGATTGTCCTGATGATTATTGATATCTAGGCCAAGTTCAAATATTGGTCAAGTCGGGTCAAACAAAGGGTCACTAGACCAAATTAAAGGAACATCTTGTCGACACTCCGACAGCTGTTCTTTTAATGTTAGCATGTTGAAATTTTGGCAGAGTGGATGTTTTGAACATTGCTTTTAACCCAGGAACTATGTCACTAAGCCTTATTGAAGGCAAAACTTGTTTTCACTATTGTTAGTTTTACCTTTTTGTATTGAATATGTGTATTTGTTTGTTTTGTTTGTTTGGAGTTTAACGCCGCTTTCAACAGCTTTGGTCATATCACGGCGGTCAGTGCACCTATCCATGTTTTCCTGGCTTTCCCACACCAGTACTTACACAACATTCTTTCGAAGCCACTGACTACTTTCTCACATAGATCAGAGGTGAGAGGCAATGGAAAACATCGCCCGAAAGAATGTCGCCGCAACCGGGTATCGAACTGAATATGTGTATGTTCATGTGATGAATTGAATGTTAAAATTGTTGAAGATTTGATTTTGCACCAAAAGATAAAGTAGGAATAGTGTACGACAACGGTCTCAGTTCCGACAGCTTGAAACATATTCCTTTATCATGGTAGTCACATACCTACAGCTTAGACCCATTATAGACGCCAAGACATTGTGCTCGTGATGAGGCTTTGCCTTTTTCATATCATTTCATTGATTGTTTTGTGTTTATATGTTGAAATTTGTTTTGCAGACTAATCCATTTTGGGTTATCTAGACGCTTGGATCAACGTATTGAAATTAATCATTTCTAAAGGTATAATTCTATCTTTGAAGTATTAAATGCTGCTTTGATGTTATTACAACAAAAGCTATTGATTTTGAGATCCTTTAAAACAAAAATCTATTTTAATGATTCGTTAAGAGCTTGGTGTATATATCAAAGTACAGTGAGTACCCAACATGAGCACATATTCTTATTTCTTCAAAGTCATTTATTTCAGTTATGGCTGCGTAGATTTTTGTAGATTTTAATATGTTGTTATATATTCTATGAACTTCATTTTATTTAATAAACCATTTCTGTTGCAATTATTTTGATGTTCAGGTATGTTTTGACTGGACTATATATCTGCAATTGATATGAAAATAGCATACATAAACATGTCCATGAACGAAAGTGCAACCTGGCCTTTACGGAACCGACCAGTCTCCGCAACGATGCAGATCTGATCTAGATGTTAACTTTTCACAAATTACTTTCGAAGGATATTTATCTAGTTTCTGCTGATTTTTAAAATGTCGATGAAGCTTAATCGACGCAAGGACTGATCTGAGCTTACAGTTTTGACGAATGACAACCTGTACCGTGTTGTATGGTCGGGCTCTTATACACTGTCCAATTTGTATATGTGAACGAAATAACAAGGATGTTAAATGCTATGCCAGTTTACTAGAACTAGTATATTACTTGATTGATTGTTTGTGTTTTACTCCGCTTTCAACACTTTTTCAATTACCTCACGGCGTTTCCTGGGTAAGTTACTTGTACAACGTGTCCATTTATTTTTACACCAGCCAGTCAGTCGTAATGATAACCCCGTAACCCTGAACGCCAAGGAGGACAGCCATGACTACCAGTTTTAAAGTCTTTGGTATGACACCGGCCGGGATCCAACCCGCGACCTTCCGCACCCGAGGCGGTCAGATGACTAGTAGAACATACAGGAAAATATTTATTCTGTTGTGAGCTACTTTAAACATACTAGTCCACGGCTTAAAACTATAACATGCGCAAATGTAGACCAAGATCAACCTGCGCATCCTGCACATTCGAGCATTCTAATAGTGTCACTGGTGCTGCATTATTCGCTGCTTACATGTATGTATCAATATCCAGTAAAGAGTACTAAAGACTAGTCGATACCTATACAAGAAAAGTAAACTGTTAATACATGTATAGGTGTTACCTATTCACGAAAAGAAACCGTGTAAAAAGGAAATCGATTTCAAAAATGATTGACAAGACGGGTATATTTAATGTTCAATTCGTGTTTTTGCCTGACGACTATATATTTCGATCTTTATTGTTGTCGTCTATTATGAAGTACGGAAAATGATAAAGAATATACATAAATCATTTAAAACCGTATGATTCGTCATTTTTTTTATTTATTTTGTAAGAATATAAGTGAACGAAAATGATAACTCATTTTTATTTCCATAAATATCGATTTTAATTTTGTTTTGACAATACGACGATAATTTTCAATCCGTGTTATGATGCTGGTTGCAGGAATTCAGCGGGATAAGGTTTCGATTTATTTGAGATGCGTCCTTTGATTTGGTGTCTGAATGCATCTGCGCACAGAAAAGACTCATGCGAACCCGTGCATTGTGCACAGTCAAACCATAGCCTTCACTATCCATCTATATGGAAGTTAGTTCAATGTGTATATTTCAACAAAGCACTAAAACTGTAAACCTTTCCCACCACATACAATCAATATACAGCAATCGATTTTGAAATTATCAAGTCCAAAATATAGAAAATTTCTTTAAATGAGAGGTTGAGTGTTGAAAAAAAGTTGAAATCATTGTGGCAAAAGGAGAAATTTTCCCTTTTGCAGCAATGATTTAAAAAGTTGTCTCAGGAAGAGGCCTGAGAAAGCGTCGATATGAGGGATAGGGTTAATCTGCACTGATGAGAAATCCAGAAAAGTGAGAATGGTAATCTCCGGCACCGTGCACCGCATGACCGCCATGCCCCGGTAGATGGGAATCGGCGAGACATATCATCCAAACCTCTTCCCCGGCCATAAGATGTGTAACGGTAGACGTACTTCTCTTCTTCCACATCGTCGTGGGCTCGTTAAACAAGTATCCGATCTCGTTTGATGTAACATTTTGTACGAATGCGATGTGAAACTGAGTACTTGGTGGCGAAGCTAGACAGGTTTGAAAGGCATAGTTTCCCGATACAGGTGCCGTAAATATGCCGTGGGTTGGGTTGTAAGCTGATCCAACGTTGAGTTGGACGTTGTCAAAGACAACAGCTTGTAAAGCGTGACAATCGAAACCAGCAGCTGAAGTAAACGTTGCAAGAAAGGCGGGGTGGTCCTTCTTTTGGGATCCCGAACAACCTGTTAAAGAGATATGTTATATCAAACGCACGGAATAAATGGCAATTTAGTTCAGGTCCCGAAACTGTTAAACTCTTAACACGATATCTGTGCTGAGAAACAAACGTCCATAAAAGACTTCTGATTTGTCTAAAGATAGATATGATTCTGACGAATCAGAAACTGGAGCACAAATTCTAAGCATAGAGTAAACTTCTATAGGTTTGGTGCAAGATTGCTTATTTCTACATTTGAGCCGTTCCGCGAGAAATCCAACATTATGGATTCTGCGTAAAGTATCGACCCATATCAGCCTAAGCATGCCGCGCAGGCTTATACGGATAGACATTTTTCGCCTCCTGTGGATTTTCTGTTTCATGAATCATTTCCCGGATCAGTCTCCGCGGACTGCCGAGGCTGATCTGGTTCGATACATAACGTCATTATTTTCAAGATCAAACATATCAAAGGGGCCATTTCACCTACCACTGTGTTTTCTCCCGTAAGTGCAAAAGTCGTTCCAAGCAACCGGTTGCTTTTCCACATAGACTGTTAGCACAGCGGTGGAAGATAATTAGTGCTGGTCGCATAGACTTTTGTTAAAAGTCGGAAAGAATGATGGCCGAACAATGTTTCGAACTCACAGTCACTGAATTGACAGACTTAGCTACCAGGGCTTACTAAAATAAAGGGAAATAACTATTGGAATAAGCGACAAATATTGATCTGCCCTGGGATAGCTTGAGATAGCTAGTAACTTCATATATACAGTATACATTGGTTATAATAAATTAAGAGCACTAAGTTTACGTGTTGTTTAAAGTGTTATAGTATGAGGCGTAATACATGTATTTATATCCAATTATGTAGTGTGAGCGAGCCGCTGGCGATATTTTAGTCATCTTCAATAACGATTTGTCTTTGTCATTTTCATATACATGGAAATGGGATGATGCGTAAAGTACACACTTCCTAAAACAAACTAATAAGATTGATTTGCTTTAAAAATGTATTAATATAAATACAAATATGATTTACCGCATTCTGTCTGAGCCGAGCTCACACTGGTAATTGAACTCTGTAAGTCGTTGACCTTTGCTTCAAGTTGAGCCCGCAGTTGCTTCTCTTCTACCAACATGTACTCCAAAGCATCTAGTCTTGAGTTCGAATTGTCCCCTCCTCCGTCCAGCACGAGAGAGTTACACAAACTCGCCGTAAGCATCTCAAAGATCACCAGTAAAGATATTCGTAAGACACACACCATGTTGCTGTGCTCGTATGAATGCGAGTTAACGTATCCGTATCTAACAACACATACCCATACAGTAATAAGAATATCGTTGACATAAGAGAACCATTCAATATACACGTAGATACCATTTAACCCTTTCCAAAAAACTACATACCGTCGTATGCAGCAGCAACTTTGAAAACGATCATGCAAAACATTGAAAATCTCTATAAAGGAATGTATATTTACTGAAAAGTTATAAACAAATTGGCAAATGGTGAAAAAGTTCGTTTTGAGCAATTTCTCCTTTTCTCACAATGTTTTCAAGTGTCGACTGCTGCATATTTATCAACATGCGTCTATAAGTGGGAAAGGGTTAACTCTCTCAGCCAGGGTCAATTAAACGTCTCCGTATCTAACAACACATACCCTTACAGTAAGAATATCGTTGATACGCGAGGGCCATTCAATAAACACGTAGACACCATACATAACATCTTCAAAAAAGGTTATATTTACATTTACAACATATTAAATAAATTGTCGGAATTTTTTAATTAACTCTCCAGAGCCAATTGCAGTACCTGGTTTGAAGTTCTTCGCAAACCATACAGATTCAGGTGAGACAGCTCGTAACGAGCTCTCACACCTAAATGAGCATTTTAAGGCTTTTTATTACCAAGATAGTTCAAACTTCTTGTAAAATGAAAATGGAGTCAGCCGATGTTGAGCATGGAAGAGTGTACTTAAAAAAATTCGACGCTGAAAGAGTTTTAATTAATGAACTTTCATTCAAGAACACTGAATGTGTTTGGTGTCGATACACACGTGTACATGGATGAGGTAGAACACGACGGAGTACACTTAGTGACGTCAAATGACGTCATTGAAATACCATCATTCGTGTATTTTTGTTCCATTATCTATAATAAGATTTTGAATACAGAGTAATTTATGTCTCTAAAAACAACATAACCTGCAACCATCATGAAAACCCTTTTTTAAACATAGTATGTTTGCTGATTACATTCCTTCGTTCTTTGGGAATGTCATTAAGCTTGTGATTAAGGTTTCTGCAAACAATACTGATTCAGGTGAGTCAGCTCGTAACGAGCTGTCTCACCTGAAATAAGTATTGTTTGCCTTTTAGTTATCAAAATAGTCCAAACTTTAATTATATGAGAAATGGAGACGCCCGATTTTGAACATTAAACAATTCGGCGCTGAAAGAGTTAAAAACCGTCGGCTGCTAATCAATCTTAATTCCTTTATTTCAGGTTAAGGATTACGTTACCTCTCCGCCTGTCCTACTTATTCTAGTAATTCAAATGTACGGATGCTACATACTTAAATTGTTTCGTTGTTAAAGATATTGTGTATGCAGACGTGACGAATCGTCCATAATTAATCAACCACATTCGTGCGATGTTAAACATATCCATACGAAAGAAATCTTATCAGTTATACAACGAGTTTTGACTATAACAAGTAAGAGTGTCAGATGTTTAAAAAACATTGAATGCATGTGATTATTCTGTTGAGTTTCTGGATATGCTGTGCCTCAAGTTTAGTCTTTTTTTTATTGTTTGATTGAGGTTTAACCGTCTGATTTCAACATTATTTCAGTTATATCACGGCGAAATTCTGATCCCTGGGTAAACAAACCAGTACAAGGCTGGGAAATGTACCTTGTCCAAGGACACTCCACCATAACCGTGGCACAGCGACTGGGGATCGAACCATAGACGCCCGGTTCCCAATCCCCGAGGCTAACCACTCGGCCATTGCGGATTCCTGCCTCAAATGTAAGTCCAAAAATACCACACTAGAGCTATCATTTGGCAAATTTTGAAGATGTCTCCCACGCTTTATGAGCCGTTCCGCGAGAAAACCAACACTAAGGACCCTGCGTAATGTATCGAACCAGATCAGCCTGTGCATTATGTGCAGGCTAATCCGGGCCGACACATTCCGTCTCATATAGATAGAGGTATAGAGTAATGATTCTTGAAACAGAAAATCCACAGGAGGCGAAAAGTGTTTGTCCGGGTTAGCCAGCGCGTCATGATTAGGCTGATCCGGGTCGATGCATTACGCAGAGTCCACACTGTTGGTTTTTCTCGTGGGACGGCTCATATATGGAAATCATCGTTTACTAGTAGGTTGAGACCAGGGTTCGATCCTCACTTGGGTCATTCCAAAGACTTTCAAAATAGTAGTAATAAGTTCACTCCTTAGCAAGCTCAGAGTTGCTGGGAAAGCATAACGACAGATGCATCAGTTTCAGGATTAATGATACCGGTAGAGCAAATACCATTGAAACCTACCAAGTGTTTATACAGGATCCAATTATTGAACGGGGCAGGTACCTGGGAATAGCCATAATTGATTGATTTTTTGTTTTGTGTTTTACGACGCTTTAAAACAAATCAGTTATATCGAGAAGTTTCCTGGGTAAGTGGTCCATTTATCCTGACACCAGCCAGTCAGTCGTAATGCTAACCCCGCAACCCCGAGCGACAAGGAGGGCAGCCATTTCTACCATTGTGAAGTTCTTGGACAATTAGTTTGTATGACTCGACCGCGGATAGAACTTTGCGACCATCCGCACCGAGGCGGACGCTCTACCACTACAACACCGAGGCGGACGCTCTACCACTACAACACCGAGGCGGACGCTCTACCACTACAACACCGAGACGGACGCTCTACCACTACAACCCCGAGGCGGACGCTCTACCACTACAACACCGAGGCGGACGCTCTACCACTTCAACACCGAGGCAGACGCTCTACCACTACAACACCGAGGCGGACGCTCTACCTCTACAACACCGAGGCGGACGCTCTACCACTACAACACCGAGGCAGACGCTCTACCACTACAACACCGAGGCGGACGTTCTACCACTACAACACCGAGGCGGACGCTCTACCACTACAACACCGAGGCGGACGCTCAACCACTACAACACCGAGGCAGACGCTCTACCATTACAACACCGAGGCGGACGCTCTACCACTACAACACCGAGGCGGTGGAGTAGCCATGAGAGAAGTTAACTTACGTCCTTTGTTATAAGATTTAACTTTTTCAGCCCCAAAGGCAATATTCAGGTTTTTGCAAACAATACTGATTCAGGCGAGTCAGCTCGTGACGAGCTGTCTCACCTGAAATCAGCATTGTTTGCCTTTTAGTCATCAAAATAGTCCAAAATTGTATTACATGAGAAATGGAGACGCCCGGTTTTGAACATGGAAAAGTCTACTTTAAACAATTCGGCGCTGAAAGAGTTAAGAGCAATTCTCTGTAATCATCAACATTTTTATATAGGAACCCTGGCACGCTTAATTTCCGATTTGCTTGAAAACTATCACCATTTATAGAGATCCTTTAAAAAAAGGAGGGTTCCTTTCTGTCCCGTGAGTCTTGGTTGCCATGGCAACATAAAATCTTTATTTTCTCTGTAAATAGACGGGGTTTCTTAATGAAACACGAATGGATTCGAGATTTCATATCATGAACACAGTTTTTATATATGTATAAATTCTTTTTATGGGCTTCTAGTGTGTCAATTAAAGGGAGGTAACTGTGACTGTGCGTGGCAAGGTTTGGTTGAACCGCTGTAGAAGTTAACAGGTTTTAATACTTTATTTATGATAAAGCCACGCTCAGATTAGTTTGATGTTTTTCATATAAGACAATAACTTTTTGAAAAAGGTATTGTAAATTGTGTCGATATCATGTATTTGTTATATGCCAATAAAATATATTGAATTGAATTGAATTGTTATTTTCCAATGAAGTACATTGTATACATATATGGTTATTATTTATATATTTCACACATTCGTTGGACAAGATTTAATCTTAGCTTATAATTACATATGTCTGTCTGATGACGATGTTTTGCGACGGAGTTTGTGTTCTCCTTATATCTTGAAGAAGTGCCTTATCTTGTCACTAAAGAGTCATGATAGATATTGCCATGAATATTAGATCTGATATGTATGAAAACTGGCCCAGCTTAAACAAAGATGTGCATAAAAGGAGGTCATTAACCATACTATGTCTGTACGGCCATGTCTATTTATCAAGTATACAAGCTTTGTGTTTTGTCTCTACGGTGTTTTACGCCGTTTTCAACTTTGTGTTTGTTATATCACGGTGTTCCATGGATATAAGTAATACTGGTCCATTTGTTTGACACCGGTGAGTAAGTCGTTATTTTACTCCCACAATCCTGAGCGCTAAGGTAAGAAAGCCAAACTATCATTTGTAAATAATTGGTTATACCTGACAAAAGGTGGAACCCACGATCTCCCGCATCTGAGGCGGACGTTCTACCAATACACCACCGATGCGGTATACACAAGCAATGAGACTATTTAATATTGTATCTCTTACTTAGATTTATTAAAGTGCATCGTCTTGTTATATAACCGTCATATACTTCACGCTGCCAGGCTGCCAGACTGCCAGACTGCTAAATTCACGGACATCATATACGCAGGGTTACGGGGGATTAATGTAACTGATGCTCTGGTGTGCCAGGCTAAGCATACCAGCAGTACTGGTAATATATCCAGGACACGCTTTGGTTGATCGGTGATTTACGCCGGTTTTTAACATTATTTCAGGTGCGGGAGGTCGCGGGTTAGATCCCCGGCCGGGTCATACCAAATACTTTAAACAATGGTAGTAATGGCTGCCCTACTTGGTGATCAAGTTTGCGGGGCTAGCATTACGGACTGACTGGCTATGTCACGTCGTATTATCACTAAATATTATTGGCGTAAAATACCATTCATTCAATATGTATATTGTGTGTTGATCGTGTGTGTGTATGTATGGCAATGCAAAACATATATGAGCCGTCTTGCGAGGAAACCAACATTGTGGACTCTGCGAAAAGTATCCACCTGGATAAGCTTAAACATGCCGTGCAGGCTAACCCGGACAGACACGTTTCGCTTCCTGTGGATTTTCTGTTTCCGGAATCATTAATCGATACCTCCATCCCCCTGGGACGGAATATGTCGGCCCGGATCAGTCTGCGCGGACTGCGCAGGCTGATCTGGATCGATGTATTACGCAGAGGCCGTAATGTTGGATTTCTCGTGTGACGGCTCATAGGTATAAAATAAACTATATAAGTTATAAGTTATAATGAATGTCTTGAGGGCTTGGCGTGAAACGGTTGTAACTAAAAACCTATTTTAAAAACCCTGGTTTAGGGGCAATTTTGACCACTTTGTAAACAATGCAAATTTATGTGCCATTGCTCAGAACGAGCAATGGCACCTAAATTTCCATTGTTTACCAAGAAAAATGATTTAACGCCTATAAAGACTTTATGGCGAGGTGAATAACCTTGGTAAAAAAATACCAATTTTAGTTACAACCGTTTCACGCCAAGCCCTCGGTCTGTTTGTATTGTTCTTAACGCGGATGTTAACACTTTTCAAGTTGCATATTCCTTAGAACGGGCTAAATAACCCATGGAACAACGTAGCCACTTACCTGGCACTGCACGAAAATTGGGATTTAATTTAGAAGTAAATTTCCTTAAATTTCCTTAAATTCCGAAATTTACTTGCTACGGAATGTGTCGGCCGGATCAGTCTGCGCGGACAGCGCAGGCTGATCTGGTCGATACATTACGCAAATCAAGTAAATTTCGGAATTTAAGGAAATTTAAGGAAATTCACTTCTAAATTAAATCCCAATTTTCGTGCAGTGTGGGTTGCTTGTTGTGTCGAGTTCTAGGATGAGAACGGCAGGAACATATTTAAAGAGAACTGGCCGCCGTGATGTAAATGTAACACTATTGAAAGCGGCCTTAGTCTTCAATATGATCAATATATTCAAGCAATAGACTGTGTGTAGTTCTTCTTAGTTCCCATATAGAACGATTTCCAAGCTAACAGAGTATCCATAGTTCATGTTTACAACGTCGAACGGTCACGGTAACCAACCTCATTAACACTGACTGACATAACCGAATTTCATAAAGTCGATTATTCCATGTTGAAAGTTGGACCATTCCATTTTTCGTCCACAGGAAACTTGGTAAAATGTAAAGTGGCAAACAATGGAGACAGCTCGTTGTTTGCGAAAGCTTTTTTGTTGCTGGCAGCGAAAACGTTAAAACCAGAGATTGGCTTCGGTCGCTCATATGTAAATAAGATGACTGCCTCATTCACGTACAGGTCGTCTCAGATTGACATTTGCGCCAATCAATCAAATTGTATCTTACACAATCGTTAGGGGTGTAAAACAGGGGAAACAACCCATATAGATAAACCACATCGAGAAGCGCTGATTGTCGAGTGTTTCCGAGCACCTTTATGAATATTCAAGTGATACGGTGTCGTCTGATCAAGTATACGTACAGTGAAGTATTGTGATCTGATTTAAAAAAAGGAGTGAGTGTCGAAAGGTCCGATTGTACAAAATATATAAAGGAAAAAGGTCAATTGGAGACATCGGTCAGTTATCTCCCTTTAATACTCTCTACATCTAGCTAGGTCCTATCATTTGGTTTCCTCTGTTTTTATCATTGGTTTCATTGCACATGATGGTGCACTTATAATTTCATTTTCTTGGCCAACTGTTATTATATTGATTAGTTATTCCACATTTGTTTTATTTAAACACTGCTTTGTAAATGTTCTCTTTTGAATCATCACTTTAATTAACACATTTATGATTAATGTGTATAGAGTAATTGCAATATCTCATTGCGAAATAGCGATAAAGACAAAGGATTCCAACTAAAAGGACCTACCAACTATTTGGTCTCCCTTGGTCTTTATCTGACAAGGGAGATAATATAAATATCACTAATGTCCCTCATTCAAGACGACTTTTTATCTGTTGTCGTCTAATCCAATATACGTACAGCGAAGTATGTTGGGCTAATTATAATGAGATTGGAAGTCAAAATGATAATGAGTGTATGTAAAAATAAAAGCAAACGCTATAAAATAAATTTATTTTTCCGTTTTTTTAACCACAAAATAAGGCATAGGGAGCAAAGAAGAACAATATATAAGGAAAGCAAATAAATATATGTACTGCTAAGCGGTCAGTTTACACACAACGTAAGCTTAAATCGTGAAACACCGTGTTATCCCGGATTTCGCGGAATATACTGAAACACACAGGGTGCCGCGGAATTGCCCATAGTTCGCCAATACAGACAAACTAAAACTAACGTCAATTTAACCCTTTCCTTTATACAACAGAACTGCAGCAGACGACTTTGAAAACATAGTGACAAAAACCTGAAAAATCTCCACAAAAGATAGGTCGATCTTTAAATAAAAGTGAGAATATTGTAGTCAAAGGAGAAATTGCTCACCATGAGCAATTTCACCTTTGGCCACAATGTTTTCTAAAATCGTTTGCTGCTATTGCGTTAAAATGCGTCTGCATGTGGGAAAGTGTTGAGCTAACGTATTCTCCAAAAAATATTACTCGACGGGGCGAGTAAATTGTATCAATTTTGACATTTATTGCGGAACAAGCTTTCAGCTTATATTAATCACGCTTCATGTCTGCCTCCTGGAGATTAAACCAGTACTCGTGCCATCGTTTGTGTGACAATCCAAAAGGCAGAACCCACTCATAACGGTATTTGAACCCTGGACCTTCGGAACGACAGACCGACGCTCTACCTCTACACCACTGTCTTCCACGGGGCTTCATACGTGTGGCTGTTTACCGGTGTTTTGTGTGAGACAAAGTATATATGAGACGTCCCGCGAGAAAACCAACATTATGGCCTCTGCGTAATGTATCGACCCAGATCAGCATGCGCAGTCCGCGCAGACTGATCCGGGCCGACACATTCCGTCTCAGGGGGACAGAGGTATAGAGTAATGATTCCCAAAACAGGAAATACACAAAAGGCAAAACGTGTCTGTCCGCGGCATACTTAGGCTGATCCGGGTCGACACTTTACGCACAGTCCACAATGTTAGTTTTCTCACGGAACCGGCTCATATTACGTTGTTAGTCGGTTCTATTCGCTCGTGTTCGTGCAAATTGAAGGAATGTCAAAAAACACATGCATGGCTACGAGTGGTACTGTTATGAGGAGATATGTAACCAGCACCGCCCCACCGTGTTAAATAATCAGGTCAAAACATACCAGTATGACATATATCTGGTGTAGGAATTTTAAAGTAAAGATTGTCCTTGGAACAAAACCAAATATGATATTATAAAAGGCTTAAACACTTATCCATCTCTCAAAGACTTTAGGGAATATTTCTGTAATTATCTCATTTATGAAAAAAAAAATGTGAACAATGTAGACAAAGATCAGCAAGCATTTTTGTGCAGCCTAATCTTGGATTTCATTGTTCGCTACTCATTCGCCAATACATTTTAACCTGTGTTTAAAGACCACCCGTGAGAAGAGAACAATCTGTTCTTTGATCACGGGTGGTCTTTAATTACAGGGTTATTTATGCAGAAAATGAGTAATTGGGAAATTAAAAGTGTGGTTGCTATAGACAGGGTATTGCTTTACAAATGTTGTCTTTAGCACTGGTTTGATGCATGTAGCTAACCCTTTACCTCGCACGACAATTCTGCAGCAGACGACTTTGAATATATTTTGGTAAAGAAATAGAAAATATCTATCATTGAATGGATAACCTATGACTAAAAGTGAAAAACATTGTGTCAAAAGGAGAAATTGCTCGTTTTGAGCAATTTCTTCTTTTGTCACTATGTTTTCAAAAAGCCGTCTGCTGCAGGGGCGTCGGAAAGCGTCTATATGAGGGAAAGGGTTAAAGTATTGTTTATGAATGTTTTCATAAGGACATGTCAAAGATCAGCGTGTTGATTATAACGGTTGCTTGGATACAGTGGGATAATAGTCAACCCTTTCAAACAGTTTGACGCTATACGGCAGAAGACTTTTTATAACATTGTAGCAAAAGGAGAAATTGCTTCTAGTGAGCTATTTCTCCTTGAGCCACAATATGTTAAACTCTTTCCAAAAAAAGATAAAAGAAAGAACTTTCACTTAGATACGTTTTCAATAGTGTCTATGCCTTAACCCTTTCCCTCATATCGACGCTTTATGACGCCTCTTCAGCAGTCGGCTTTTTGAAAACATAGTGACAAAAGAAGAAATTGCTCAAAACGAGCAATTTCTCCTTTTGCCACAATGTTTTTCCACTTTTAGTCATAGGTTATCCATTCAATTATAGAGATTTTCTATTTTTTGACAAAATATATTCAAAGTCGTCTGCTGCAGAATTGTTGTATGAGGTTAACCTACAGCCTTAAGCAGTGAACAAGATGACAACATACCAATTACCAGTAACGACGGCAACGCAAAATTACCATTAATGTGAACAAACAACAGCACTTTACTTTCACAAAACATTAAGCCACGCCAACTACAGAACGTTACCCCTTCCTATTTACACACACGGAAATTGGCGCACGGTCTTATGACGTCTATTGAAACAGTGTGGAGACACGGTGTGAAGGTAATCATGATAGGCTTCTCCTTATAACACAACAATGTGTTTACGTATCGAATGGGTAACTTTGAATTTGTCTCTTCAATCAAAAGACGAGTCTTAACCCTTTCAATGTTGCAGACGCATTTTTACGCACCTGCAGCAGACGACTTTTGGCAACTTTGTTGCAAAAGGTTAAATAGTCCATATCGAGCAATTTCTCGATTTGCTAAACTTTACTCACATTTATTTAATAATTCTGCTTTCATTTAAACAGAATTTACAAAGTTTTCTTGATGTTTTTTAAAAGGTCGTCTGCTGCAGAATTGTTGTATGTGGGAAAGGGTTAAGATATGACATCAGGGAAAATCGTTAGAAATATTGAGTCAGTTGAGACCAGAAAACATAACTCAAATATTCTCCTCTTTCGGGCAAAGCGTATATTTATAAGCGTCAACATCTAACTATCGCACACAATAGACCTGGATCACAATGCACTACATGCAAATTACTCTGAGTCTTCATGTCTCGCAAGTTCTCGATTGAACACTTTTATTGTGAAGTGGCGAAATTAACACACAGCAAATGACTCGGAGGCATATCTCCCATTTAGTATTGAACATAAATAATAATGCAAGGTTCGGCGCCATTTAGGTAATTTTAATGAAAATTATCATTTCCGAGGGCCATTTTTACATAATTTCCATTTTGTCTAGGTTACCCTTCTTTTTTTTTTTAGAAAATATACAGACAAAATTCCAGACAATATTATGATACCAATTACCTAAACAGTCTTTAAGATATACAGACTGATTTATAGCGATCTTCGATATGTTTGTGGCCAAAAAAACGTCAAAAATTAGCAAGTTCTAAAATTAATAGTTAAAAGACCTGACATAAGAAATACCACGGTTGATTCAATTATCATCCGCTTACACATTGAATAGACAATTTTTTTAATTTTTTTACCAAAGTTAATCACCTCGCCATGAAGTCTTTATAAGCGTTAAATCATTTTTCTTGGTAAACAATGGAAATTTAGGTGCCATTGCTCGTTCTGAGCAATGGTACCTACATTTGCATTGTTTACAAAGGGGTCAAAATTGCCCAACCGTTTCACGCCAAGCTCTCGAAATGTTCATCAACTGATATAAAAAAAAAAAAAAAAAACGAGAAGCTTAGCCACAGTAGTTGTACGCCAATGTTATTTAACATTTTCCCACCTATAGACGCATTTTGACGCATCTGCAGCAAACGACTTTTGAAAACATCGTTACAAAACGAGAAATTGCTCGTTTTTCTCTTGCCACAATGTTTTCAACTTTTTTCGGTAATCATACACCTACAATAATAGAGATTTTCCATATTTTTAGTAGACATTTTCAAAGTCGTCTGCTGCTGATTTGCTGTATGTGGGAAAGGGTTAAGGTGCTGACAAAACGCAGATTAAATAAAACACCTATTTCTCCAAAATAATGCATATTTCGGAAGAGACAGCTCGTTTCGAGCCGTGTCATCTGAATCTGCATTGTTTGCAAAAGCATTTCATTGCCTTTGTCAGGGAAAGAGTTAACTGAACATTACCGGACGCTCTCTTCTGCATACGCCCTTTGAATACATTGTGCTAAAATGGAGAATTGCTCATGATGAGCAATGTCTCCTTTTGCTACAATTCTTTTTACCTTTATTCAATTATTATACTTTTATTTACTGAGATTTTCATATTTTTGCCAAGATGTTCTCCAAGTTGTCCGCTGCAGATTTGTTGTATGCGCGAAAGAGTTCGTCAACAGTGAAGTGAAGTGAAACAAGTTGCAGGAATTAAATGGGCTAAGGGTTAACTTTGGCGGTAAATTTGACAGGCGTGGGTAGAAAACAAGACTGGGAAAATGAAGTAATATTAGTCAGACAGAAACAAAACAATAGATATATCTTCATTATATCGTCTCCCGGTAAAAGGCGATCCTCCAACTTGACACCGTCTGCTTGTTTCTACTTTCGTCTGTAGTAATTCTATCAAATAAACAAGAAAAAAAGAAATACGTACATAAGTGGCACTTAAATGAACAACATGTTTCAGGCAATGGAATGTACCCTTTAACTTAAATGGTCACGGAATATTGCATGCCAATTTGTATAGATATACGAAAACTTCATTAGGATTTATTACCATGAACTTACGGGTTGATTTATATCCTAATGGATCTTAAATGCGATAAGGATAGGATTCTTGAAGCACTCATGAAATGATATGAGCTAAACTCGGGTCAATCAAATATATGAGCTAAACTCGGGTCAATCAAATGTATGAGCTAAACTCGGGTCACATATCTATACGAGCTAAACTCGGATCACATATTTATATGAGAGAAACTCGGGTCACATAATCATATGAGCTGAAATCGGGTCACATAATTATATAAGCAGAACTCGGGTCACATAATCACATGAGCTAAACTCGGGTCACATAAGCATAAGTGCTAAACTCAGGTCACATAATTATATGAGTTTAACTCGAGGTATATACTTTTATGAACAGAACTTGGTTCATATAATAATATGAGCTGAATTCGTGGTATTTAATTATATGAGCTAAGCTTGGGGTATATAATATTATGAGCTGAACTCGGGATATATAATGATATTAGCTAAACTCGCGATATATAATAATATGAGCATCACTCGGGTCACATAATTATATGAGCTTTACTCAGGGTATATAATGATATGAGCTTACATCGGGGTATTTAATTATATGAGCTTAACTCGCGGTATATAAATGATATGAGCTAAACTCGCGGTCTATAATTATATGAGCTTAACTCGCGGTATATAATTATATGAGCTAAACTTGGGGTATTTAATTATATGAGCTAAACTCGGGGTATTTAATCATATGAGCTTAACTTGCGGTTTATAAATTATATGAGCTAAACTCGCGGTATATAATTATATGAGCTAAACTCGCGGTATATAATTATATGAGCTAAACTTGGGGTATTTAATAATATGAGCTAAACTCGGGGTATTTAATCATATGAGCTTAACTCGCGGTTTATAAATTATATGAGCTAAACTCGCGGTATATAATTATATGAGCTAAACTCGGGATGTTTAATAATATGAGCTAAACTCGGGGTATATAATTATATGAGCTGAACTCGGGGTTCATCATATGAGAGAGATAGAGAGGCGGAGCTTCTGAAAATAGTGAAAGGTGACAAAGCAATCTTCCGTGAATTTGATATTCCGCTAAAAGGGTATTATCAAAGCTGTTGTAATTGGTAACTGTTTAAAGCATTGTCGCAAAACGTGATAACAATTTATCCACTTACGTAGAAGGTTTTTTATTTCATTCTGGCTTTTTATACGATTAATTCTCTTAATTTATAATATCATTTCAACAGGAAGTCGTATTGAATTCAGAACAAATAGAACTGTGCCCATATGCACACACAATATAACGCAGCCGAGCAGCCGGTATCGATGCGAGCTGTCAATCCAGGGGTCGTGATTTCGAATCACAGCTCAGCCACCGTTCTTTTCGCCGTTTGACAGAAGTCACTGTGAAACTATGTTTTCAACTCTCTCCAATCACTATACCATCATATATGAGATTTGTTTCAACACGGAGTTTTCAAAGTGAACAGATGCATATATGTTGCATGTTGAAATGATATAAATCTATCTGCCGGTCAACAGCGGAACTCTATGATCGACGATTGGCTCTTATATTGAAACATGATAATATGAGAACGTCTATGGGTAAAGATACAATTTGTTTTTGTGTGAGCTGTATACATCCAGAATAGTCTGTACATCTGCACAGAGGTCGCGGAATCGATCCCTGTCAGGGTCATACCAAAACAATATAGTAATAAGTGCCCACCTTATAGCTGAAGACAGTGGGGTTAGCAATACGACTGACTGACTGATGTCAGGATAAAGTAGCCAGTAGCACTGGTAACTTGCACAGTAAACGCCGTGAATAACTGAACAAGTGTTCAAAGCGGCGTAAAACACTAAATAATCCATCAATCAACTTCCGCTCAGTCTGATCACGTTATTCACTGTTTATATAGTAATGACATAAACCTGTTAGAATCTCCTGATAATACTGAGCAGTTGGACCGGGTGGTCTTAATCTAAACTGTACAAAAATGCCAACTCGTATTTTGTGGCACGGGCGGTCTCATATATGCAGGGGTGTGACCTTCGTGCAAAGGTATGCTTAATTTCGATATGATGTACGTGTGTCTTCGTCAAGTTTAATTTATTTAACCTTTGTCCCCATTTCAATGCATGTTAACCCTTCTGCAGCAGACGATATTTTGACAATAGGCGAAATTGTTCATAATGAGCAGATTCCATTTCATGATAAAGCGACATTCTAAGCAAATCAACAATAAATTAAGCATATTTATGACACAAAATATTATCTTATCCAAACGAACATCGCATAACAACGGCTTCTTAAAAGCTTAATTGACTTGTTATCAAAATGACAATGTATATCCAGATCAGCCTGCGCGGATGGGCAGCGGGGGGGGGGGGCTTAATCTACACTTGTCACAAAAACCTTAAGGTTGGTTTCCGTAGAGCGCCGCTAACCTATACAACAGTCTTCAATGTTAAATATTTGTGCTAGGATGTTTAAAAATCTTGTCCACTGGAGACTAATTTTGAATGGGAAAGGTTCAAGTATATAGGCTAAATGACAGGCTGGCGACCCCGGTCCGATCCAGCTAGCATCAGTCATGGCGAATTGTCCTTTGGCAAGGCATATTTACTAACGTAGTACTCGTTAGACGTCCGGGGACAATGTACTAGTATCAGTGTAGGGTTATATTCGCCGTGATATAAATAAATACTGTTGAAAATGCTGTAAAACTACAATTTAAATTAATAATTCCTCTGCGAGGACTAATCTCATTACTTGATGGACGACAGTCATGTTTGGTCCCAATTACAAGCCTAATACTGGTTTGTTATCACTCATAAATAAGTGTAAAGTTACTTTTGAATATGTTAGCATAACTTGATTTTGTTGAATGTACCACGAAATTAATTGTCGTTAGAGATTTGGTTTAATCCTGAACTCGTCAGTCATTTACATCGGAAATAACCAACACGTGAACGAACATTACGGATCTCTTCCGATGCAGAACGTAAATCACCGAGCCCATTATGTGTGTTCTACCTTAAATACTATAACTCTTCGATCACTTACCTCAAAATTATTTTCTTGTCGGGGGTAGTACGATTCCGCCCGTAACTCGGCAGCGAGCTCCATAAGTCGTTGATAGGCATCCCCGTAATTGTTCCTGCTTCTCTTTTGAGGCACAAATGCGGCGAAATGCGCCTCGGGTTCTTCAAAATAAGGATAAAATTCCCTACTTCTCTTAAGCCCGGGCACAAACGTTAAACCAGCCTGCCGTTTGGGAATGTAAAATTCAGAGTCTTCCGGTTCAAGTTCCGGTTCAAGGTATTCCGAGTTCGGCTGATAAAGTTGATTTTCGTATTCCGGAGTGGCCTCATCTTCGTAGCGTTCGGCGTTTTCAAGGAGACCGAGAAGGTACCTGATCTCGTCGTCTTCGAGGTCCACTTGTTCCGACTCGTACGGGGTTTTGTTGTCCACGTACCGTTCACCATACGGATCGTAGTTTCGGCCGAGGATATCATTAGTGAAGTACAGATCTCTCTTTATACGGCGGGCACGTTTCAAAACGCGGCTTTTCGGAGATTCGACCCGATGTCTACTCTGACTTTGTCTGTAGTTTCCAGTTAGATAGTCATACAGGCTTGGAACGCTGGGCTCCGCACGGCCATATTGGTTGCCTAGCATGGATAATAGATACGGATCTAACTCATTGCCTGGAACATATGAATAGTTAAGATTACGTTGACTGACCGGGAAGGAGATAAAGTTTACGAAGATCTAATACTTTACAATGTAGCAAGAATTCGAAATTCGCAAAATGAAATAAATAATCAATTTAATAATGTTGTATCCGACAATGAAACAAAAATGCCATATCGTTCGTACCGGGCAACAGATAAGGCTTGCCAACATCAAAATCTTTACAATTTCGCCAGAATTCGAAATTCGCAATTTAAAATAAGTCATGTTGTATCTGAGTCATAAGTCATGTTGTATAAGAGCACGGTATCGGTGGTTTAGTGGTAGAGCGTCCGCCTCGGTGCGGAAGGTCACAGGCTTGATCATCGGTCAAAACTGGAAGTAAAGGCTGCCCTCCTTGTCGCTCAGGGTTGCAGGTTTAGCAGGTGTCGGGTTAAATTGACCAGTAGTACTAGTGGCTTACCAGGGACACGCCGTGATCTATGATATAACTGAATATGTGTTGAAAGCGGCGTAAAACACCAAATATACAATCAATCAATCAATCTCTACAGTCTCGTTTGGCGGAATACGTGATTGATTGATTGGGGTTTAACGCCGTTTCTAACAATTTCTCAGTTATATTACGGCGGCCAGTTCACCTACTCATACATTTCCTGGTTTTCTCACACCAGTACTCCACACAACAATCTTCCCAAGCAACTGGCTGCTTTCCCACAAAGACTTAGACCATTGGTGGAAGACGAATGACGCATGTCGCATTGACTTTTGTCAATCGTCGGAAAGAAAGTTAGCCGAGCCGGGGTTCGAACTCACAACTCCTGGAGTGACAGCCCGCGTCGCTACCGACTGGAATACGTGATAAAGGCTGTAAAGAAGGGTGTCGTAGAGCAATAGCAAAATAGTGATGCCCTCTATTTAACCTTGCAATTATGTCACATCACTGATGCTGAATGCCAGCTGATTGCAGTACAACTAATCAATAGTGAAACTTACTGACCGATCCACAATAAGGAGCATGTTCGAGGAGATGGAAATTTAGTGTACTAATTAATTAAGTTGCAAAAGCGTTTTGCGTTTGGCAGCGAAAGAGTTTTCACCCTACACTAATTCTGTTACGCATTGTGTTGACTAGTCTTTACTACTAAAAGAACGAACATTGAGTCCATGACAACGACGGCTATCAACATCAAATCAGGGGCGAAACCCGACTCGTTCACTGATTCCTATAGATGATTGACAAACGCCACTGTGACTTGCCTAATTCGGCTTCCACAAATAGGCTACCCAATTATCTACATAGGAAAAGTACATAGTTTTATGAAAAGGGTGTTGTTGAAGTCTTGATATGAGAAAACCAGGAAACAAATGGTTATGTGAGCTGGCCGCCGTGATATAACAGAAACTGTTGAAAACAATGCAGATTCAGGCGGGTCAGCTTGTAACGAGCTATCTAGCCTGAAATCTGCATTTTTTGCCCCTTCGACATTAAATTATTTACCAAATTTCCTGTTGGACGTTAAATAGAGTGGTCCTATTTTCAATATGGATGAGCCGACTTCGTTAAATTCGGCAGTGAGAGGGTTAAAGACCGATTACCTGAGTTCCTCATGTAGTCTTCATACATTTCCGCTTCCGGGTCAACATTGGCGTCGTTAGGTTCAAGGTCCATGTCGTTTATATTGTTCTCCGATGATTCCAATGACCCGTCCTGGTCATCTGTATGTTCTTCTTCTCCTTCTCCATCTCTTTCCCTTTCCTCTGCGTTTTCTTCCTCTGACTCAGAATTGGATTCCTCAGACATCTCTGGTTCGTTTAAGATCTGAGGACAAATTTGTGACATAATGAAAGTTCAAAGTACAAGTAATTGTTTTCAAAAGACATCGTAACAATGTAGTATACAAACGCCACATTAAAACGAAACATACATTTGTACCTCAATAAGAGACTACCTTTCTTAACCCTTTCCCTCATATAGACACTTTCTGACGCCTCTGCAGCAGACGGCTTTTTGAAAACATAGTGACAAAAGAAAAAATTGCCCAAAACGAGCAATTTCTCCTTCTGCCACAATGTTTTCCACTTTAGTCATAGGTTATCCATTCAATTATAGAGATTTTCTATTTTTTGACAAAATATGTTCAAAGTCGTCTGCTGCAGAATTGTCGTATGAGGGAAAGGTTTTAAAAGAACACTTACAGCATTCCCATTTGGCGGTCTCTTAAAACAGGTTCGTCTGTATTATATAATCCACCAATGACCGTTAAAAAAGAATATAAGAATGAAGTAAATTGCTTGTGTTCAAAAGCAGTCGAAAGGGTTTTTATGTTTGATAATGATAAGCTCCTATATATTATTCTCCATCAACCTAAGTACGTAATTCCTATCCCGTAAGCATCCCTCATGTGAAACACTTAACCCTTTCTGCAGCCGACACCTTTGAAAGTATTTTTGCTAAACATGAATAATCTCTGTTAGCTCTTTCAGCGCCGAATTGTTTAAAGTAGACTCTCCCATGTTCAAAATCGGGCGTCTCCATTTCTCATATAATACAATTTTGGACTATTTTGATAAATAAAAGGCAAACAATGCTGATTTCAGGTGAGACAGCTCGTTACGAGCTGACTCGCCTGAATCAGTATTGTTTGCAAAAACCTGAATATTGCCTT
Organism: Serripes groenlandicus; assembly: GCA_031761405.1. Classification (NCBI taxonomy): domain Eukaryota; kingdom Metazoa; phylum Mollusca; class Bivalvia; order Cardiida; family Cardiidae; genus Serripes; species Serripes groenlandicus. Next base: position 47,652,752 of record JASEVX010000005.1, read on the forward strand.
TGGCGCTGAATGGGTTAATGAAAGAATAATATAATTGAATAAGAATTAGAAACATTGTGGCAAAAGGAGAAATGTTAGATATGTTAACTGAGAGTGGATATTACTTTCCTTAACCCTTTCTCACAACAAACAAACAACAAACATGCAGCAGTCTTAACATCTTTTTGGCAAAAATATGGAAAGTCTCTATAAATGAGAGTTGAGTTATAGAATAGAGGTGAGAAGATTGTGGCAAAAGGAGAAACTGCATATCGTGAGTGAGCAATTTTTCCTTATGCCACATGTTTCAAAAGTCATCTGCATGTAGAGGCGTCAGAAAGCGTCTGTGTGTGTGTCAAAGGGTTTACATTATCATATAGGTCCATGTTGGAGGGTGTTATAACAAGTTAACTATGTGTTTTATTTTCTATAACGGTCGGTACATTTTGTTAAGGCGATAAATCTGTCGTTTCGAACATTTTCTCGGAAGATAACTGCAAAAGCTGTGTCAGAAGGCGTTTGTACAAGAGAAAAACTTTAATGTTGAAACTAAATTTCTTTTATATTTCTTGGCTTTCACATAATATGTGTTATGATAGGTTCGAAGATGCACGTGTATATGTCATTACTCCAATCAATGTATATCTGTTGTCATATTCGTTCTTTACTTAAGCATGTTATTTACCGAATGAACTAAATGGATGAACATTGATTTATTTAAAAATATGTTTGTGTGATGTTTTACGCCACTTTTAACAATATTTCAGTTATATCACGGCGTTTCCTGCATCAATTACTAGCCATTACAGTTCATAAACGTATCCTGACACCGGCATCGGTCGCATTGATATTGTATTTACCCTGAGCGCTAGGGAGGGAAGCCATTGCTACCATTTTAAACCTTTGGTTTGATCATACCGGAGATCGAACTCTTGTCTCCTGTTTTCGATACAGACGCTCTTGCCACTACACCATCTAAGCAGTGACTTATACATAACTTCTTATACTACCCCTAACACTACTTATATTTCTTTTAATACGTCTACTTCTTCTATTTCTACTTCTTCTACTTCCTATACTACTTCTATTATGTTTATACTAATGCAACTACTGATTCTCATAGTCTACTTAAATTACTACTACTACGCCTACGATTTCTACGACTACTACTACTTCTACCACTAATACTACACCGAAACTGCTAATGATAATACTAGCACTTTTGCAACTCATACTAATAGAAATCATACACAAATACTACTTTAACTACTTCTAATTATTATACTCATTCCATGTGTACGACTATTATTACAACTAGTTCACTACTTATACAACTACCTCTACTACTACTACTACTTCTACTACTTCTACTACTACTACTAATTCCCCTCTTCTTTCTATAACAACAACAACAACACTTTAAGAAACTCACTTACCATGTTACCGTCGACAGGAAGGTCTGTGTTTTCATTGGACGCTAATTGTAGCGGTTCTGCTTCTTCCTCGGCAAAGATTGGCTCCTCTTGGTTTGTCTCTACCGGTGGAGCGGCTACAATCTCACCTAGTTTGTCGACAGTATTGTCCTCGCCCTCGGCTCCAGATCTCTTCTCTGTCTCTTTGAACTCACCCTGTTGGTTTCCAAACATCATAACCTCTTTCGCTCTCTTGACCATGTTAACTGAAAATGTAAAATCCGTTTTAAAGAAATATGCTAGTACAGGTATTGCTCACTATTCTCCGTGTTAACAGTCGCAGTCTGGCGGATAAAATGTCTTATAAACATGTAGTATTTCAATTGACATGGGCTATGCTCAGGACTGTGGGGTTAGCATTACAATAGGCTCACTAGTGTCTGGATTAAATGCACCAATTGGACTAGTAGCTTACACAGGAAAGGCGGTAATATAGCTGAAATCGAGGGCTTGGCGTGAAACGGTTGTAACTAAAATTTGTATTTTTTTTCCAAGGTTAATCACCTTGCCATAAACTCTTTATAAGCGTTAAATCATTTTTCTTGGTAAACAATGGAAATTTAGGTGCCATTGCTCGTTCTGAGCAATGGCACCTAAATTTGCATTGTTTACAAAGGGGTAAAAATTGCCCCTAAATCAGGGTTTTCAAAATAGGTTTTTAGTTACAACCGTCTCACGCCAAGCCCTCGAAATAGTGTTACAATATTGTTGAAAGTGGCGTAAAACAACATATAAAAAAAGGAAAGAAAAGGCGATTTACTTTTACGAAAAATGATCCAATCAAGTTTGAACTTACCCTTTTCGTCCTCCTGATGGATATCAGTGTCAGTGTTTAGTTCAGCTAACGGGGCCGCGTATACCACGGCCAGTAGTGACAGTATCACCACAGCTCGCATGATTTTACTTGTATGGCAATCTGAAAGCATAAAGGAATATCCTTTTATTAAATCGAAATGCATGACGAATATGAGCCGAATTACGAATAAACCAACATTGTGGACTCTGCGTAAAGTATCGACCCGGATAAACCTGAGCATGCCGCGCAGGCTAACCCGGACAGACACTTTTTGCCTCCTGTGTATTTTATGTTTCGTGAATCATTAGTCTATACCTCTATTCCCATGTGACGGAATGAGTCGGCCAGGATTAGCCTGTGCAGATTGCGCAGGCTAATCTGGGTCGATACAGTGCGCAGAGGCCATAATGTTGTTTGTATCGTGGAACGGCTCATATTATGTATAAGACTATATCTGTAAAGCATATTTCCCTGTAGGAATTAACTTCTTTGTGCTAACATCAGTTGCCCAGAAGGTACTAATATAAAGTGGCTTCATTGCACGATTTTGTTTCTTTCGAAGCACAAGTAAAGAGACATATTTCATATTCTCAAATCTTTATTTAACCATAAAACCCAAACGTGTGGTTTGTGGTTTGGTTTGGTAATACTAGACATATTATGGGGGAAATACTAGTTCAACATCCCTTATTTAAACATCCGGTCGTTGTAAATATTGTAGCCATTGACAACGATTAGCTTGTTCAAATATTTTCTAAGAATGAATATAGGTTTATTTACACCACGTGTGTCACTCCACAACATAATCAGTTCCGAGTCGAGGTATCCTAAAGTAGTTCCTTTTGAAATTTATTCTCAAGTACAATTTTACTATAATGTTGCTTTGAGATGAGAAGTGAAAGAGTTTTATTTATTTTATTTATTTCAGTTTCAGCATTCTCGTAAATATTTAGGTGCATTTATTATTAAATATTAGAGAACTATTTTGTGCTGTCAGATGACCAAAGGTTTGTGAGTGATTAAGTTCAGCGTAGGCTGATCTGAATAATTACTGTTTGCAAAGTCACGAAATTCGGGCTTCGTGGCATTGTTCATATGAACTGTTCCACGAGAAAACCCACATTGTGGACTTTTCATAATGTATCGACCCGGACCAGCCTAAGCATGCCGCGCAGCCTTACCCGGACAGATGCTTTTCGCCTCCTGTGAATTTCCTGTTTAGGAATCATTACTCTATACCTCTATTCCCCTGTGACGGAATGTGTTGACCCGGATAAGCCTGTGCGGACTGCGCAGGATGACCTTGGTCGATACATTACGCAGAGACCATAATGTTGGTTTTCTCGTGGGACGGCTCATATAGTGTTTTGAAGTATTATGCCTTTGCTTAATGCTGTTCTATCGGAGACAGCCGACACATCACTGTAAAAATAATGAAGATTACCAACCAGCACCTTGTGTAAAATTACAGCGCCTGCTGAGTTATGGATATATTGCATCTGCGTGCAGTGGATAACCATTTACTCTAGTTGTAAGTCAATACAACATAACCCTTTAAATGCTGTATTAAATAAATCCTTTACGCTAGTTGTAAGTCAATACAACATAACCCTTTAAATGCTGTTGTCTGGCTCTACACGGGTGAGACAGAATTAATAAAATCGGTTAATACACCCACACTGCCAGACGTTGCTGTCTGGTGATAACAGTCGTTTAATGGTATAATCCACTCTCGTGGTGCTTCCGTAATTCATGTCAAACCCCGAAAGTTGAGTCGTTAATGAAGACGTCTAACAATCGAGGGTCGTAGGCTAGAACCCCGGTTTAGCTAGCAATTCATTATTCATGAAGATTGACAAAAGTCATTGTGACATTGTGACAAACGTCATTTGTCTTCCAGCAATAGTCTAAATAGCCTAATATAGGAAGGTCGCAAGTTACTTGGGAAAAGTGCCGTGTGGAGTACTTGTACGGAAGAAAAACAGGAAAAATCACGTATTATGAACTGATCGCTGTGATTTAACTGATATAACGTGAAACACGGCGTTAACCCCAATCAATCAATCATTCAACCAATCAATACATCCATTATATCAATCAATACATCCATTATTCATATACGGTTAGACGACGAGCATGGACGATGTTAACCAGATTGTACTGTATGTTCGCTGTCAGCTCAATTAAAATGCTTAACAATAACTGCGGTAAATCTCTTTTTATTGATCCCCAAGAGTGTTTTTGTTATTGTAGATGCGAAATATCTGGAGGCGTCCGGATATATGCAGTCGTTGTAGAGAAGTCTAGCCTTTTAGACATCAATCATTTCATTGACGGAAACGAAATGTTGAGAGTTCATGTCTATAGAAGTTAATCATACCATTGACACAAAATGATGTTGACATTTCTGACAAAGCTGGAAAACATTGTAGGATATGGAGAAAACGAGCTAAAAAGGATTTTATTCAAACGATGTGTCATTATAAAGATGTAAACTGTATGTCAACGATTACAGATACAAGAATCCCTGGTTTCCTCGGATCCAATCTGATTTGTCGAACAGACTGTCATTTAATCACACTGAGTACACTTGGCCTTTGTAATTTAATTTATACTGGTTAAGCCATGACATTCCGATGCCTCTTAGCTACGCTAAATTGACATCTGAGACCTTTAGCATGGGAAACAATGTCCAAGATGTAAACAGGTGGCTGCCCTGTAGAAATGTTATACTGACTGATTGGTATAGTGGTCAGAGAGTCTACACGAACTGATTGGTATAGTGGTCAGAGAGTCTATACGAACTGATTGGTATAGTGGTCAGAGAGTCTACACGAACAAATATTGGTATAGTGGTCAGAAAGTCTACACGAACAAATATTCAACAGACAGCTTAGAAAACCTCGAGAACAAACACGTAAATACCGAGGGCTTGGCGTGAAACGGTTGTAACTTAAAACCTATTTTGAAAACCCTGGTTTAGGGGCAATTTTGACCCCTTTGTAAACAATGCAAATTTAGGTGCCATTGCTCAGAACGAGCAATGGCACCTAAATTTACATAGTTTACCAAGAAAAATGATTTAACGCTTATAAAGACTTCATGGCGAGGTGATTAACCTTGGTAAAAAAATACCAATTTTAGTTACAACCGTTTCACGCCGAGCCCTCGATATGTATTAATAAAAAATAGAATTGAGCCGTTCTCTGCGAAATGTAAAGACAAAATAAACCATAACAAATTATTTTCCTGTCTGAAATATTAAGGTATATACGGTGACTTTTTGAAAGCGTTAACTGCTATGTATTCCGATATTTCATCCTGAATTAAAACAGATAAAGGTCTTACAAATTCTTCAAATGCAACATAGGTACTAGACAAGTATCGGTGATACAAGTAGCACAACAATGTTTTCTTTGTTCATACATCAGCTTAGTATTAGACTCCGTAAAGGATTAAAAACCGTATTTACATTACTGACAATTTACCTGACATTATTTGCTTAATGTTCGCAGATGACATTGCAAATTGTTCTGATACTGTGATACACTTGAAAAATCAACTTAATTTAGTAACGAAATGTTGTTCTGACACAGGTATAGAAAGTAACTTAGATAAAACAGAAATAATATATTTTAGAAATGGCGGTCGACTACGAGCAAATGAAAAATGTTTTTTATGTAATGAACGTGTTAGAATAACATCATGTTAAAAATATATGGGTCTCCATTTTACACCAAAGTTGTCTTGGTTCTTAGATCAACAAAAAAAAGCATCACAAGCAAAGAAGGCTACTTTTTCTATATACAGATATCAGAGATCTTTTGGTTATTCTCCACGCAAAGATATCTTTAAATCGAACGATTCAATGATTAAACCAATTATGTGTTATGGAGGTCACATATGGGTGTCATACTTTAATTTTTGTAAGAAATATTTGAAATTAAATAGTGTAACAAATAATATGGTAGCTTTAGGCGAATGTGGAAGATGTCCCCTCTTTATAGATAAGTATATGTATTGCATTAAGTATTGGTGTAAACTATTGAAAATGCCAAACAGTAGATATCCACGCAACTGTTATTTAATGTTGAAATCGTTAGATGACGTAGGGCGTAGAGCCTTGGCAACTCATGTGAAAAACTTACTTTTCTTATATGGTTTTGGAATCTGGTCGATGTCTTCACTGTAAACATTATAAGTCTCTATTGAATACAGAAACATATCTACTTATAGACATGTCGTTTAACCATAAAATTGCTTTATCAAAATTCCGTTGCTCTAATTATATGTTTAGAAATTGAGACTGGTCGCCATAACAAAATGACTCGGTCTAAAAGGATATGTTTGTACTGGTTTAAATTTTTTAATTCATAACATTACTGAGTGTGAATATCATGGGGTTTTTTCAGTGTGAAAAGTTCCACGAAATCAGAGTACTGAGTGTGAATATCACGGGTTTTTCCAGTGTGAAAAATTCTACGAAATCAGACTACTGAGTGTGAATATCGTGGGGGGTTTTCAGTGTGAAAAACTCCACGAAATCAGACTACTGAGTGTCAATATCATGGGTTTTATCAGTGTGAAAAGTTACACGAAATCAGACTACTGAGTGTCAATATCATCGTTTTTATCAGTGTGAAAGGTTACACGAAATCAGACTACTGAGTGTCAATATCATGTTGGTTTTTTTTTTTCAGTGTATAAAGTTCCACGATATCATTTCCTTTACACATGGTATAAATGTTACTAGTTTCTACAGCTTACTACAATCTAACAACCCTTTGTTAATTAGAAAATTAACACACTACGTATACATGCTGTTGAAAGACTTTTAGTTTACGGACACTTTTCAGAATGTAATAGATGTATAAATATTATGTTATGTATTATGGGCCGGTGGCATAAGTACTTTTGAATAAAGATTTGTCATTGGCATTGTCATTGTTTTAAAGGAGCATCAATAAACTTTCATATTATCTTGTTTTAAAAGAGTATCGATAACCATTAAAATCATAACGTAAAATTCTAAACTAATCTAAGCTTAGTTTGTTATATTTTAGTAGTATCAATGCTGAATATTTCGTTTAAAACTCGTTGTGTAACGGTAAGTAGTTATTTTTCAAAGCGTTGCACAAATCGAATTCAAACCCGTCACCTACTTATACCATAACAAGGCCCGAAAAAGAGAACCGGTCGTGTTTGGAGCGGAATACCTGGGCTCGATCCCCGGTCGGATCATATTAACCCTTTCCCTCATACGACAATTCTGCAGCAGACGACTTTGAACGTATTTTGTCAAAACATAGAAAATCTCCATAATTGAATGGATAACCTAAGACAAAAAGTGGAAAACATTGTGGCAAAAGGAGAAATTGCACGTTTTGTGCAAGTTCTTTTTTTTGTCACTATGTTTTCAGAAAGGCGTCTGCTGCAGAGGCGTCAGAAAGCGTCTATATGAGGGAAGGGTTAAAGACTTAACAAATGGAAGCAATGATTCCCTCATTGATGCTCGGTGGCCAGGGAAGGCATTACGACTGACACATCAGTATCAGGGCAAATACTACGGTAAATACGCAGGAAACAATATAATAAAGAAACAACTAAATGATTGAATGATGTTTAACGCCGTTTTCAACAAGTTTTCAGTCATATCACGGCGGCCAGTTCACCTATTCATATGTTTCTTGGCTTTCTCACACCAGTACTCCACACAACATACTTTCCAAGCAACTGGTGGCTTTTCCACATAGAATGTTGGCCCGTTCGTGGAAGACGAATTCAATTCAAACAACTGGACAGAGTAATTTGTAGAGCTAAAATGTGAAAACACACTGGATCAGTCTGCTGGGTAACAAGTCACCATAAACCTCACAACACTTTCCACATTCAACATATCAATAGCAGACACATTTGAAAACAATATAGGCAAAATTGTTAAACATCTTTATAAGTGAAAGTATAAATATTAAATAGGAGTTGATAACATTGTGGCAAAAGCGGAAATTTCCCATTTTGCACTGTTTTCAAACGTTTTCTGTTGCATATATGCGTTAAAATGCGTCTGCAAGTTAGCAAGGGTTATGGAATTTCTTCACAATTTCAACAATCCACGATTCTGCAAACAGTATCATTTTTTAATTCTATATAAACAGTCTGATAATATGTATATTTTAAAAATATTTACTTTTTACTGTCAGGTGCAAAATAGCGATACAATCCCTTTAAACATCGACGTAATATAACAGTTCCTTGCGCACCGGATCACTACCAATTATAACTGTCAAAGGCAGGCATGGAATACGTTATTTGGCTCCATTAACACCAACGTCGTTACCATGACAACGCTTCAAGCCAGAAATGTGTTACCAACTGGAATGGTTCTCAGGATTTAGATTGCGTTATTGCCTTAACGCGATTTGTTTAACACGTTCCCTCATACGACAATTCTGCAGCAGACGACTTTGGAACATATTTTGTCCAAAAATAGAAAATTCCCTATAATTGACTGGATAACCTATGACTAAAAGTGGAAAACATTGTGGCAAAAGGAGAAATTGCTCGTTTTGAGCAATTTCTTATTTTGTCACTATGTTTTCAAAAAGCCGTCTGCTGCAGAGGTGTCAGAAAGCGTCTATATGAGGGAAAGGGTTAATCTGATTTCTTGTTTATATCATACCTCCCAATCTCTTTACCTCCTTCGCTACACAAGGCAATTAAAGACGATTACAAACAGTGCAGATTCAGGTGAGACAGCTCGTCTCTCTTGAAGTCTGCATCGTTTGCCACTTAGACATTTAAGTTTACTAAAATGGAGTGGTCCACTTTTTCAACATGGAAGAGTCGACTTTGTGAAATTCGACCGTGAAAGGCTTTACACGAATAATGCATATCCGCAACTTATTTATCAAATTGTAGGGACGGAAAATCATTAAAGGTTTGGATAAATGGCGCCTTATATTGTTCCGATTTTGCTTCCTATGATGATATTCGAAGAGCAGAAACAATTGGAAAAATACATTGATTCCATATTCACAAATAATTCAAGTTACAAAAATGAAAAACAAATGTTGATTTTAATACTGCAAAGTATTGTTGTAACACGAATAAAACCACTCACAGGTACTAGTATCGTAATTTTTTGTTCACATTTCACTATAACATACAAAAAAGATTTGTTTTTACTTTTTACTATTATATCATTAAAATATATTTCCTTTTGTAAGGCACTACACACATCACTGAGGGAAATGTTGGTTCCAAATCAAAAATCGGGTACCATGAACTTTGGAGGTGTGTCTCTATCAGTCAATGAAAAAAGGGATGAGTTTCTATCACCCAATGAAATATCGTCTTTTTTTTATTAGTCGCCGGGCAGAAGCCCGCGACTTCTATTTTTAATAGCTTTTCGGAAATCACATGGGAGGGCGGCTTATTATTAGAAAGAAACAAATCTAGATGATTTGAACATATTACAATTGTGGTTGTTTACGAACACTAATAAATGACACATCTAAAATGAAATAAATATTCCGATTTTTTAATGTTTGCAGTTTTTTTTATTTCACTCGCATTTAAGTTTTTTGTCTTATTTACGAAGACAAAAGTGATCCCTTCAAGACGTGAACCAACACCCCCTAATGCAGACTCTTATGTGTCATCATTGAGGTCAATTTCGGATTATCCTTTTAATAGCAATTTTAACTTACTAAATGTTGTTTTCATGTTCAAAGAGATGTCTTGATTTGTGTAGAATTCATTTAATAATGTTAATCCATGAATATCTAAAGTAGGAACTGTTTCTAAGCTAAATATAGACCCTATTCTGTTGTGTAGTTTCGTGACCTTTAACATCGATTTTCGCGCATGCGCATTTCGATATGAAAAAGCGAGTGATATTATTTTATTTTAGACAAGTACAAGACGAATGTTTGACGCAAAGCGTCAAAGAGAAGCCGCAATATTTCGTTGTACATGTAGAAATAAGAAAAAAAGAACATTTTTAAATCCACAAACAATAGAACAATTTAAACTGTAGACGGTAATGCTGATATATTTCTCCTTTTGAAGACTTTTGTTTTCTTCAAATTACCTCCCTTTAAAGCAATACCAGGATATTTACCTTGTGATTCGAATAAGATTGACAAACATTGAAATTATATGAATGAATACTATTATTTAAATAAGTAACAACAGCAAAATTAAATTTAAGCCAGATAAATGTGTACACATTTCGTTAATTTTTTATAGATACCCTAATGTATAGGTATGTATATAAAATTTATAAGCAAATGTTTTCATTACTGCGTTCCTAATGATAGAATAGACTTCGTAACGAGCTGTCTCACCTGAAATCAGCATTGTGTGCCTTTTAGTTACCAAAATAATCCAAAACATTTATAAATTGAGAAATGGACACACACGATTTTTAACATGGAAGAGTCTACTTTAAACAATTCGGCGCTGAAAGAGTTAAAGAATTCGACACTATAGATGTGTGTATTGTTATACAGGGGTTTTGGGGGAAAGGAGGTCCAAAAAGCGACATACAAAAAAAAATAGAGAAAAAGAAAAAAAAATGCTATTTTCTCTGTCTGTTAAGCATATACGCATAAATACATACACACACATATATACGTGCATATACATACACAGTTATACCTTTATATACACACACATTTATACAAATGCATATAGATACATACTTCTCAGAATTTAAGAGTGGTTTTGTACCACAATTGTCCAGCTTTCTGATTCGGCTGATTTTTTTTAATTGTAAATATTCCATGTTAGCCATACTCGGTTTCTAAGACCATTTATTGAAGGAACAATTAATTGTGATTTACAGGAATATATATGATATATCATGACACAAACTAAAAACTTTGACAGCAAAAATGGCAACCATGTATCAAAAGATAATAACCAGCCAGTCGATTTTTGCGAGATGAGTATCCATGCAATTCAAATTCCGGTTTTATTTCCGGTAAAATCCATTATGTATTATTGACCTTTGAATGTATCGATTCTGAATTCTCTGAAACAGCCAGAAACTCAACAATTCATTGAGTATGTCGAAATTTTATCTGGAAATCTCACCTCAGTGATGCTGAGAATTAGTATCTTGACATTTGTTCCCATATCTCGAAAATAAACCAACCAGACTGAATCGGATTTCGCAGAATGTTTATTTTTAAGGTATTTTTTTTATGAAATTGAAAATTTCGTGGAGATATCTTAAAGCAGCTGTTGTTTGCGACAATTTGAAAAGAAATGACATACACAAAGAAATATACCTTGTTGATGTAATAGTAAATAGTGAATTTATTTATTGGGGTTTTACGCCGCTTTCAACATTATTTCAGTTATATCACGGCGACAGTTCACTTATTGATGATCCCTGGGTAAACAAACCAGTACTAAGCTAGACAATGTGCCTTGCCCAAGGGCACTCCACCATGACCGAGGTGCCGCGACTTTGGATCAAACCCAGGACACCCTGTTTCGAAATCCCCGACGCTAACCACTCGACCACAGCGGATTCCTAGTAAATAGTGAAAAAACAGTTCCTAGTAAGTTTTTATATAAAATTAAAATCTTCTAGTCACAGGATACGATACTGGTACATGTGAGACCATTGGTAAAGCATGAACACATGTAGGCAACATTTTGGACACATCTTTGTTGACGCTCTGACTCCTGGAACCAATGTTTGTTACGTGTGTGTCTCTAGTTCAGATTCAGGCCAGCTTGCACGTCCGAGCAAAGGCTATTAGGCTGCCATACGCAAGGTTTTTATCAAAATATTCCTAAAATTGGCTATGTACCAAATATGTATCATTTAAATGTTAAATAAAATGATATGTATATGATTGAGCCGTTCCGCGTAAAAACCAACATTGTGGACTCTGCGTAAAGTATCGACCCGGATCAGCAGAAGCATGCCGCGCAGGCTAATCCGGACAGACACTTTTCGCCTCCTGTTGATTTTCTGTTTCAGGAATCATTACTCTATACCTGTATCCCCCTGAGACGGAATGCGTCGGCCCGGATTAGCCTGCGCGGACTGCGCAGGCTGATCTGGGTCGATACATTACGCAGAGTCAATAATGCTGGTTTTCTCGTGGAACGACTCATATATTGTTGAATATAGTAACACTGTTGCAAATAAATAAAATACTTATTATGAGATTGAAGATTGTTTTAGCATTTCATTGCATGATCTCAACATTGAACGTGAAAGGTATATTAATATATACGCTTGATTATGTTTATTGTTTACATGTTATGGTCGTAGAATAAGTCATCTTTGTTTTCACAATTTCTCTTTCTGATCTTTGTTTTAAAATATGCATTTATTTCTGTTGCATATTATCCGGCCAGATTCATAGCAAATGTTAAACAATTTCTGTTTTTGAAAATAAAGTACAGTAAGTAAAGAATACAAAACGGCTCTAACGGGGAGACGGGATATTGTTACATCCCCATGGCATTATCACGTTAAAGCATTCTCGAGCGAAACTAGTAGAAATTTCATGAAAGGCCTTTCTGATCAATTTTCCACCAAAGGCCTCGCTTAATTAACGGATAGTGAACTCCCTTGTGATATGTAAACATCAAGGCAAACATACGAAGAACCACCATACATGGAAGTATACACATTGATTAAAGTTGTGTGGAAAGGCAACGGTTATTAATCCACAATATGAAGAATAAAGTTGAAAACATTATGGCACAATTAGATCAAGTTCACCATGAACAATTTCTCCATTTGCCACAATGTTTTAGAATCGTCTGCTGCAGATGCGTCAAATTTTGTCTGCAGGTTAAAAACGGTTATTTTCAATTACTATAATATTTCATACAAGTATATGATTTGATTTGCATCGTGCCTCGAACAGGAAAGAAACCTTGTCAGAGTTTACACATATGATTCGTTCCATGAGAAAACCAACATTAAGGACTCTGCGTAATGTATCGACCAAGATCAGCCTGCGCAGTCCGCGTAGGCTAATCTGGGCCGACACATTCCGTCCCTGGGGGGATAGAGGTATCGAGTAATGATTCCTGAAACAGAAAATCCACAGCAGGCGAAAAGTATCTGTCCGGGTTAGTCTGTGTGGCATGCCTATGCTGATCCGGGTCGATACTTCACGCAGAGTCCACACTGTTGGTTTTCTCGCGGAAAAAGGCTCATATCTCAAATTGCTAAAGGTCTGGAGGATTTCACGTAAAGTGACACAGCTGTTAAATCAATAAAGACAGACCAGAGTGTGTGGATGCAAGAACCATTCACCTCAAATAAGCTTATTTCATCTCCATGACAACGGTCTTTGTATAAAGTCTTATTAGGACCAATGTGTTTATTGTATGATTGATCAAATTTAGTCTGTTTTACTGTGTAGGGTATGTTTTCCTTTATAAAATATTAGGTTCCTGCTAAATTAGCAAGGATATTGCCATTATGACTATCGACCAAGATTAAGTTGGTTCGAACTCTGCCATGCCTGACGTTTGATCAAAATGGAGCGACGCGCGATTGTAGTAACAACCATTACAATTCTATAGTTTTATTTATAAGGTACACCTCATACAGTCATTACAATTCTATAGTTTTATTTATAAGGTACACCTCATACAGTCATTACAATTATATAGTTTTATTTATAAGGTACACCTGCTGAGTCTATACTACATACAAGTGTACGGTGAGGTCTCCGTATAACATATGCTGAATTTGTTTTTGTATTTGTTACAATGATGTACTTATCTTTATTTGCAGGGACGTAGATCTTATCTACGTCCCTGGTATTTGTTACAATGATGTACTTATTTTGTGTGAATCCTTTCCAATATACAACAAATCTGCATCACGCGACTTTGATACCATCTATGCAAAAGAAGGGAACATTTATTTCTATCAATGGAAATTTATTTATTGACAAGAGTTGAAAGCATTGTTAGAAGATGGGAAGTTGTTCGTTTTGAGCATTTCCTCCTTTCGTCACGATGTTTTCAAAAGTTGTCTGCTGCAGAGGAGTCAAAAAGCGTCTGTATGGGGGAAATGCTTAACCCGTGTTCCACTTGTATGAAGGATAGACCCGGATGTAACTTCCGATAGATCGATAATTGTTATTTAGTTTAAACTTATGTATTTTACATCGACTGCGAAACATCCCAAAGGCAGAACCAGCTCATCACGGGCTTCGAACCATGGACATTTGGTACGAGAGGCCGACGCTCTACCACTGTACCACTGTCTTCTAACATTGTTATTTCAAGATTGTTACAAACATGTTCTGCTATTAGATCTCACCGAGCCCCGGTTGCGTATCGACGCGGGACGTCAATCCGGTGATTGTAAGGTGATCGAACCCATTCATCTTCCAAAGGTGGACTTACAGGTTATGTGGCAAAGCAGCCAGTTGCTTAAAAGAATATTGTGTAGTGAAATAATGGTATAGATAATTGCAAAAAAACAACAACATAAATATGTGAATTATGACTTAACAAGTGTTTGAAAACGGCCAGACGCGGTTCGACATGGGCCTTTTTATACAAACACGGACATGAAGCATCATATTTACTTGTGCCACCATACACTCTAATCTGGGTGTCCACTGTTCGCAACCCTTTTTATTGCACGTGCCCTCCTGACATCTTCCTGAGAACGATCGTCACTGACAACCAACAATGTGATAATATATGATTTGTTAGGAATGCTGATTAAAGGTCGGTTTTCGTATGGCCAGGTTCATATACAAACTTACAGTTTGTCCGAATAGTAGTCGTTGATCTGGACTTTAATTGTATCGCAGTGATGTTTTATAAATTGAACGGAGGGCAGGACTTTAAATGGTATTGCAGTGGTGTCTTTTGAATTGTACTGAGGGCTGGACTTTAATTGTATCGCAGTGGTGATTTGTGAATTGAACGGAGGGCTGGACTTTAAATGGTATTGCAGGTTTGTCTTTTGAATTGTACTGAGGGCTGGACTTTAATTGTATCGCAGTGGGGTCTTTTGAATTGAACTTAGGGCTGGGCTTTAAATGTTATTTCAATGGTGTTTTGTGAATTGAATTTAGGGCTCGACTTTAAATGTTATTGTAATGCTGTTTTGTGAATTGAACTTAGGGCTGGACTTTAAATGTTATTGCAATGCTGTTTTGTGAATTGAACTTAGGGATGGGCTTTAAATGATATCGCAGTCGTGTTTTGTGAATTGAACTTAGGGCTGGACTTTAAATGGTATTGCTTTGGAGTCTATGGCTTTGAAATAAGGGGCTGGACTTTAAATGTTATCGCTTTTAAATCTATTGCATTGAAATAAGGGCTGTACTTAAAATAGTATCGCTTTGAAGTCTATTGCATTGAAATAAGGACTGGACTTTAAATGGTATCGCTTTGGAGTCTATGGCTTTGAAATAAGGGGCTGGACTTTAAATGGTATCGCTTTGGAGTCTATTGCATTGAAATAAGGGGCTGGACTTTAAATGGTATCGCTTTGGAGTCTATGGCTTTGAAATAAGGACTGGACTTTAAATGGTATCGCTTTGGAGTCTTTGGCTTTGAAATAAGGACTGGACTTTAAATGGTATCGCTTTGGAGTCTATTGCATTGCAATAAGGACTGGACTTTAAATGATATAGCTTTGGAGTCTATGGCTTTGAAAAAGGGGCTGGACTTTAAATGATATCGCTTTGTAGTCTATTGCATTGAAATAAGGACTGGACTTTAAATGGTAACACTGCGGTGTCTATTACATATAAATTAGGACAGGATATCGCAGTTGTGTCTATTGCATTGAACCAATGGCTTGACTGTTAATGGTATCGCAGTCTTAGCTATTTTATTAAACAAAGGGCTGGACTATTCCTGATATCGCAGTGGTGTTTATTGCATGGAAATAAGGATTGGACTTTAAATGGTAACGCTGTCGTGTATGTTACATTGAAATTAGGGCTAGACTTTTAATGATATCGCTGTGGAGTCTTTTGCATTGAAATTAGGACTGAACGTGTAATGGTAACGCAGTGGTGTCTTTCGCATTGAAATTAGAGCTGGACTTTAAATAGAAACGCTGTGTTGTATATTCCATTGAAATTAGGACTAGACTTTAAATAATATCGCAGTTGTGTCTATTGCATTTAACTCAAGACTGGACTCGTAATGGTATTGCAGTGGTGTCTATTGCATTGAAACTTAAGACAGGAATGTTAATGATAGCACAGTGGTACTATTGCATTGAACTTAGAGCTGGACTTTTTATGCCTGGTCCAGGGAAGATGAACAAATACTAGACTGAGTTCAAGTAAGGTTACGATAAGCGTTCAGACCAAGGGCAGTAGGACTTGTATGTCATGAATAAAACACTGAAGATCAGGTTGAATGAAAATGGGCATTTATTAATGCCATAAAAGTAGTAAACATGGTTACATATATAACCAAATCAAATGTGAAGATTGGGCATTTATTAATGCCATAAAGTAAAACATGGTCACATATATAACCAAATTAAATGTGACGATTTATACATGACATATCTGGGAGACATAACCGCCGCCCGCATATGTCAGGTATAAATAGATGAAGGTAACAAATACAACATGAATGGAAAGAAATATACAACATATATACATTTATTGGATGGAGGAGGGGAGGTGGAGGTTCAATCCGAGAAACAAAGCGTGCTTCTTTTTCCGATAGAAAATTATAAAGATGGCGAAGAGAAGCACGTGACTGCGTACTATGATTTGATTGGTTGCTGATACCCTAGTGTATGTAAATTGAACTATTTATAGTTATCGTGCAGGTTTAAAGGGACACAACCATATCACCCTGAAACATTCATAAAATATTTTATGTGTTTACATAAAATACCATTTATGCCTGGTCCAGGGAAGATGAACAAATACTAGACTGAGTTCAAGTAAGGTTACGATAAGCGTTCAGACCAAGGGCAGTAGGACTTGTATGTCATGAATAAAACACTGAAGATCAGGTTGAATGAAAATGGGCATTTATTAATGCCATAAAAGTAGTAAACATGGTTACATATATAACCAAATCAAATGTGAAGATTGGGCATTTATTAATGCCATAAAGTAAAACATGGTCACATATATAACCAAATTAGGAATGTTAATGATAGCACAGTGGTACTATTGCATTGAACTTAGAGCTGGACTTTAAATGGTTTAGCTGTGGTGTCTTTTTGTATTGAAATAAGGGCTGGACTTTAAATGGTATCGCAGTGGTGTCTATTGAATTGAACTAATGGCATGACTTTAAATGGTATGGCAGTGGTGTATATTGCATTGGACTAATGGCATGACTTTTAATGAAATCACACTGGTGGCTATTGCATTGAGTTTAGTGCTGGACCTTAATGATATCACCGTAGTGACTATTTCATTGAACATATGTCTGGTTGTTAATGGTATCGAAGTGGTGTCTATTACATTAAACTTAGAGCTCAATGGTTAATTGTACATCATTGTAATAAATACAAGTTAAGACAGGGCGTTTAATGATATCGTAGTGGCCTCTTTTGTATTGGACTTAGGGTAGTATCTTTATGATATCGCAGTGGAGTCTATTGCACTGAAACAAGAAATGCCCGTTTAATGGTATATCAGTGGTCTCTATTGAATTGGACTTAGGGTATGATTTTTAATGATATCACGATATCGCAATGGTCTAAAATGCATTGAACTTGGGCTCGACCTTTAATGATATCTTATGTTGTCTTTTGCATGTAACGTATGGTATTACCATCAACGTACGTGTACATTTGCTCTACATGAAAGGTTAAAGCCACGCTGTGTCAATGTTAATGGTTTCTCATTTCGAACCCATATAGTTCAATCAAAAGACAATATGTTGCCAAGCAACGTAATAAGCGACCGGGATTAAAAACAAATCGAAGATGGAGTCAATTAAGAAATTCTGGACTGGTAGCCGCATATGAACTCCGCGATGTAAACTTGATTATAAAAAGGTTCGTTAACCCGTCATATTATATGAAAGGTTTTAGAACCGTCTGTTTGACAAATATAAAATGATTAAAGTGTGCAATCTGGTCAAAATGGAATTACAATTTTAATTCAGTAATTAACCCTTTCCCTCATACAACAATTCTGCAGCAGACGACTTTGAACGTATTTTGACAAAACATAGAAAATCTCCATAATTGAATGGATAACCTATGACAAAAAGTAGAAAACATGGTGGCAAAAGGAGAAATTGCACGTTTTGTGCAATTTCTTCTTTTGTCACTATGTTTTCAAAAAGCCGTCTGCTGCAGAGGCGTCAGAAAGCGTCTATATGAGGGAAAGGGTTAATAATCATTCTTCGTGATACGGAATTTTTCCTTTTTCCGATAATGTTTAACTCTTTTCCTCATATAGACGCTTCCTGACGCCTCTGCAGCAGACGGCTTTTTGAAAACATAGTGACAAAAGAAGAAATTGCTCAGAACGAGCAATTTCTCCTTTTGCCACAATGTTTTCCACTTTTAGTCATAGGTTATCCATTCAATTATAGAGATTTTCTATTTTTTGACAAAATATGTTCAACGTCGTCTGCTGCAGAATTCTTGTATGAGGGAAGGGGGTTTTAAAAGACATCTGCGGATATTTCCTCTGTATCACGGAAACGACAAATCCCGAGCGGAACAAAATGCATAGTAAAATTATTAATTGAGGAAGTGAAAAGTGAAACATTTATAGGTCACGTGGTTATAGGAACAAGTAGTCGAGTAATTTGAATTTGAAATATTTCATATTTATACCAAAGTATGTCGTGAAAACAGACGCTGTGGGTATTTTCGCTTCAATGTTTGGTTGGCTAAGCAATACTTGTGATTATAAGTTAGCGTAAATACCAATGTCACTTGCTTAAGTTTAACCTTTTCCATCATACATTACATCTGCAGCAGGCGACTTTGAAGATATCTAGGCAGTAATATGGAAAGTCAACATAAATGAAAGAAAGCTTGTTGAACGGAATTGAAGAGATTGTGACAAATGAAAAAGAAACAAATTAATTCGTTGAATTGAGAACCTTTGGACCACCCTGATTTAAACTAGTTCATACAAATACATATGAGCACGAGAAAACCAACATTCTGCGTTAAGTATCGACCCGGATCAGCCTAAGCATACCGCACAGGCTAACCCAGGCATACACTTTTCGCCTCCTGTGGATTTTCTGTTTCAGGAATCATTAGTCTATACCGCTTTCCCCCTTAAGACGGAATGTGTCGGTCCGAATAAGCCTGCGCGGACTGACTGCGCATGTTGATCTCGGTCGATACGTTACGCAGGGGCCATAGTTTTCTCGTGAAACGGCTCATATGTATTATTACTGGTGGTGTGTCTTTAGTGTTTATATTTTGTTCTCCAAAGTCTTATCGATTGACGCAGATTCTATCCCCACATAATCCAGTTTCCAACACGAAATAGATTTAATAGAAATGAATTTTCTGCTGAACCAGATAATGTTGTTTCTTTCAGAACCTAAAGTATTGATTGATTGATTGATTGGGGTTTTACGCCGTTTTTAACAATTGTTCAGTTATATCACGGCGGCCAGTTCACCTACTCATGCATTTCCAGGTTTTCTCACACCAGTACTCCACACAACAAACTTCCCAAGCAACTGGCTGCTTTTCCACATAGACTTAGCCCATTGGTGGAAGACGAATGACGCATGTCGCATTGACTTTTGTCAATCGTCGGAAAGAAAGTTGGCCGAGCCGGGATTCGAACTCGCAACCCCTGGATTGACAGCCCGCATCTCTACCGACTGAGCTGCCGGGGCTCGGCACTATTCATTGATGAGCACAGCTTACTTTCATTTTTGCAAACATCAATATAACACTTAGTTATACGCCAGTTTTAAAGCTGCTATGAACATGGCCGTAGGGTCAACGGTAGAAATCTTTGTTTTTGTTACAATGTCTTCAATAGTCTTAAAGGTGCTGAACTATAATTTCATTTTCCAGTACAATAAACATCTTAATATTGATCATGTATGGTTAATTTTTACTGGGAAGACATACCCAGTAAGCCAAATTTTGAACATTTTCATCGACTTTCAATTTACTATTTTTTTAACATTTACTGCCAAAATAGTTTTGAACTATTTATTACTTACTTTGTTGTCACTATTAGCAATGTTTGCAGAAGTTTCAACTTTTCAATTTTGTTATCTCCATCTGGAGTTTAGCACCTTGAAGGTGAATCGCCATGATAGGTTTTTCTCTTGCAGGCAAGGATAAAAAAATGCGCGGCCAAATTGACGATTAGTTATCCTTTATTATGTTTAATTAATTACTAATATACGCTATAGTGATGGTTCGTTGCCAAGCAACGTTATTGGGAATTGTTATGAATACAAATAAGAAATATCTATTTACAACAGAAATCCTTCACTTGACTAATATTTTCTTTAATCAAACATGAACTTTTTACCTCGAACATCAATGGCATCTTTTAAACCTCGTACAACATTTGACTTAAGTCAAACTCGGCCTTCAAGGGCATTGATTCTTATAACTCCAGATGGCATATATATTTTCCTTTGTCTACTTGTGTTCATATTTATATATCATTTGATGGTGATAACTTTAAATTTTCAATTGATTTTCTAGAAGTATGCAACTTCATACTATATTAATTTAATCACTAATTTTGATTATTTGTATATGTATTTTTTCACAATTAAAGTCCATATTGTATCTCTGTGTCACTCTTATTTACACTAAAAACTTTTGTTCTCTTTTGTTTAACCCTTATCACTCTTACAATGAATTCTGAGCATTCTCGAGCAATTGTTTAACCCTTTCCCTCATATAGACGCTTTTTGACGCCTCTGCAGCAGACGGATTTTTTAAAAAAACATAGTGACAAAAGAAGAAATTGCTCAGAAAGAGAAATTTCTCCTTTTGCAACAATGTTTTCCACTTTTAGTCATAGGTTATCCATTCAATTATAGAGATTTTTTATTTTGTTCAAAGTCGTCTGCTGCAGAATTGTCGTATGAGGGAAAGGGTTAAATCTTCAAAACATAAACATTGGCTGCACACATATATACATCTGCTATTATAGAATACATTAATCGGTTCCACGTGAAAACCAACATTATTGGATCCGCGTAATGTATCGACCCATATCAGCCTTTGCAGTTCCGCGCAGGCTAATCCGGGCCGACACATTACGTCTCAGGTTGATAGAGGTGTAAAGTAATGATTCCCGAAACAGAAAATCCACAGAAGGCGAAAAGTGTCTGTCCAGATAAGCCTGCGCAGCATGCTTAGGCTGATCCGGGTCAATATTTTACGCGGAGTCAATAATGTTGGTTTTCTCGTGGAACGGCTCATGTATATGTTTGTTAAATGTCACATGATATTTCCGCAATAATATATGTATATTTAAACTTAAAACATTCCTTTTAAGCTCGTATATTTCCGTCCACTGCGGTACTCATTAACAGTATCAAAACTCGGCGATTTCCGTGCGTTGTGCGGTTCCAATTGACAGTATAAATCTCGGCGAAATTAATTGCGGTGCGTTATTTATTAATAGTATGAAAACGCTGCGATTTCCGTGAGATGCGGTACTTATTAACAATATAAAAACTCGTCGATTTCCGCGCGCCGTGGTTCCCATTAAGAGTATACTACTCGGCGATTACCCTGTGGTGCGGTACTAATTAACTGCTTAAAACCCCGGCGATTTCCGTTCGATGCGGTGCTCATCAACAATATAAAAACTCGACGATTTCCGTGCGGTGCGGTACTTATTAACAGTATAAAAACTCGACGATTTCTGTGCGGTGCTGTCTTTATTTACGGTATACAAACTCGGCGATTTACGTGCGTTGCGGTACTTATTAACAGTATAAAAACTCGACGATTTCCGTGCGGTACTTATTAACAGTATAAAAACTCGACGATTTCCGATCGTTGCGGTCTTTATTAACGGTATAAAAACTCGACGATTTCCGTGCGGTGCGTTACTTATTAACAATATATAAACTCGTCGTTTTCCGGGCACCGCGGACCTCATTAATAGTATAAAAACTCGACGATTTCCGTGCGGTTTAGTACTTATTAACAATATAAATACTTGCTGATTTCAGTGCGGTGCGGTACTTATTAACAAAATAAAAACTTGTCCATTTCCGTGCGTTGCGGTACTTATTACCAATATAAATGCTTGTCGATTTCCATACGACAACTCTGCAGCAGACTTTAAACATTTTTTGTCAAAAAATAGAAAAACTCTATAATTCAATGGATAACCTATGACTAAAAGTGAAAAACATTGTGGCAAAAGAAGAAATTGCTAGTTTTGAGCAATTTCTTCTTTTTTCATTTTGTTTTCAAAAAGCCGTCTGCTGCAGAGGCGTCAGAAAACGTCTATATGAGGGCAAGGGTTAATTTTGATAACAATGCAATGATCAGGTCACGAGCTGTCTCTCCTGAAATATGCATTGTTTGCCACTTAGACATTACATTTTATAATAGGTTCTGTTGGACGAAAAAAAATGGAGTGGTCCAATTTTTAACATGGAAGAGTCGACTTTGTGAAATTCGACAGTGAAAGGGTTAAATCACGTGACGCGATATGTATAAGCTGGTATAGTCACAAGGTTCACAACTCTATTCTAAAAGTAAACATACATTCATTGATATTTTCCAATATTTCATTCAGTCGTTTGTTAAGGATTTTTCAGTATGTGTGAAAGGTTTAGTTTATATAAGTCTAGTCTTGTTTGGGAGTGTTTAGTCGTTAAAAAGACGAGCGACTCGTTATTTTATATTGATTATCTAGTCAGAAATTCGTTTCGTAACAATGTCATTTAGAATGCAGTAGGTCTAAACCGCGTGATAATAAGCAAACGATGTTTAACCCTTTCACTCTAGTAGGCGCATTTTGACGGATCTACAGCTGACTGCGTTTGGCAACATTGTGGTAAAAGGAGATATTGCGCAAAATGAGTAATTTCTCCTTTTACCACAATTGGAAATAATACGCACATTCATTGACATTTTCCAATAATTGGTCGTCTGCTAAAGATTTTGAAGTAGATGTGAAAGGTTTATTTGACCGTGTACTTTTAAATACATCAAATATGTCTACTGCATATATAGTTAAATAGGTATACTAAGTACCTTCGTCAATGTTAAAACTGCACAGTCTCTTTATACATTAATAATCGAACTCACGAACATTTTCAAATGTACTGTTTCACCAATGTTAAGTTCAATTGGACGACATATTTGTTTGTTTTATTTTGGTGGTTTGGCGCGTTTCAACATTATTTCAGTTATATTTCATCGGCAGAATACTAAACTGTCTTATTCATTATCTCTGGATAAACGAACTGGTCTGTACTATGCTAGAAAACCAGACGAACTACATCCACGCATGTTACTTCGTTTATGACTTATATTTCTGAACTTTCTTTTGTTTACATATTATATCAAAAAAATTAAATGATCATCAGGGGCGTAGCTTTGCAATAATCAATGTGTAGGCCGTCTCGTGAGAAAATCAACATTGTGGACTCGTAAAGTATCGACTCGGATCAGCCTAAGCATGCCACACAGGCTTACCCGGATAGACACGTTTCGCCTCCTGTGGAATTTCTGTTTCAGGAATAACTACTCTATACATCTATCCCCATAAGACGGAATGCGTCGGCCGGATCAGTCTGCGCGGACAGCGCAGGCTGATCTGGTCGATACATTACGCAGATGTCTATCGCCGCAGCTGCATTATGGGGGCATTTTGAGAAAAAAATGTGTAGGCACGTGCCTACAGTGCCTAAAGGGAGCTACGCCCTAAATTTAAAACAAGCCCTAAACACGCAGACATCTCAGAATTCTTATCCCGCCATTTTGAACAGATCACTTATAGATCCAAATAGCCTATGCAGAGCATATATATATGCATTGCAGTGACGCCTGTGTATGCGCTCTATTTTTAGAACACATAATTTCGCGGCTCGATCGTGTTAACGTGTAAAGTGTGTGTATTGAACACAATACAGTCAATCCACATCTAGTTATTCATGCCAGTTGGATATGATATTTACAATGGATATACACAGTGTTCTCGGTGAAAACGCGCTTACGACTGTATTGGTATTCTTAATCACATTTTTAACAGTGTATTATACAACCAGACGTCGCATCGGGGTACCAGCGGGACCACCATTGTTTCCCTTGATCGGAAACTTACTTAGTCTCGCAGGGAAAGATTTATTCGGCCAATTAGACAAATTGCGCGGTCAATATGGCGACATTTTTGCGTTATATATCGGTAATGAACTAACAATATTTATAAATGGACACGCTGCCATTCACGACGCTTTGATTAAGAAAGGAAGCCTTTTTGTTAGGAGGCCCTCTTCGAATTTTCACGAACTCATCGTGAAGGATCCTGTTATAGTATTTGCTAATGGTTCTGCATGGAAAGAACAAAAGCTTTTTACTCAAAAATCTCTTCAGGAATTGTGTTTCACTAGGGGTGGTCAAAATATAGAGCATGTTATAAACACAGAAGGAACACATCTTATCGATATACTCGATACAATCAGGGAACCGTTCGACATTGACGAATATATCACGGTTTGTTCTACAAATGTCATAAGTAATGTGTTATTCGGACACCGGTTTGAGTACGGAGACAAGGACATTTTAACCATCATGAAACTGATCAGTGAATCCGCTAGAGATGTTCTCCGACTTCAGTTATTATCAAATTGTTTTCCATATCTGTTTAAACTGCCAATAGATGTTACAGGCTATAGGAAATTTGATAAGAAATATTATGTTAACGTGATGAAGGGTATAGAAAAGTATCTCGAGATCAACAAGGATAATCCCAACACATTACTTGGTTTGTACAGGACCAAGCTTGAAGAGGCTGCGGCCAATGGCGACATAGAAACCTCATTTACAGACCTCCATCTTCACAAGCTATGCTACGAAATGATCGGGACTGGCAGCGAAACGACTGGTACCACTCTCAGGTGGCTACTGCTTTATCTTATACGTGATCCGGTAATCCAAGACAAAATGGTTCGAGAGATTGAAGGAGAACTAGGCAAAGACCAGCTTCCATGCCTTAGTGATAAAACCAAGTTACCGTATACATATGCAGTCACGCTGGAAGCTTTACGCATAGCCAACGTAGCTCCTCTGGCAATCCCTCATTCTCCGTCACATGATTTGATCTTTAGGGGATATTTGTTTCCGAAGAACTGTACTGTGATGGTTAATTTGAATTCGTCACTGAAAGATCCAAAAGTTTGGAGAGATCCGGAATCATTTCGGCCTGAACGTTTCCTGAATGACGACCAAACTGAAGTTGTTATTCCGAAGGAATTTATCCCGTTCTCGCTTGGACCTCGATCTTGTCCGGGCGAAACGCTTGCAAGATTAGAACTCTTCTTATTGACTACGATGTTGATTCATAAATTTGAATTCCTGCCTGGAACAGATGGCTGTATCCCAGCAATCGATGGTAATCTTGGACTAACATGGAGCCCAAAAGCATTCAAGCTGAGAGCCAAACGGAGAACATAAGTGTCCGTGTGCGAATAGTGTTATGCGGTAAAGGTTGAGGAAAAAATAAGGTCGTGTACATGTAACACAAATAAGAGTGATGTTGTGCGCTAAAAATTGAAATGTATTTTTAATTATTTTATTTACTTTGTCGGAAATTGCACATTGAAAAATATTTTATAGTGAAATTTTTATATTTGTCACCTTGAAGTTTGAATATAAAATATGTAAGAATTATATAGTTTGACTGATAAGGTATTTGGGTAAACAACCTAATTGACAAGGCGGGAACGTTCGGAAATACAATATAGCCTATCAATGCCATATGCCGCCTTGATCTTTTTATACAGTAATTGGCGTGGCTAAATTTTATTAATCAATCTATGTATTTGGGCTAATACTTTTGATTGGTCAATGTATTAGGCCCAAATAAATTGTATGATTAAAAAACAGTTATTACAACATTAGAGACATCAGTGAAGGTTTGGAATCGTCGTTGTTCTCGACTTAAACATTTGTATATATATAATGTTATTGTTATAAATTCTGTACGTTTGGGATATCTCTTCAACTATGTTAAAAACGGTAAATGTTCACGGAGTACCATAGAAATAAATAAAGTGTAAGAATAGACTGGCGTGTGTCTCTGTTTCAATTCCATTCGCGCATAATACGCAGGTCGCAGGGGGAAAACGTTAAACTAAGAAGAGAAACAGCGCACCAATAGTGTCAGGCCTGCACTAAATTGCGCCAATGATAACTTGCTGTTTACAAGAATTGGCTGGCTTTGTATCAAAAACATAATTATTGGGAGGATGTATTGGCCACAGACAAGCGAATACATCAATCGATCCACTGCACTCGAAAATAGTAGGGTTCAGTGGTACATTAGTGAATGTTCGTACGTAGTTGAATTAGTTATACGAACAGTCACGACTGGTTGTCACCTATGTTCGAGTACAGGGGACTGACTGAAAGATGCATACATCCAATTCGAGCAGTGAGCCATGACGAAAGGTCGGGAATCGTTCTATTGTCCAAAATATGAACGAGTATATACATGTGCGGCAGTTTGGATTATAAGTAAAATCCAGACCTATCTCTAGTACGAAGGTGAAGTAAGCGTTGAACTCGTTATGCTTAGACCCTGAGTTCGAATCGTAATGGCTTACTTTTTTTTTCTACGTAATAGTACATGATAGTAAATCAAACATTGTCCTTAATCTTTGTGATTTTATACTTACCTTCAGAGGTCAAATCGGTTTACATACGCTTGTATGAGGTCAATAAGTGTTTACAATAAAGTAAATATAAACCGATTTCGATATTGCAATTGATTGATTGTTTGTGGTTTAACGCCGTTTTCAATAATTGATCAGTAATATCACGGCGACCAGTTCACCTACTCTTATATTTCCTGATTTTCTTACATCAGTACTCCACACAGCATTCTTTCCAGGCAACTGGCTGCTTTTCCTAATATACTGGAAAGACGAATGACGCAGTATAATGTGTCACAGTAATGTTTGTCAAAAGTCGAACTGTTAGCCGAGCTGGGTTCCGAACTCACAATCCATGGATTTACAGCCCGCGTCGCTACCGACTGAGCTACCGGGGCTCGGCAATTGCAATCATTATGGAGCGATTATATTAAACGAAACATAGTTTGAATAATTCATTATTAATTGTCTATCAATTTTGAAACCTGAAATCCGGTAAATTTGCGCTTACCGTTCTTTCTTTGTCTGTTTATTTGTATGGTATTTTATGCTATTTTCAATATCAATACAATTATATTACGTCAACATTTCACTTGTTATTGATCTCTGGATAAACACACCATTAAACGTATCGGGAATTTGACTTGCGCAATAGCAACCCACCTAGACCGCCGCAATCGGGGAACGAACCTGGGTTGCCCAGTTACAAATCTCCCACGTTAACCACTTGGCCATGGCGGATTCCGTTAGACATTAAGGTGGTAAAAGCAGTATATATTGCCAATTGCAGAGTAGGTTCGAATCTCGGTTAAACATTTTCAAACAATATTTTGTTTTGGTGCTTTTTATGTTTTCTGTTAAATTAGTTCAAGCTTCCTTTACAAATCATACATTTTACGTATAAAGACTGTCATCTTTACTCGCGCGTGTAAACCATTTTCCACATACAATAAAATCGGCAGTAGATGACATTGAAAATAGTCAGGGAAATATTTTGAAAATCTCTATAAATGAAAGTAATATTATTGAATGATGTTGAAAACATTGTGACTGATTGGGAACATGCTCATTATGAGCAATTTTCCTATTTTGTCACATTTTTGCCCCAACAGTCGTCGAATGCAAAAGCGCAAGAAAGCGTATGTATATTGAAACACGATTGACAAAGAAATGCATCGTCGGACATCCACGGTTGTTGACTTCACTATGCTCCAACATTACCCGAGTTTTCACTGTCGTTTCGCCGTTTTGACAGAACGGAATAGAATACATATAAGCCAATCGAATTGCCCTTATATTTCCAATAATCTCCTACGCGGAGACGCATAGAATATACGCGTTCTGTCGTCTTTGAAAACTAAACATTACCTAAGTTTGGAATCAAAAAGAAGCAAGGAACAGGACGATTTTATATTTGAGCCCTCCCGCGAGAAAACCAACATTATGGCCTCTATGTAATGTATCGACCCAGATCAGCTTGCGCAATCCGCGCAGACTGATCCGGGCCGACACATTCCGTCTCAGGGTGTTATATTTTAAAGTAATGATTCCTGAAAATCCACAGGAGGCAAAAGTGTCTGTCCGGGTTAGCCCGCGCTGCATGCTTAATCTGATCCGGGTCGATACATTACGCAGAGTCCACAATGTTGGTTTTCTCGCGGGACGGCTCATAAACAGATCTTAATATCAGAAATGAAGGAGCGTCATACGGAGAGAAAAACATGCAACCCGGAACTTCTCGCTTTCACAGCGAGTACTCTACCGACTGAGCTAACCGGGCGTCGTACATGTTATCTTTCTAATTGTGTACAAATAACATGAAATGTTTCGTAACATAAACTTTTCACACCGCTTGTCTTCACTTATAAAAACGCACATTTTCCTCCTAACAATGCACGAACTGTATCTTTGAGGAACTGACGCAACTCGTCAAGTTTAAACACTTCACACGCCAAGGTAAAGTCAATATTCAGATGAGGTCGCCTTTTTTAGAGTCAGCCAACACTAGTTTATTACGAATGATCTGATTGGCTGAGATGCGGGGTAATCTGGGGGTTCGAACTCCGATACGGTTTAATGGAAATTTAAGGAGTGCTTTTAAGCGTCTCTCACTTAACTAGAGGTCAAGTGCTTGTTCTTTCCAGGAAAAATAACCTGGCACGTAAAAGAACCAAGTGGTGTTTTGGGAAAGAGCTAGGATATCGCACCGGACTCCATTTGTATCAAACTGTGTCTGCTCGCCAAATAGTTAATTCTGCACGACGAGGGTAAATAAAATCAAAACAAACAAACAAGCTGTTTGGCGCAGTACATCATTGTACTGCATCTAATCTGAAATAATATCAGCTATCTGTGAAAACGGCGAATGGGCAGTGTCAAATTCCACGTGGGCGTTGGAACATAGCGGAGTCAACAACTGTAGGTGTTCGTGCAGGTGTTCGTGTAGGTGTTCGACGATGTGAAAAATGAGACGACTCGGAAAACAAATTGGCAAAAGTATGGAAACATCTCTCTATATATATAAAAGTATGGAAACATCTCTCTATATATATAAAAGTATAAATGTTGCATAGAGTTAACTCTTTCAGCGCCGAATTGTTTAAAGTAGCCTATTCTATGTTCAAAATCGGGCCTCTCCATTTCTCATGTAATAAGAGTTTGGACTATTTTGATAACTAAAAGGCAAACAATGCTGATTTCAGGTGAGACAGCTCGTTACGAGCTGACTCACCTGAATCAGTATTGTTTGCAAAAACCTATACCCCTATTTCCCTGAGACGGAATGTGTCGGCCCGGATCAGTCTGCGCGGACTGCGCAGTCTGATCTGGGTCGATACATTACGCAGATGCCATGCTGTTAGTTTTCTCGCAGGACGGCTCATTTACTAAGTATGCTGATATTGACTCGAGATATGTTGTGCTTATTTCGACAATTTTTCTCCTTTTATCACAAAGTTGCCAAACGAGTCGCTAGTCTTTTATAACGACAAAACACTACCAAACAAAGACTAGACTTATAACAACTAAACCTTTCACATATACTGAATGGATAATCTATATCCACTTTTCCCCACAATTATTTCTAAGGTTTTGATTATATGAAACAGAATTATTACTCTTCTCTATTAGAACATTTGATTATTTATTATTAAATGATTTCTACATTTGTTTATACGACCGAATAAAATGACTAATTGCACGTCCGATCACACTTTTTTGTATATATATATCTTGTATATTTGTATGATATTATGAAATATATATGTTTTGGTGACTTATAGGCCCATGGGGCCGGGTGTTAATAATAATTGTTAAAGAATGAATGTAAACTATAAATGCTTTGTAACACATGTCACAATAATAAACAATTTACTTACTTACTTACTTACTTACTTATACTGCAAATCTTTAATAAACGACTGAATGAAATATTGGAAAATGTAAATGAATGTAAGTGTACTTATAAATTAGAATTGAGAACACAAGGTTGAATTGCTTATTTTGACAACGTTCTCCTTTTACAACAATGTTGCCAAAGGTCGTTTGTTGTAGATCAGTCTACGCGAAAGTCATCAGTCCTCCAGTTCTGACTGACAAAAATTCATTCGGACTGACACTTTTTCATGCAATTATTGGTTGTGCAAAGAAGGAAACAAATGAAAAATAAACTTTCGGACTGACAGGTTTCAAAAGATTTCGTGAAGTCTGGTAGATATGTCAAAATCTGCCTGCTATAATGAAAGGACTTATTAGCATTGCTGTATCTACTCTATTTAGAAGGCGTTTTAGATCTATTGCATTCTAAATGACACTGTTACAAAATGTAATCAATACAAATAACGAGTCCCTCGTCTATTAAAAGACAAAGAACACTCCCTAACAAAACTAGACTCATTTGAACTTAATCTTTCACACGTTCTACACATCTTTAACAGGATATGACGTATTGGAAAATATCAATGAATGAATGTATGATTTTAGAATTGATTTAAAAACATTGTGACAAATGGAGAATTTGCCCATTTTAATAAATTTCTCTTTTTACCACAATGTTTTCGAACCGTAATCTGCTGTAGCTTTAATTGTGTAAGAGTATGGACCACAGGTGCCAGACTCGTTTAAAATCTAAACATAGCATGAGACTATAAACTGAGACTGGCACCTGTGGTATGGACGTCTACTTTTTCTCTCCTTGAATGTACATTTCAATTGATAGTTTGGTTTAAAATTAATCAACTTGTGTAAATCTACATGTATGCGAATGGCCAACGGTTGACTGACGATTTTTACTTTTATTTGTACTGTTATATATAAATGACATGTATTGTGAATGGTCGTATCCATTAATATTTTATGTAATACATCTATATCTATTTCTGAGGATGTTATTATCAATAATACACGGATTAAATGGAACACAGAGCTAAAAGATGGTTTATGTTCTGTAATTTTACACATTCACGTATGTTATGTTAATATTTTTGTTCTATGGTGATCTGGGTTTTTTCAAGATCAAATCAATACACGTATGGTTTGGTTTGTTCTGTTCTGTCAAAATGCGCCTACTAGAGTGAAAGGGTTCTACAGCATTGTTCAGAAGACGTTTTAGACCTACTGCATTCTAATTGACATTGTTACGACAGTCTGTCTTGATTATCAGTACAAATTAATTAGTCGCTTGTCTATTTAACGACATAGAACTAACACTCAATCAAGACCAGACTAATATAATTAAAACTGCACTTGCTTATTACGGTAAATTCGACTTCATACAATGCAAAACAATCGTTTTATTGACATAAAAAAGCATAAGCACATTCATAGCCAAACAAAGTATATGAAACTGTAATCATATGCGTAAGGTGTAGCATGTGTACACACATAAAGTTTACAGAGAAGTACAAGTATGAAAGTTTACATAATTCACACTTTATAATCCAAATAAACAAAAATTAATTTAGAGCTGTCAGGTTAGATGCGTGGTCGATAAATATTGTGAGATTATTAAGAGTTTGTGATGATTAAGACATTAAATCTTCAAAAAAATACATACACCGCTTGCGAGCAATTAACACTCGAAATTTAGCACACAACGTCTACATTCTGTGTATTCGTATTATGGATATACTCAGAGTGTATTTAATGTATGTGTATCATGGGCCGGTGGCCTAAGTACTTTTTAGATATAGATTTGGTATTATCACTTCTGCAAACGATCGCGATACTAGCCAGCCGTGCGTTCAATGAAGTATTGCGTTAACAAACGGTACCGAGTCCACCAATCAAATTGCAACTATTTCTATATATCGGGTACGAATCGTTACAAATCGTGAGCTTCCGCACCGCTACATCGAACACAATGCTGATGTGGGTTACTACGTGTACATTTCAGTATACTTGCCGCGCGTTCAACAATACAGTATGTCTATTAAACGCAGCGCATGGTGCTAACGTGGAATCAGATTAAAGTTAGAATAAATATCAGAACCGTGTGTATATTCTCTCACCGCCTCTAATACACTTTCATTCAGACGTGTCAATAAATCATCCAAACTTCTAGCCGTGAAAATAAATATTCGTTTGTAAGACTCAGAGTTCCAGATAAGGAGGCGTAAACAGCTATTTAACCCACACTATCACTCATATCATCCAATAAAACCCTATGATGTGGGTACTCAAAAGAATCGTCTTAATGAGACGATTCTTTTGAGTACCCGCAACATAGGGTTAGAGGGTAAAATAAGGAATTAAGAACGTAAACAACTCCAATTATCTAGAGCTCTGGAAACTTTCTTATTTATTACTATTATAATAAAAAATAAATGTTTCTAATCTTACAATGAAAGTAGCTCCTGCAGTTTAACCCTTTCTCTCATACGACAATTCTGCAGCAGACGACTTTGAACATATTCTGTCAAAAAATAGAAAATCTCTTTAATTGAATGGATAACCTATGACTAAAAGTGGAAAACATTGTGGCAAAAGGAGAAATTGCACGTTTTGTGCAATTTCTTCTTTTGTTGACCACTATGTTTTAAAAAAGCCGTCTGCTGCAGATGCGCCAGAAAGCGTTTTTATGAGGGAAAGGGTTAAAACGTTATTAACATTTTCGTCTGCTGTAGATGTGTTTGTATGTGGGAAAGGGTTAGGAAATTCGAATGTGTCTCTTAAACGCCTACAGCATACTAAGTGTCATCCTAACGAACCGTCTGACATGATAATCAATAACATTAACTAGTCTCTCGTCCTTTTAACCCTCAATCAAGACTAGATTAATTCGATTCTAACTCTTTCAGCTCCACAGGCAATATTGAGGTTTTTGCAAACAATGCAGATTCAGGCGAGTCAGCTCGTAACGAGCTGTCTCACCTGAAATCAGCATTGTTTGCCTTTTAGTTACCAAAATAGTCCAAAACTTTCATAAATTGAGAAATGGACACACCCGATTTTGAACATGGAAGAGTCTGCTTTAAACAAGTTGACGCTGAAAGACTTTCCCCGTTTGACGTATCTGTAGCAGACGACTTTCGAAAACATTGCCACAAAAGAAGATATCGCGCATAGTGAGTAAGTTCTCCTGTGGACCACAATGCTTGAATTTCTATTCAATAATTATGCTTTCACTAATGAGGAGTTGCCATGTTTTCAGCTGCGTCAGTTTTAGATGCGCTGTACTTTGGGTAGAGGGTCATCCATAGAACATGTGAGCCGTCAAGCGAGAAAACCAACCTCATGGCCTCTGCGTAATATATCGGCCCGGATCAGTCTGCGCATTCTATACATGCGTCTGAGGTATATAGGGGTATAGAGCAAAATGCAGCTGCGGCGATAGACATCTGCGTAATGTATCGACCAGATCAGCCTGCGCTGTCCGCGCAGACTGATCCGGCCGACACATTCCGTCTTAGGGGGATAGATGTATAGAGTAGTCATTCCTGAAACAGAAAATCCACAGGAGGCGAATGTGTCTATCCGGGTAGGCCTTCGCTGTATGCTTAAGCTGATCCGGGACGATACTTTACGCAGAGTGCACAATGTTGGTTTTCTCGCGTGACGGCTCATATCAATATATCTGCGTAATGTATCGACCAGATCAGCCTGCGCTGTCCGCGCAGACTGATCCGGCCGACACATTCCGTCTATGGGGGGATAGATAGAGTAGTGATTCCTGAAACAGTTAATCCACAGGAGGCGAAAAGTGTCTGGCAGGGTTAGCCTGCGCGGCATGCTTAGGCTGATCCGGGTCGATACTTTACGCAGAGTGCACAATGTTGATTTTCTCGCGGGACGGCTCATGTGAGTTTAAAACAAATCAAATCCGGCCAGTGTTTGTGTACAATAGGATTTAGTGGTGTATGTGGGAAAGGATAATATGTACAGCGTTCAGTATATCACCCAATTAGTGTGTAAACCAAGAAGATTTTTAGTTAGTTAAGGACAATAGACAATAATTTTATTTGACGTAAACTGTACAGTTTCTTGTCATTTTGACAATATATAAACAAATTACAATTAACACACACATAATAAAAGAATATATACACAATTTACAATTAACACACACATAGGAGGAAAAAAAAAAGAAAGAAAAATCATACATAATGATACTCTTAAGGAAAGCCTACCCCAGCCCGCTTGCATCCATGTTTTTTAACAGATCGGAATAATTTCAACAATCGTGATAGAAGTTTGCACAAGGAATGTTTGTATCAAATTATTTTCTAATCGGGCCAGTACTTTTGTACAAAAACATTTGTTTTTTTGTTGGAAAGGGTTTAGTTGTATGTACAACGTTCAATCTATCACCCAATTAGTGCGTAAACCAATAAAAGGTTCCCAGGGAATTGCCAGGCGGATATATCTAAACGCTAGTGTGAACAAACCCAGATCATCATCAACCAATTACACGCAAAAATATGAAACATATCGAACTATGAAAATCAGCCACTGTCAAAAATAGATAACTAAAATAACATGGAGTTATAGAACAGAACAGAACAGAACACAAATTTTATTTGGACTTAAACAAGATGTTTCTCGTCCATACATGATTACCAGTTATTTTCAGGTCATAATAATAAGAACATCTATATTACATTAAATTATACACAAATATATAAATATATAAACATGTACATACATACATTATGTCATACACATATACATACACTCACACAAACCCACACACACACATATATACAAAGAAATACTAATACTGATAATTATATTAGTAATGCTCATTTTACAACATACATTTATTTACAGAATGTGTAAGTGCAAGAGAGAATAATTAAACATTTCATGTATATAAGTAGTTTCTTCTTATCACAAGAGCGCATTTAATATAACTGATCAGGTTATTGATCGTTGACTTGTCCGTAGAACATAACAATTCACACAGTTTGTGTACACTAGGTCTATCAATGAAATGGTTACTTAAATATCTTTTCCTAATTACTTTATATACATTACAAGTAAGAATAAAATGAAATTCATCTTCTATGTCGCCATTATTACATATTTTACAAAGTCGTTGGTTTCTCTCCACCCTGCCTGCCCCATATCGACCAGTCTGTATGTGTAGATTATGAGCAGATAGGCGAATTTGCACAATTACTTTCCTGTCCGATTTCAAACTTATCAAATCTAAGTAGTGCTCGTATTCGAAGTCAGGCTTAATTTCTTTATATAAAGTAAGCACCTTATTTTCTCTCAAATCACTTGACCACTGTTGGATAAAATTGTCAATTAGTCTTTGTTTGAAGATTATTAAGAAATTCTTCGGATTGACACTAAGCGGTACTTCCCATACATATAAAAATCCATTGTTTGCTAACATACTTCTTACTTTTGCGGCCCAATTTTTGTGTCCTTTCTTGAAATCATCTAGTAAGCACTGGTACACTGATGTAATAATACAATTGTCTGTCCGATTTACTTTAAACCAATATTTTAAAATTCTTATTTGTCTAGCAATACTAAGAGGAAAACGCCCTAATTCTCCGTAAACACCAACGTTACTAGTGGATAATTTTACACCTAATAGCCTTTTACAAAACTTCATATGTAGCCGCTCAATGTCTTTCAGTGAATAAAAGCCGCTTACTTCTGACCCATAATTCAAAATTGAAGATACAAATGAATCAAACAATTGACACATAGTTTTGGGACTAAAGCTGAATTCACGAGTATTAGCAAATAGTGTAGACATGGCTTTTAGTGCTTTTCCACAAATCAACTGTTGATGACGATTAAACGAGCCATTATAATTCAGGACTACTCCAAGGTAATTAAAGTCGTCAACTATTTCTACAACGTTCCCATCATATGTCCACTGGTCCTCAGGTTTTATACGACCCCTTTTGCGGAAGACTATTATTTTAGTCTTATCAGTGTTTACCTCCAGACCCCAACAGTCACAGTAAGTTTTTAAAAGATTTAGACTTGTTTGTAGATCAGAAATTGTTTCACTCATTATCACCATATCATCTGCATACAAATATAAAATAAGAGTCAGCTCATATACACTAATAACCGTACTACCGTTATTCGATAAGTAGAGTTCTAGATCCTCCACAACAAATGAGTACAAAATCGGTGAACATAGTTCTCCCTGTTTTAAACCGATCGCTATTTCATAGAACTCCGAATAACTACTGCAATGTCTAATTTTACAGCGAACCCAGTCGTACATGGCGCGTAAAGCGCATAGTAGTTTACCCTTAATTCCTAATCTAAACAGTTTGTACCACAGTGCATTCCGATTCACACTATCAAAGCATTTCTTCATATCGATAAATGCACAATATAGTTTTTTACCATTATTAATCATATGCTCTACCAGACAATGAAGACTAAAAATATAGAGCAACTTTTTACTTTTTACTCAATAACAATTTCATTTTGCAAAAATTTAAAAAGACACTTATCAAGTTTTCAAGAAAAATATCTCCTGAATATAAATATATTTTTTTATTTGTTTTATATTAATAATATTTTGGTCCTTTTTAAATTTGAATACAGTCACTCTAATTTTCCTCTTTATTACATACAACGGTATTTTTCCGCTAATTTGTACACGTTCTTCAGTGAATATCTTTTTTTAGAAATAAACAATTAACAGGGCACTTTCGACATAATGTGAATAATTCATTTACCTTTTATTTGACATATATTTTATTACAATAAAGTAATCAAATTTCGGTCCTTTTTAACATTTTATATAAGTACTACTAGCTTTTCAGCGTAAATATAGGTTTCCGTGATTGCTAGCGAAAGCTCCCGATGTTTACCGAATATTATCGGAATATTGACACTGGGACATATGTTAATTGGTTTGTCGTGTGTGTATTGTGTCTAATTGTACACAGTCTATATTTTTCAACACGATTAAGACAAATTACCGATAATGTAGATTTTAGAATGATTCTATAAATAAAAATGTAGTTTTAGAAAAGAGTTGAAAACATTGTTAGGATATAATTGGTCATGAGCAATTTCTCCTTTTGTCACAATGTTTTCAAAAGACGTCTTTTGCAGAGGCAGCAGAGAGCGTTTATATGTGGGAAAGGGTTAAGTCGGCGGTTATTATCGGTTACTTTTCCCAAAAAATACAAATAAAGTATAAACTCGATCACTTTTTGGGGCAAGCGAATTTCAAATATCATCGTTTAAAACCGACGCAATAACCACTGAGATAACCGGTTACAGACTGAACATTACACACTTGATTGTGTATTGATATTGGACCTTTCATTTCGTACCCATACATTCCAAATAATGTTAACAATATCGAACGCGAGTGACTTACAACACTTTTGTATTCGATCTTACACAGAAACTAGGTAATCGATAATTCCATTCGTTCAGATATAGGGGGTTAATTCGGGTTTTTGTGTAGATCGATATATATATTTACATTCATGAAAATCAATTTAGTGTAAGATCGTATATTTTCATTCATGAAAATCAATTTGGTGTAAAATCGTATATTTTCATTCATGAAAATCAATTTAGTGTAAGATCATATATTTTCATTCATGAAAATCAATTTAGTGTAAGATCGTATATTTTCATTCATGAAAATCAATTTGGTGTAAGATCGTATATTTTCATTCATGAAAATCAATTTGGTGTAAGATCGTATATTTTCATTCATGAAAATCAATTTGGTGTAAAATCGTATATTTTCATTCATGAAAATCAATTTAGTGTAAGATCATATATTTTCATTCATGAAAATCAATTTAGTGTAAGATCGTATATTTTCATTCATGAAAATCAATTTAGTGTAAGATCGTATATTTTCATTCATGAAAATCAATTTAGTGTAATCGTATATTTTCATTCATGAAAATCAATTTGGTGTTAGATCATATATTTTCATTCATGAAAATTAATTTAGTGTAAGATCGTATATTTTCATTCATGAAAATCAATTTAGTGTAAGATCGTATATTTTCATTCATGAAAATCAATTTAGTGTAAGATCGTATATTTTCATTCATGAAAATCAATTTAGTGTAAGATCGTATATTTTCATTCATGAAAATCAATTTGGTGTAAGATCGTATATTTTCATTCATGAAAATCAGTTTGGTGTAAGATCGTATATTTTCATTCATGAAAATCAATTTAGTGTAAGATCGTATATTTTCATTCATGAAAATCAATTTGGTGTAAGATCGTATATTTTCATTTATGAAAATCAATTTGGTGTAAGATTATATATTTTTCAAAACCAATTTGTTGTAAGATTATATATTTTTATTCGTGAAAACCAAGTTGGTGTAAGATAATATATTTTCGTTCGTGAAAACCAATTTGGTGTAAGATAATATATTTCATTCGTGAAAACCAATTCGGTGTAAGATCATATATTTTCATTCATGAAAACTCATTTGGTGTAAGATCATATATTTTCATTCATGAAAAACCAATTGGTGTAAGATCATATATTTTCATTCGTTAAAACAAATTTGGCGGAATATTGACTTAAATTTCTGTACTCGTGAAAATTAATTTGGTGTAAGATCATATATTTACATTCATGAAAATCAATTTGGTGTAAGATCATGAAAATCAATTTGGTGCAAGATCATATATTTTCATTCATGAAAATAAATTTGGTGTTATATCATATATTTTCATTCATGAAAACCAATTTGGTGTAAGATCATATATTTTCATTCATAAAAATCAATTTGGTGTAAGATCATATATTTTCATTCATGAAAATCAATTTGGTGTAAGATTATATATTTTAATTCGTTAAAACCAGTTTGGCGTAAGATCGATATAAATATTTTCATTCGTGAAAACCAACTGGTGTAAGATTGACATATATATTTTTGTATTTGTGAAAACCAATTTGGTGTAATATTATATATTCTAATTCGTTAAAACCAATTTGGTGTAAGATAGACACATACATTTTCATTTGTGAAAAACAATTTGATGTAAGATAGACACATACATTTTCATTTGTGAAAAACAATTTGGTGTAAGATAGACACATACATTTTCATTTGTGAAAAGTGAAAAACAATTTGGTCTAAGATAGACACATACTTTTTCATTTGTGAAAAACAATTTGGTGTAAGATAGACACATACATTTTCATTTGTGAAAAACAATTTGGTGTAAGATAGACACATACATTTTCATTTGTGAAAAACAATTTGGTGTAAGATAGACACATACATTTTCATTTGTGAAAAACAATTTGGTGTAAGATAGACACATACATTTTCATTTGTGAAAAACAATTTGGTGTAAGATAGACACATACATTTTCATTTGTGAAAAACAATTTGGTGTAAGATAGACACATACATTTTCATTTGTGAAAATCAATTTGATGTAAGATAGACACATACATTTTCATTTGTGAAAAACAATTTGGTGTAAGATAGACACATACATTTTCATTTGTGAAAAAAAAATGGTGTAAGATAGGCGAATACATTTTTTCATTGATGAAAATCAATAAAAATTCTTCCTTTTGTGGTACAGCCTTCCGGAAATATTTCACTTTATATTTGGTGTAATAATATGAGCCGTTCCGCGAGAAAACAAACATTGTTGATTCCGCGATAAGTATCGACCCGGATCAGCCTAAGCATGCCGCGCAGACTAACCCGGATAGACACTTTTCGCTTCCTGTGGATTTTCTGTTTCAGGATTTTCTGTTACAGGCATCATTATTCTACACCTCTATTCCCATGAGCCGGAATGTGTCGGTCCGGATCAGCCTGTGCGGACTGCGCAGGCTGATCTGGGCCGATACATTACGCAGAAGCCATGATGTTGGTTTTCTCGCGGGACGGCTCGATTATGTCGATCTTACATCAAAACAAATAACTTTCACGTTTATCTTTACCCTTTCTCCTAAAACAACACAATTGCAATAGACAACTTTGAAACCATTCAGGCAAAAAGATGGAACATCTCTTTGAATAAGAAATAAATTATTGAATAAAATTAAAAACAATGTGTCGAAAGGAGATTGTGCAAATTTTGAGCAATGCTCTTCTTTTGACATAATGTTCTTCTTTTGCCATAATGTTTTTAAAAATCGCCTGCTGCAGATGCGTACGTCGTCAGGCGAGAAAGGTGTTAAGGAACATGATTATAGATTTGCCTCCAAGTTGTTTCCATTTTATCTTGGAAGAATTTGAAAAACATCATAAATCTGACAAGCCTACTTATGAAATCAATTAATGGCGTGTTCAGAGAAAAAATGAAATCCCAAGGCGTATTAACGTTTTTCTGCATTTAGCAGACGACTTTCAAAATATCTATAAATGAATAGAATATTATCGAATAGAATAGAGTTGAAAACAGTCTGGTAAAAGTCGTCTGCTGTTTTTTTTGTTTTTATCTTCTCGGTGTTATATCGTGAAACCCTGGTACCACACACAGTCGGTATCGACCCGGGCTGACAATCCAGGGGTGTGAGTGCGAACCCCCGGTTACGACACGCGCTGACAATCCAGGGGTGTGAGTTCGAACACCAGATATGTCAACATTCTTTCCCATGTTGGACCAAAATTCACTACGTTAAGCGTCATTCGTCTTCCACCCATGGAATATTAGTCGATGTTTTACGCAGCCAGTTGCTTGGAAAGTATGATGTGTGGAGTACTTGCGTGAGAAAGCAAGTAAACACATGAGTAAGTGAACTGATTAGGGTGATATGACCGACACATTGTTGAAAACGGCACTAAACCCCAAGCCATCAATTAATACGCTGAAATGTAGTTGGATTTCGCGCATATCTGTACAGTTTATAGTGATTATTGACCGGAACCATGTTCAGGAACAGCCCTCTGTGTGACAAATGACAGATACTTCATCTCAAATCAATAACCATATCCTATACTAAAATAACAATTCAATTAACACTTAACCTTCTAAATCATTGATTCGTTTTATCTTTGACGTTTACCGCCTCCATGGTGAAGCGATTAGAGCACCGTCATCGGGAACGGGAGATTAGGGTTCGATACGCGGTCGTGTCATACCAACGAGTTCAAATCGAGTAATGGCTTCCTTGGCGCCCGGGGATAGCATTTTAACTGATGCATCGGTGTCAAGATAAATGATACATATGAGGCGTCCCGCGAAAAAAAAAAACATTAAGGACTCTGCGTAATATATCGACCCAGATCAGCATGCGCAGTCCGCGCATGCTAATCCGGACCGATTCATTCCGTCATATGGGGTATAGAGGTAAAGAGTAATGATTCCTGAAACAGAAAATCTACACGAGGCGAAAAGTGTATGTCCGGGTTAGCCTGCGCGGCATGCTTCGGCTGATCCGGGTCGATGCTTTACGCAGAGTCCACAATGTGGGTTTTCTCGCGGAACGGCTCATATCAATATATCTGCGTAATGTATCGACCAGATCAGCCTGCGCTGTCCGCGCAGACTGATCCGGTCGACACATTCCGTCTAAGGGGGGATAGATAGAGTAGTGATTCCTGAAACAGAAAATCCATAGGAGGCGAAAAGTGTCTGTCCGGATTAGCCTGCGCGGCATGCTTCGGCTGATCGTGGTCGATGCTTTACGCAGAGTCCACAATGTGGGTTTTCTCGCGGAACGACTCATATGATACTGGTAATTTACAGATGAAACACGGTGATAGAAATGGGATGGAAAACCCGGTTAAAACCGGCTTAAAAAAACACAATTCAAACAACATAACAAACAAATCATATCTTGCTTATCTCCATAAACATAATTATGCGCCCCTTAACAATGAGTCTAGAAGCACCAACGAACACTACATGCTCTGGTGGGATTGTGCAGCCACGCAGTCTCATCAGGTCTTTCACTATCCGCCTATATATTACATAGACCCTAAACGAACCGTGGAAAAAAGACCACGAGAAAATCAACAGTATGAAACTACTATGCGTGAATATATTGACCCAGACCAGCCACTTTCCGTCTCATGGTGAAAGAGGTATAGAAGAGTAATGATTCCTGAAACAGAAAATCCACGGGAGGTATTCAACAAACATATTGTTTTCAGCCACAAATCTGTGGACATAACAAGATAGCGCCAACTATTGGTTTACAAAGTGTTGAATATAAATAAAGAGGGCACTGTGTGTTTGTTAACCCTTTCCCTCATATAGACGCTTTCTGACGCCCTCTGCAGCAGACGGCTTTTTGAAAACATAGTGACAAAAGAAGAAATTGCACAAAACGTGCAATTTATCCTTTTGCCACAATGTTTTCCACTTTTTGTCATAGGTTATCCATTCAATTATGGAGATTTTCTATTTTTTGATAAAATATGTTTAAAAGTCAGTCTGCTGCAGAATTGCCGTATGAGGGAAGGGTTAAGTCGTTTTCACAGTATAGTGTTGGTTCTTTTCCTTTGAAAAACATTTGAGGGAAAATGGCAATAATCTGGAAACTGATATGAAACATTTAGGATACATAATTGAAAGCAATGTTGTAGAAGGGAAAGTGTATCCTCTTTCGCAATTATTGACTCTCACACTGTGTCCAAACGTCGTCTGTATTTGGGTGTTCTAAGCCATCGGTATCAGGGGATCAGGTTAGATCAATGTTTTGATAATAATACCGGTATACAATGATTACATCTCTCTGTATAATATCTAATACTGTATGATACTTTCCCGATAATATAGATCTATATTTAATATTCACTGGGTAATTCTAGACGGTGTAAGTTACTAGATGTACTCGCATCAACACACGCCTAAATAGAGTGTGTGTGTGAGAGAGAGAGAGAGAGGAGAGAAGAGAGAGAGAGAGAGAGAGGAGAGGAGAGAGAGAGAGATGGAGAGAGAGAGAGTAGAGAGGAGAGAGAGAGAGAGAGACGAGAGAGAGAGAGAGAGAGAGAGAGAGAGAGAAGAGAGGAGAGAGAGAGAGAGAGAGAGTGAGGAGAAGAGAGAGAGAGAGAGCAGAGAGAGAGAGAGAGAGAGAGAGAGAGAGAGAGAGAGAGAGAGAGAGAGGGGGGAGGGATGGGGGGGGGGGGGGAGGGGGGGAGAGAGAGGGAAAGTAAGATATCTAGAGAGATAGACACATACAGAGGGACAGAAGAGAGACACAGACAGAG
The DNA here is from genome assembly GCA_031761405.1 of Serripes groenlandicus. Lineage (NCBI taxonomy): Eukaryota > Metazoa > Mollusca > Bivalvia > Cardiida > Cardiidae > Serripes > Serripes groenlandicus. The sequence goes on from JASEVX010000005.1 coordinate 47,696,398, forward strand.
GAGACAGAGATAGACACAGAGAGAGAGCGATGACGTTAGAGAGACATATATAGACTGACTGACATACAGACATAATATACAGAGATACAGAGAGTGACACAGAAAGACAGAGATACAAAGAAAGGACAGATATAGAGACACACATAGAGGGTGGGGAGAGAGAGGACACACACAGCAGAAGGACAGACAGACATACAGACATACAGACAGAGAGAACTAAAGAGAGATACTTATAGACAGACAGACAGACAACTTTAGAATATATTAATTGCCATTGGACTTATAACTGCTTGCAAGTTTATAATAAGATCATTTAAAACAACATCAATTATTCATCGGGAAACAGAAACATCGAGTTCCTTGTGTTTTTAAATCTGTTTCTGCTAGGTTCTATAAACATCAGAAATCAGACAATCGTGCTTGAACAATCCATTACTGACCGACTTCAAATACATGAAATGAAATCACTTAAGCGGCACCGAGCGGACCTGCGCGGGGGCGGATTCTACATTGAATATCCTTTGTATCATTGTGAAAACCTCAGTTCACAGAAAGACGCTGTTACAATTACATTGTACTTTAAATATATAAAAAATAATTATTCCCGATGAAAAAAAAAAGGGTCGTTGGACATTTCCCAATTATATATATATCCAGATCAACATATGCGTTCACACGAGCTCATCGATATAGCCAATTGTTAACTTGCCAATGAAGGACATTAGTGATAATTATATATTATCTCCCTTGTCAGATAAAGACCTAGGGAGACCAAATAGTTGCTAGGTCCTTTAAGTTTAAATTGAATCCTTTGTCTTTATCGCTATTTCGCAATGAGATATTGCAATTACTCTCTGTACAGATTAATCATAAATGTGTTAATTAAAGTGATGATTCAAAAGATAAAATTTACATAGCAGTGTTTAAAGAAAACAAAATGTGGAATTAGTAATCAATCTAATAACAGTTGGCCAAGAAAACGCAATTATAAGTGCACCATCCAGTGCAAAGAAACTAATTATAAAAACAGAGGAAACACAAATGATATGCCTAGCTAGATGTAGAGAGTATTAAAGGGAGATAACTGACGCGGTGTCTCCAATTGCAATGGTTTCCAATTAATGAATCTGCTAGTAATAAGTGAAAGCACTGATCAAAGTGTTACAACCGTGTGCGCTGTTCTAAAAACACACAAGGGTCGTTTGACCAGTTTGTAACGTTGATCACAAACATACGAAGAACAAAATTACTTATTAATTTTAATTAGTTATAATACGCGTTACTGATATGCC
>JASEVX010000005.1:47697889-47768423 GCA_031761405.1 Serripes groenlandicus
TAATGGAGTACGAACCTGCTACCTACGTCTCTAAAATGTCTCTAAATCGAGTTAACGAATACCTTTAGCATCTCCAATTCTTCATTGTTGTTGTAACCAATCGCTTTAAAACTGTTTTATATTATTATTCGTTTGTAGCTATACGCCTATAGTTATATCACGGAGTTTCCTAGTTGTTTTACCAGTACTACTTGTCCATGTATCCTGACACCAGCCAGTCAAGCATAATGCTAACACTGCAACCCTGAACGCCAAGGAGCGCAGCCATCACTATCCTTTTTTAAAATATTTGGTATGACCCGGTCGGGGATCGAACCAGCGATTCCCGTACCAGAGGAGGACACGTGACCACTACATCACCGAGGCGATTCGCTTAAAAAGTAAGTAAAATGTAATTTTAGTTTAGAAGTGTTCGTTCGGTGGTTCCAAACAAAAGGAGGGGATAGAAATCCCCCCAAAAAGACAGTGTGAGTGTGTGGGGGGTAATATATGCCCATTTTTACCACATAATCAGATCATAGTTTTAAACCACTTCCATCGTCGTCATGCATCATAGACAAACCAATATTTAATCCTTAAAAGCTACCCGGTTCTCTTGCATTATTTTTTTTTTGTTTGTGATGCAGAAACCGAATTCGACGATCGAGTGTATCGGATAGAGCATATCGAGATCCCTTCAAGACGAGCTCCGGGAAAAACAACCAAAGGCTGTTTATAACAACAACGTTGCAAACTTTTGAATGGGCATCTAAAATAAGATGTAAATACACAATGGTTTTCAGAAGCTTTATCAAAGTGAATGATGTCATGTATGTCTAATTGAAGAAGGGTTTAGAGCCCAATCGAGCTGCACAGAGTGATCTTAGTCTGAATCGTGTCGGTAAAGAAATATTGGTTCGCCTTCTTGTATCGCAATTTATTTTCGCGAAGAAAGATAGACGAGAATTTAGCATGATTGCTGACTTGGAACAACCTCTCCTTCGTGACTATATACATTCTGGTTTGACCTTTCCTTACAACAACTGAGAAATAAACTAAATGAACAATTGGAAAAACCTCTCCTTCGTGACTATATACATTCTGGTTTGACCTTTACTTACACCAACTGAGAAATAAACTAATGATATAAGAAATCGAAACACTATGGCAATAACATTGCTCTGAATGGTTCTTTCACATGGCTTTCAAAAACAGTAAAGTTGTACACTTGTGTATTTCACTGAATGCAATGGTAAAGCTGGACGTCCCTGGCTGGAGTAACAGTCAAATGTTGTGATGTTGTCATGAATCGGACATAGATAATTAATGAGGGACTGTAGCCCAGTAGGGAATCTGAGTTAATGACAAATTAATGGATACAGCTGATTTCCAGGTCTGATAAGCCATGGCTGAAATCCATGCTATTTCTGGAGATAAGTGGTGGAGTATACATGCAGTAGGTTATTATACAAGATACTTCTATTACAAGGCCTCCGGCCCACCATGCAATTATTATTACATATTGTTTTTAACATTGAGTGACGTGTTTGTTTCGATATAAGAGATTCGATTAATTATGCAACTAAATTTCTTTAAAAATAAAACTTGAGGTAAATGGAGTCAGAGACCGCTTCATCTGTAGAAATTAATCATTCGGCTGTCACCGTCAGGCACTATGACAATAGATTAACATCGAATGGTGTATTTCATATCGCTTTCAACAACATATTTTTGGCATACCCTGGTCATGTTAACTAAATGTTATTCCGCCATTTGGCAATTGAGCTTTTGAAATCAGAATGATAGACATGATCGGAGTTTAACGCCGTTTTCAACCAGTATTTCAGTTATATCACGGCGGCCAGTTCACCTTACGTGTGTTAATGGCCTTCTCGCACCTCTACTCCACAGAAAACTGGATACCTTTCCACAAAGACCTTTAAGTCCAATAATAGAAAACGAATGACGCAAGTTTTTTTCAATCATCGTAAAGAAAGAAAGACCGAGCAGTAAAACCTGCATCGGTCTTTTTTAAGTTGAGAAAAAAAAAATACCATTCACAACAGCTATCACAGGACAACGTAGCGCGCCGGTGAGGGCATCATTATGTACTCAATTGATTGACTTGTGTTTGACGTCGCTTTCAATAATTTTTCAGTTATATAACGGCGTCTCATGGAAAAGTTGTTCCTCAACTACTGGTCCATTTATCTTGACACTTGTCAGTCATTCGTAATGCTAACCCCGCAACCATGAGAGCCAAGGAGTGCAGCCATTACTCCCATCTTTGGAAAGTATTTGGTATGACCCTGCCGGCGATCTAACCCACGACCTTCCGCACTCGAGGCGGACGCTCTACCACTACAACACCGTGGCGGTCGATTATATACTCAAACGCAAATGGCAGTTTGCAAACGCCGCTGAAACGACGTCGGTCACAACCCCGAGACCATAACAGGGTGACAAAACAAGCTCTCCTGTGACACTGTCGAATCACGGTAGCTCAGTCAATAACGACACGGGCTGTCAATCCAGGAGATTTGAGTTCGAACCCCAGCTCGGTCAACATTCTTTCCGACGTTTGACACAATTCGATACGACAAGCCTCGTTCATCTTCCAACAATAGGCTAACAGTATGTGTGGCAGAAGCAGCCAGTTGCTTAGAAGGACTTGCTGTGTGAAGTAATGATATGATAAAACCAGAAAAGTGATCCTGACGCCATGATATGACTGAACAAATGAAACGCCGTTAACCCCCCAATCAATAAATCAACTAGTGACACAGTCCCGATGGTCTGTCTACAAAGGTTGATGGGTCTGAAATGAGCCGTCCCGCAAGAAAACCAACACTATGGACTCTGCGTAATGTATCGACCCAGATCAGCCTGCGCAGTCCGCGCAGACTGATCCGGGCCGACACATTCCGTCTCAGGGGGAAAGAGGTATAGCGTAATGATTACTGAAACGTAAAATCTACAGGGGGGGGGGGGGGGGGGGGGGCGAATCTGTCTGTCCGGGTTAGCCTGCGCGGCATGCTTAGGCTGATCCGGGCCGATGCTTTACGATTTTGTTTTTAAAACATAGAGACCCAAAGGGAGACATTTATAGAGAGTTTCCATACTTTAGCAGATATGTTTTATTGTCGTATATTGTAAGATTTGCAATATCCGATGAAGGGTTACATTATGATAAACAGGCATTATAATAATCCATGAACGTTATTGGACTGCTGAAACGGGGTTTTACTTCGCTTACAACAGTATTTCAGGTTTATAACGTCGACAGAACTTTTATTCGTGTGATTTAGCTGATTAAACAGTATAAGGCTAGGAAATGTTCCTTGCCAAAGGGAACTCCACCATGGCAGTCTTGATTATGGGACCGAATCCAGTCTATAATTCAGTAGGCGTCAAAGTTATCTTGATTTGAATGTCACATTAAATGTTCAATATTGCTGCAACCGCTGCATCATTTATGAGAACGTTTAGCGAACGTGTCTCTTAGACGTCATGTGGTTCTTTATACCATTTACCCGATAAGATATGTTTTACCAATATCTGGAGAAATTACACGTTAAGTAAAGTTGGAATTGTAACTTCTGTACATTCTCGCATACATTGTTAGAAAGAGGAAAAACACTGTGAGCACTTTCTCTTTGGTTCTATCAACGTTTTCAAACGTCGTCTGCAGCAGACCACAAGACAACATTTATCTCTAAGGAAACTGTAAAAATGCACCAAAATAGAAAGAACGATATTCGGAATTGATCGCGTTCCTGGAAATAAGACAAGATTGGACTGATCTGCGGAGGAAAAAGGCCCAGATACCCCTAAATCAATCATCTGAGTGATGGTATAGTCGTAACTATATATTACGGGGATGTCGTCCACACGTGAAAGTTATAGAACGATGAAGTCGTTTCATACAGACGTATTAAAGTCAATGTGACCTTGACATTTGACCTAGGTCAATAAAGCCCATCCAAGCTCTCTTGGCACTAAACCTGTTGATGAAGGAAGAAGGAATTCCGTCCACACGAAAGTGCTAGAGCGATAACATCGTTTTAGACAGACTTATCATGGTCACTGACCTTGACCTTTGAACTAGGAAGGTTAAACGCGGACCTGTAAAAGCTCTCTTGACAATGAATCTGCAAAATGTATGCAGAAATTCCGTCAACAAATGAAAGAGCTAGAGCGTTGAGGTCACTTCATACGGGCGTATTATAGTCACAGTGATCTTGACATGTGAACGCAAACCCGTCCAAGCTCGATTGTCACTGAACCTGTGTTTGAAGTTTGAATGAATTCCGTCTACAAGTGTAAGTGCTAGAAAGATGATGTTGTTTCGTACAAACGTATTATAGTCACTGTGACCTTGATAAAGTTCGGTTAAACGCACTTGTACAAGATGCGATGGTTGTGAGCATATATGTTACGTTCCTTAACCCTTTCCCTCATATAGACGCTTTCTGCCAGGGGCGTAGTTTGGCAATAATCAATGTGTAGGCTGTCTCGTGAGAAAATCAACAGTGTGGACTCTGCGTAAAGTATCGACCCGGATCAGCCTAAGCATGCCACACAGGCCTACCCGGATAGACACTTTTCGCATCTATCCATCTATCCCCCTAAGACGGAATGTGTCGGCCGGGTCGGTCTGTGCGGACAGCGCAGGCTGATCTGGTCGATACATTACGCAGATGTTTATCGCCGCAGCTGCATTTTGGTGGCATTTTGAGAAAAAAATGTGTAGGCACGTGCCTACAGTACCTAAAGGGAGCCACGCCCCTGTTCTTGCCAAGCACCTGGCTTCATTCGATTAAATCGGCTTGCATTGGATGGACAAAACGAGCAGTGTCTAATAGTTATCTCCCTTGGTTATTGGTTTTGCACGATTGTTTTGTTAAGATTTAAATGTATTAACGGCATACTGAGGAATGCAATCATCCGGTCAACCGTACTTTACAATAGGAAGACACAGTACCTGTGTGAATGATTTGTTCTACCCAGTCAAACTATGTAATCCAATTCATGAACATTCTAGAATATAGCTTGTCAACATATGTTCGAGTTGAGTAGACCGAATGATGTCTCGGACAATAAGCTTTCACAATATACCACACTTGTACTAAGTTTCAAGTCTCTATCACTTTTTGTTATCGAGTTATACAAGCTCAAATCACCCTCTGGTACAGCTAACCATTTCTATTATCTGGAATGGTACAAGTGGCAATCAACGAAAACATTCGTCATTGTTACTTATATATAGAATGGTACAGTGGCAATCAACGAAACAAGTCGTCAGTGTTTCTTATATATAGAATGGCACAGTGCCAACTGACGAAAAACATCAACACGTAACGTATATCTGGAATGGCACAAGGCCAATCAACGAACAAAGTCGTCATTGTTACTTATATCTAGAATGGCAGAGTGCCAATCAACGAACAGTCGTCAGTCAGTGTTACTTATATCTAGAATGGCAGAGGGCCAATCAACGAACAGTCGTCAGTCAGTGTTACATATATCTAGAATGGCATAGTGCAAATCAAAGAAACAAGTCGTCACGTTACTTATATCTGAAATGGCACAGTGCCAACTGTCGAAAAACATCGTCACCGTTATTTATATCTAAAATGGTATTGTGCAAATCAACAGAAAACGTCGTCAGTTACTTATATCTAGAATGGCACTATGCAAATCAACAAAAAACATCGTCAAGTTTCTTATATCTAGAACTGACGAAAAACATGGTCACCGTTATATATATCTAAAATGGCATTGTGCAAATCAACAAAAAACGTCGTCACGTTACTTATATCTAGAATGGCTCAGTGCCAACTGTCGATAAGATCGTCAGTTACTTATATCTAGAATGGCACTGTGCAAATCAACAAAAAACATCGTCAAGTTTCTTATATCTAGAATGGCACAGTTCCAACTTAAGAAAAACATGGTCACCGCTATACACATCTGGAACGGCACAGTGTCAACTGACGAAAACATCGTCACCGTTATGCACATCTGGAACGGCAGTGTCATCTGACGAAAACATCGTCACCGTTATACACATCTGGAACGGCACAGTGTCAACTGACGAAAACATCGTCACCGTTATCTAGCATAGAACAGTGCAAATCAACACAAAATGTCGTCACGTTACTTATATCTAGATTACAATGTACCAACTGATGTAAACGTCGTCACCGTTACTTATATCTGAGATGGCCCAGTGCCATCAGACGAAAAACATCGTCACCGTAACATAAATCTGAAATGGCACTGTGCCATCTGACGAAAATCATCGTCAACGTGCCTTATATCTGAAATGGCACAGTGCCATCTGACGATAAACGTCGTCACCGTTACTTATATCTGGAATGACACAGTCTCAAATGACGTAACACATGTAATGTGATTTGTCATGCCAACAACAACTCATTTTGCGGTAAACTAATACAAGAGGCCCAATAGAACCAGTATAGCTACACTGCCACAGAGCCAAAAATCCATACCCTACATTGACTGTCCTTTTGTCAAGTTAATATGACTTTTGTACCAGTTAGTATTTAACAAAAAGATTTTCCAAGTTGTCCCCTATATTACTCTATATAAAACAGATGACCCTCTAGGCATGACCAATGTTGATCCCAGGGGTATAATTTGAACAATCTTGCTAAAGCACCACTAGACCATTGTACTCGCCAAATATCTAAGTTTTACATATTTCGGTTTTTGACAAGAAGATTTCTCTTATACCTCTCTATGTAAAAAAGTGACGCATGGGTGGGGCCAATTTGAACCAATAAGCATTATTTGAACCATTATGGTAGAGGATCATAAGACATTGCTACGCGCCAAATAGCTAAGCTTTAGGTCTTTCATTCTTGCCTATATAATTCTATGTAAAACAGGTGACCCCCAGGTATTGACAAATTTTGAACCCATGGGCGTAATTTGAACTTACTTTTTAGAGGACCACTAGACAATGCTACACACATGTAGGCCTTTCGTTCTTTCCTATCTATGTAAAACAGGTGGGTCCGATTTTGACTTAAGGGGTATTATTTGAACAGTCATGGTAGAGGACCACTAGACAATACTACACACCAAATATCAAAGCTCTAGGTCTTTCGGTTTCAGACAAGAAGCTTTTTTTAAACTTTTCTCTTTCGGTTGTCATGGCAACCAGAGATCTGCATGGAACTTATTTCTTTGAACAACCAAGGATTATTCCTAACAAATATAGTCAGAATCAATTCACTACTTTAAGAGATGTCATTTAAAGATGACGGACATCACAATAGCTCACCATGAGAACTTCGTGCAAAGCTGAGCTAAACACCGAGGTGGAAAAAAAGCCTTTACAAATGTGTGATGGCAATGCCGATGCTGAAGCCAGTAGGATAGTTAGTCATTTAAAGAAATTGTTGACACGAACCATCCAAATAGCTCACCAGGAGCACTTCGTGCTCAGGTGAGCTAATATATGAGGTGGTGCAAAACACTTAAAATAGGTGTGACGGTAATGCCGATGCCAGTAGGATAGTTAGCATTTCTTCGAAAAATCATGCCAAAAAGGGGCATAACTCATTAAAAAATTGACGAAATCCGAGGAAATGTAAACTTGATTTGTGACACATGATTACAAAGCTATATACAAAATGTCAGGTCAATAGCTCAAAGTATGTAGGAAAAAAGTGCGGAAAACAAATATTCCAAGTCCAAAAAGGGGCATAACTCATTCAAAAATTGACGAAATCCCAGGAAATATGAACTTGATCTGTGACACATTACTACAAAGCCGTATACACAATTTCAACGGTCGTATAAAAACAAGACCCAGGCTCATGTGACCCATTTTGGAACTGCAACATTATATGATTGAGATGAAAGTCAATGTTTATTTTTTTAAAAACTTACCTAGTGCTTGCCTTCGCATGACCCAGTTTCAAGGTTGACTGGGAATTTTCCGATTATTTGATGAAAAAGGAACCATCATGTGTTGATAATTGTAATCAAATTTATCCAACCATGTCTCGGATAAAGTTTTGGAAGGACAGATGAATGTCTTGATGACAAACAAGCACTTTATGCCAAGATGTGCTAAAAAGTTCCTTCCATTCCATTGCCATGGCAACCAGTTTTGTGCAGTTCAATACTTTGGCAATTCTAAAAGGGTATATGACTGGTCAAATTGGCCCAGTTAATTAGGAGGACATGTCATCTAAAGGTTTTAAGTTTTCCTTTTCATTCCCCAATGCAACCAATTGTGCATGGAATTCAATCCTTTCAGCAGATCCTAAGGTACATTCTAGTGAAGCTTGATCGAAATTGGCCTACTAGTTAAGGAGAAGATATCATTTGAAGGTGTAGTTGTAGAGCATACGTCTCGGGAGAATTAGGTCGCGGGTTCAATCCCTGGCCAAGTCAAACCAATGACTTAAACAAGAAACCAAGAATCACTCATTATGCATTATAGTTTGTAAATTTTAATGCCAACCACAGTAACACATGTTGTGGTCAGGTAAGCTACTACACTTGCCACAAGGCAAATAACCCAACTGATGTTGTCTGTCTTTTATCAAATTAATGACTTGAGGATAAGAAGATTTTCAAAGTGTTTCCTATATCTCTATATGAAGGCAGGTGACCCGAGGGGCGAGGCCAATTTTGACTACGGCATAATTTGAACCTTCTTGGAAGAGGACCACTAGACATGCCAAAAAATCTAAGGTCTAGGCCATTTAGTTTCCGATTTTCAAAGTTATTCCCTAAATATCTCCATGTTAAACAGGTTATCCAATTTTGACCCCAGGGGAATAATTTGAACAATCTTTGAAGAGGACCACCAGACAATGCTACACACCAAATATCAAAGCTGTAGGCCTTTCGGTTTCAGACGTGAAGTTTTCACTATAATAATATACAAATATACAAGGAAAACATGCTCCCGACGGCCATGTTTTTCAATGATCAGAATCATTTGATGAACTATCTTCGTAGAGGCAAGGGACATTTTTCCCTTTTACTGATGTCGCAGCAACCAAAGTTCTACATATAATTGAATTATTTGAAAAATATTGAAAGGGCAACACCCAAGGAACTTTCCTGTGAAGATTAATAAAAATTTGCCGAGTTATCACACAAGCTCACCCAATACTTTGTGCTTAGGTGAGCTAAAGATGGTAATTATGTCTTCCTGATGAGGGAATTACCATGAAGAAATTTAGGGCCATTAAAGGTCACACCAGGGTGTTAATTACAGACCCTGCCGAGATAACCAGATAGCCCATTTCTATGAATTCTCAGGAAATGTGGGGCTAAGTTACAGACTGTCTTCCCCTCTTTTGTGCTCAGGGTTGTGGGTTTAGCATTATGACTGAATAACAGGGTAAACAGACCAGTAGTACTGCTAACTTACCCAGGATAAAGTGATATATAGCTGAAAAGTTCTTGAAAGATGCGTACACCCTTTCCCTCATACGACAATTATGCAGCAGACGAATGTGAATGTATTTTGTCAAAATCTCTTTAATTGAATGGATAACCTATGACTAAAAGTGGAAAACATTGTGACAAAAGGAGAAATTGCACTATGTTTTCAAAAGGCTGTCTGCTGCAGAGGCGTCAGAAAGAGTATATATGAGGGAAAGGGTTAAACACCATGCAAATAATATTGAGGTTGTCCTCTCCGTTTCCATGTCAACCAGACTTTCGCAGAGAATTCATTTTTTTTTTAATTCTGACAAAAAATGTTTTCCAAGGAACATTTCAGTGATGCCCCTATGATTTAGGAGGAGGTGCAATTCAAACAATACAGACAGCCTATGGTCATTCAATGATCCTTAACACTTTCCCTCATATAGACGCTTTCTGACGCCTTTTTGAAAACATAGTGACAAAAGAAGAAATTGCTCAAAACGAGCAATTTCTTCTTTTGACACAATTTTTTTCCACTTTCAGTCATAGGTTATCCATTCAATTATAGAGATTTTCTATTATTTGTCAAAATATGTTCAAAGTCGTCTGCTGCAGAATTGTCGTATGAGGGAAAGGGTTAAATGAGTAACAAGTGCTCAGGTGAGCTAACAAGAATTGAACACCACTTATTTTGTTTTCATTTTTTAATATTTTTTACTAATTACACAAAGGTGCACCAATTATGTCCCTAGGATACATCATTACATGCTGTCCATAAATTACATATATATCTATCTAATTATTAACACTTTCGCTTCTCCACACGACATTCAACGCTCATTGCAGATGACGACACTTGAATACAATACGGAGAAAGGGCAAAGTTGATCAAATCAAGCAATCTCTCCTTTTGCCGCAATGTTTTCAACTTTTCTAACAAAATCATAATACCAAATATAACTTAAGTTATCTTCCCTCTGACGTTTTTAAAGCACTTTTAAAGCAGAAAAACTGTGACAATTTAAATACCAGGTAAACGTTAAAAGTGCATTCGTTTTGACCATTTGGAATGTTTCAAGAGTATCAAAATTATTGGACTTTTTATTCTTAGATTGCCATCTGCTAACAGCCAATATTTATAAGGTGAATTTCGTAAGTTTGAAAAAAATCAAATGAAGGAAAACATTGATAGCCAAGAAATCTGCTAACAGCCAATATTTATAAGGTGAATTTCGTAAATTTGAAAAAAATCAAATAAAGGAAAACATTGATAGCCAAGAAACTTGCTATTATTATGATTGTTTAATAATAAAACCAAAAGGGCAAAAGAAAAATCTGATTATAATTTGTGATTTTAGCACTGATCCATACATGAAAACACATTACAATATCATTACATATATATATGTAAGTTGATCAATTCTTAACAATTTTAACATCTTTACTACACAGAAATGTATTTTTCAAACCTTAAAGTATCATGGCTCACTGCCTGTTTTCTCATAAAACACATTGGCATGTTCACAGCAATAACTTATAAATATATTGCAGAAAAAGAAACAATCTTATAAATAGCAATGCTCATTTGCCATGTTTTAAACTAGCAATGCTTTGATTAATCCATTCTTTCCTTTGATTGTATTTAAATAATTACAAGATTATCAGATTTTCCAAAACAAGCTATTGTTAAGCAGCTCTCTGAAAGCCCTGAACTGCATATTTTATGAATATAGCAATAATGAATTCAATTATTCCAAACTTCCCCAGAATTCATTGAAAGAAAAATGAAAAATACAATTTTTGAGTAGTAAAGTGTTGAATATTTTGGTCAGAATTTTGGGGAGGCATTACTTTGCTATTCCAATAACACCACATGCCAATCTCCCGCCAGCATTTCCAGTTGTTAGGGATAAATCATGACCACCTTTGCCCAGATCATCCACATTAGCATGAACCTGAAAAGCATAGAGTACCTGTATGTATTTCATGTTACTAAATCGATTTTCGAAAGACCCTAAAAACATTTTCTGTTGTTTCGTGACACTGTCGCAATTTGCAAGATATCTAGATCAGACAGGGGGAGTAAGCTGATCTATTTCCTACAATATCCATCTTATTATAACTTGCCATACTGTGACTCTTTTGTGGAGTACCCACAACATATGGTTTAACCCTTTCCCTCATACGACAATTCTGCAGCAGACGACTTTGAACATATCTTGTCAAAAAATAGAAAATCTCTTCAATTCATTATTGAATGGATAACCTATGACAATAAGTGGAAAACATTGTGGCAAAAGGAGAAATTGCACGTTTTGTGCAATTTCTTCTTTTATCACTATGTTTTCAAAAAGCCATCTGCTGCAGAGGCGTCAGAAAGCGTCTATATGAGGGAAAGAGTTAACCACACTTCAAACGGTAACTTATACGATATTGATAGAGTTGTCTTATTTGAAAACAGTGTAACATCTGGAAAATTGTAAGCATACAGACATGTGTTGCTCGCAAATGTGTCAGCAAGTGAAAGTTTGACGGACATTCAACAGAAAAGTGACTCCTATGTGTTTCTATACCAAGGCAAGTGACACATTTTTTTACACAAGAGGGCCATGATGGATCTGGATCGCTCACCTTTTTCACTTTAGCTATAAAAGCCCCGCCCCCTGGTGGCCAGTTTCCGAGCAATCAACTTAGCTTAAAGGAATCTGATAGAGGGTCACCCTAGTAACATTTCTACAAAATTATTTGAAAATCGGCCAGACACTTTCGGAGGAGAAGATTTTTTAAGTTTTCAATAAAGCCATATCAGGCAAAATAGCCCTGCCCACTGGCGGCCATGTTTTTGGACCAATCAACATGGCTTGAAGGAATCTGATAGTGAGTCACTTAAGGAACATTTCTACAAAATTATTTGAAAATCGGCCTGACACTTTCGGAGGAGAAGATTTTTTAAGTTTTCATTATAGCCATATAAGGCAAAATAGCCCTGGCTGCCATGTTTTTTGACCAATCAACATGGCTTGAAGGAATCTGATAGAGGGTCATCCAAGGTACATTTCTACAAAATCATTTGAAAATCGGCCTGACACTTTCGTCGGAGAAGATTTTTAAGTTTTCACTATAGCCAGTAATTTTTCCTGAACTCAAGTATATTTTTACCCTCTAGACATACAACACAACTGCAGCCAACGACATTGAAAACATCTAGACATGTCAAATCTCCATATATACAAGATCAGGTATCTAATAGCCTTAAAACGTCTCCCTTTACCACAATGTTTCCAAAAGTCGGAGAGGAGAGAGACCTTATGCATCTGTATGCGGGAGAGGGTTAACCCTTTCCCTCATATAGACGCTTTCTGATGCCTCTGCAGCAGACGACTTTTTGAAGACAAAGTGACAAAAGAAGAAATTGCACAAAACGTGCAATTTTCTCCTTTAGCCACAATGTTTTCCACTTTTTGTCATAGGTTATCCGTCCAAAGTCGTCTGCTGCAGAATTGCCGTATGAGAGAAAGGGTTAAATAAAAACCACGGAGTGTCTTACCACAAGTGATCTACCAATGATGGAATGCGTTCCAGTAATCTGAATTAGTTTATCTGTGATGTTAACCTTGGCTACTCCATTTGCGTCTGCTTCAACATTTCCAAGGTCTCCAACATGTCTGCAATGATATCAAATACGTAACTGTTTTTACGCATACAAAAAAATCAAAGGCAGAAAACATCTAGGATATATATACCGAAACAAAAAAGAAACTTTCGTTAAGTACATACAAAATTTTCAGGTTTACCTAAAAGATCTACGCATAAATATACACGCGGTTATTTGTAAACCTGTTCTACTTTACAAAATCGACACGTTTATTTAACGCAAAAGGCGATTTTCACGTGCACGTTTAGGATGGGCATATCCTTTCCACTGATCGGATATTCGTGTACGCCAAATTATTGCTCCGGTTGTATACATACTGAAGAAATAAAAAACGTCTTTAAGCTGAAGTTTTTTGAGTCTGAATTTATATTGCCGAGAATTCCGGAAAATTTACGAGAGCGAGCCATAGGCTTGCTTGAGGCTGGGGTTCCTACTGCAGAGGTTGCAGCACAAGTTGGATCATCCGTGCAGGTAGTGAGGAGCCTTCGGCAGCGATTTGCGCAGACCGGAAGTGCTAGGGACTTGCCACGGAGTGGCAGACCGCGTGTCACGACTCAAGCTCAAGACCGCTATATCATGAACCAGCACCTACGAAACCGATTTCTCACCTCAACAGCTACATCTGCCATTACCCCCGGTACACACAAACAACCGGAATTCCACCCAGACTGTGCGGAATCATTTAGCCGATAACGGTTTGCACGGACGTCGTCCGTATGTCAGGCAATAGCAGGGAGCAATGGGCACTGGGACATATGCATTGGACAAGACAGCGTTGGCGGACGATTCTCTTTACGGATGAATTGAGATTTGCATTATCTAGAGGTGATGGCCGAGTACGAGTGTACCGACGTAGGAATGAGTGTTACGCTGACTGTTGCGTACTGGAGCGAGATCGGTTTTGGGGTGGGGGATCGGTTATGGTGTGGGGCGGTATTGCTTACGGGTATCGCACCCCACTGGTTGTTATCGAGGGGAATCTGAATGCATAGTCATATAGGGAAAACATCTTACGTCCTCATGTTGTCCCTCTGCTTCAGGCCCATGGCGTCATATCGACATTACAACAAGATAATGCCAGGCCCCATGTCGCTCGTGACAACATACGGTTTTTACAAAACCATAATGTTGATTTTATTGACAACTGGCCCTCAAAAAGTCCGGATCTCAATCCTATAGAACATTTATGGGATAATCTTGATCGACGCCTACGTTGACATCCAAACCCGCCTAACAACGTCAAAGACCTACGGGCAGCACTGCTTGAAGAGTGGAATAACATCCCACAGGCTGACATAAACAGACTTGTGCTCTCAATGCGACGTCGCTGTCAAACAGTCAGCATGGCTCGCAGCGGCCACACACGCTACTGATAATAGACTTTTGAAATCAACCCTTCCTGTTTTAAACTTAAATGAAACAATCAAATTGATATTTTCTGTCCAATGAACCAATTTCAGTAGATTCATAAGACAAACTTGTACAAGCAGAAAATTTCATACAAATCTATTGAAACGTTAAAACATTATCTACATTCAAACTTAGTGAAAGTTTCTTTTTTGGTTCAGTATATATGGAAGATTTCTATAAATGGAAGCATGAAAGTATATTTCTTAATAGAATAGACAATTTCTTTTTTTGTCACAATATTTTCAAAAGTCGTATCCAGTGTTTCATTTTGAAATTTCTACAAATGAGTCTTTTCATGTGCTTTTCACAAAATAATGAGTCCTACAATGTTAAACAAACATATTTTCCACATTTGAATGAGTCCTGGCAAAATTCAATAAGTCTAGGACTGGGGATGCCCAGCAAAACGAAACACTGCGTATCGATCAAAATGTTTCTTCAAAGGGAAAGGGTTAAGGTGAACACTTATGTGAAGTAATTTGAAAACACATTTCCGGGATTATCTCAAATCTTTATCGTTGTTGAAGCAAATAAGTACCACATGCAAGACGGGCAATGCAATGCAATGTGAAGAGAGACAGTCAATTTTAAATCAAACCCGAATCAAACAGTTTGTTCAGACAACCAACGCTGTAAGAGTGAAAATATAAATCCACAAATGACGACCCAGAAAAGATACGGTTAAAATTCGGTCCTTGCTAACTGAGAGCATTACAAACCTGATTTCATCTACAGGGGCTCCGTGTGTCTTCTTGTGTGGATTAAAGTGACCTCCAGCTGATGTGCAACCTGTAAGAAATCACATGAACCAGGTCAAAGTGATTGGGAATTTAAATGCATCTGCATGCAGTTAAGTCTTGGGCAAATTTGAATCACAGTGAGATTCTTTCTGATATGGCTTGTTGGAGTAGCCAAGTTGGTTATGACACATGAGCCGTTCCGCGAGAAAACCAACATTGTGGAATCTGCGTAAAGTATGGACCCGGATCAGCCTTAGCATGCCGCGAAGGTGAATCCAGACAGACTTTTCACATCCTGTGGATTTTCTGTTTCAAGATTCATTACGCTATACCTCTATCCCCTTGAGACTGAATGTGTCAGCCCAGATTAGCCTGCATATGAACAGCGCAGGCTGATCTGGGTCGATACATTATGCAGTGACCAGAACGTTCGTTTTCTTGAAGTAGTGGACGGCTCATATATTAACTTGATCCCAACTTTTGTGCATATATATATATATGCCCAGACTAAAGATTTTGGGTGCTAGTGCAGACTCAGATGAAAGTTTGACCCAGTGCTAACATAAAGGTCCATTATAATGTGGCTGGTTGGTGAAATGCCATCTGGTTTAATGACTTGTATTAACGGATTTAACCAGATCCTGACTTTTGTGCAGAGGTCTAGATAAGGAGGGGTTTACAGCTCTTTTCCACACAATTTCTCTTATTATCCAACCAAACCCTATGTTGTGGGTACTCAAAAGAATTGTCTCATTAAGACGATTCTTTTGAGTACCCACAACCTAGGGTTAGCGGATAAAATAAGGATTTAAGAACAAGCATATCGCTCCTTATCTAGAGCTCTGCTTTTGTGTATATACATGTATATGATTTGTCTACTAAGCGCTTTATTCACAGTGAAGACTCAGAGATAAGTCCTATACATCCCCAAAGTCTCATCAAATTATATGTTTACCTAAATGCATCTGACAATATATATTGAAAGTGACGTCCCACTTGTTTTTATGCCAATATGTCTTTAAATGATAATAAATGCTGTAAGACGTGATGACAAATAACAGTTGTTGATCCATGAATGATACAGTAACATCAAATATATACAGTATTCATATTTAAGCGTGCATACTGGCAAAACACAAATTACTATTACAATTTTGCAAGTGAACATTTCATGATGAATACTAGTTACTAGTTTTAAAAGCTGGATGTTTTAGTAGAGAAAAGTTTAAGCACTTTCAAAAATATGCCCAAAATCAAAATAATCAAAATTCAAACCCACAATATTGCCTATTTGCAACGAGGATATTTTATATGTATACATGATATTGGGTTCTAGCTTACCAATGGAGGAATGAGTATTTAAACTTCAAAGCTTCAGACCAGTTTCTTATCACAATACAAAAACTTAAAATCCAAACTGGAATAACAGACACCAGGTTGATTAGAAGAGTTTTCCTGCACTTTCACAAAGGTCAGATTAAATTTTCATTGGATTTAAATATCGTGTTAAATCTTATTTCAGTAAATATAATGGCAGCCATTTTCTAAAACCTGTACTTCACACACTATTCTTCCAAGGCAACTGGCTACCTCCCGACATAGAAAAATTAGCCCATTTGTGGAGGGAAAAAAATCATCCAATGCTCAGCCTTGAGTGGAACAATCGTCATTTTTTATAAATACTGCACATACCATCAGAATAATCTCCAAATTCATGGACATGGAAACCATGTTTTCCTGCTGCAAGGCCACTGATGTCTCCACTGACGGTTACAGAGCCATCCTGAAAAACAGAGTTATAATATATCTATGCTATTATATTAAAAACAAGAGGGCCATGATGGCCCTAGTTCGCTCACCTTAATTATACAATGTACTGCAATGCAAAACACATCAAAACAATTATTCTGAATGCAACCTACAGTGTTAAAAAGATTTCCCTTCAATATTGTCCTTTATTGACCTTGTTTCTGAAGCAAAAAATGCGGCATCCAAAGTGTTAACTAGATTTTCCTTCAATTTAGCCTAGTAACCTAGTTTCTAAAAACTATATGACCCATATTCGAACTTGGCTTAAGATATAATTTAGATAAACATTTTCATCAAATGTCAAGCTGATGTAGCAAAAAATGCGTCTTCATAGAGTTAGCAAGATTTTCCTTCAATTTCTGACCCAATATGTCCCATATTCGAACTTGACCTAGATATCTTTTAGACAAACATTCTGAAGCAAAAATGTGGCCTCTAGAGTGTTAACAAGATTTTCCTTCAAGTTGACCTAGTGACCTACTTTTTGACCCAACATGACCCATGTTTGAACTTACATATCATCAAGACAAACATTCTGATTAAGTTTCATCATGCTCAAGCTAAAAATGCAGTATCTAGAGTGTTAACAAGATTTCCCTTCAATTTAGTCTACTGACCCATATTTGAACTTGGCCTAGATATCATTTAGATAAACATTCTGACAAAATTTCAAGCTGCTGTAGCTAAAAAAAAAAAAGGCTTCTACAAAGTTAACAAGATTTTCCTTTAATTTGGCCTAGTGACCTAGATTCTGACCCAATATGATCCATATTCAAACTTTTTGACAAACATTCTGACCAAATTTCAAACTACTGAAACAACAAGAGCTGTCGGAGGACAGCACGCTTAACTATATGCCTCTTATTCACGATAGAATAAGTTAACACTAGAGGCCACATGATATGTAAGTCAAGTTTGAACATGGGTTATGTTGGGTTAAAAAGTAGGTCACAAGGTCAAATTGAAGGAAAATCTTGTTTACACTCCAGAGGCTGTAATTTTTGCTTCAGCAGTTTGTCAGAATGTTTGTCTTAAAAATGTCTAGGTCTAGTTCGAATATGGGTCATATTGGGCCAAAAACTAGGTCACAATAAGTGTTAGATATTTCGAAAGGTGTAGGCCGTCTCGTGAGAAAATCAACATTGTGGACTCTGCGTAAAGCATCGACCAGGATCATCCCAAGCATGCCACACAGGCCTACCCGGATAGACACTTTTCGACTCGAGTGGATTTTCTGTTTCAGTTATAACTACTCTATACATCTATCCCCCCCAAGACTGAATGTGTCGGCCAGATCAGTCTGCGTGGACAGCGCAGGCTGATCTGGTCGATAAATTACGCAGATCATGAGATGTCTATTGCCGCAGCTGCATTTTGAGAAAAAATGTGTAGGCACGTGCCTATAGTGAGCTACGCCCCTGCCTGCTGCACATGTCAAATGTTGTATGTGCGAAACGGTAAAACCATTCAACATTTCAAGTAAAGTCATGCGCTTACAAATGAACTTCACCAGGCGTCTGATAAGAAGCGTCTGTACACATGTGTTTGAATTATCTACAAGTACTAGAATATAGCCAAAGCGGCCTTTTATTTCTCATACGAACTTACCGTCTGTGTAAAGGTCAACGTGCCTTTAACATCTCCACCTGATAATACACAAACCCCTTTTACTGACATGACTGTTGTATATAGTTGACACTATTGTACAAACGCGTGAATGCTTTGTGAATATGGTGAAACTTGTGTGTTTGTTTCGCAGTTGTTTCCCTACACTCCAAAGTTCTAGGACCGTGTGCAAAAAAAACCGTTTCGTAACCGATTTAAATCGGATCTTTGGTTTTACATATTCCAGACCAAATGACGGAATTGAAAACTAAATTACGCGACCTTTTCAAAAACTTATGCGTTAAATTCTTTTATAATTTTCGAAAATAGTTTAAATTTTAAATGTGCAGGCATTTCCCACTAAATCGGCTTGTGTTCCAATGTGTAAAGACAAGCTCGTAACCAGCCAATTTCGCTGGTAGCTTCCGGTTACGAAGGAATTATTGAACGAATGAAGCCTGAAGGACAACAACATGCCGCCGTTCGAAATAGGAATCATTATTAGAAATGGGTTAAATAGAGTAAGTCCGATTGACTAATAAGATCTATCAATTCAAAGTTACAAAGTATAAGATGTATGGAAAGCTTGTAACAAACACGAACAATGGTATCTTCATACTGTTTTCTCATCGATTCGTGTATATAAACTCTCCAGTTATATCGTGAGCATTCCAACTTCGTGACCTACCTTAACCCTTTCCCTCATATAGACGCTTTCTGAAGCCTCTGCAGCAGACGGCCTTTTGAAAACATGACGATAAAAGAAGAAATTGCACAAAACGTGCAAAATATGTGCAAAGTCGTCTGCTGCAGAATTGTTGTATGAGGGGTTAACCCTTTCCAACATACGACAATTCTGCAGCAGACGACTTTGAACGTATTTTGTCAAAACATAGAAAATCTCCATAATTGAAAGGATAACCTATGACAAAAAGTGGAAAACATTGTGGCAAAAGGAGAAATTTCTTGTTTCTAGTTCAACTGCAAGTTCTCTCAGGAAACTAGATCAGATTCTATCCAGTCCCTGTGCTTTGTTGGGGTTCAGTTTTCGAAGCAGTTTCAGGAGTGGACACCACTTGGTTTGATGGTGAATGTCTTCATCTTTGGAGAACGGGTGCCAGACATAGAGGGCATGAAGGAAATGTCCTCTCTCATAAATGCAGAGCTGAACTGGCCTTTCAGAATGGTGTCCTTGGTATGTGGGTCACTGTGCGAGACACAATCTCTCTTCATGAGGCTGACCCCGCTGCTGTCACATCTCCTTCTGGAGTTTTTGTCTATATCGGTTGTAAGCCTGTCTTGTCTCGCACTGAATAATTATATCTTTCTGGAGCTGCTTGTAAATTTGCTTGTCTTGTTTAGATTGTTCTATTGGCTTTACGGTAAGCCCTTTTCTTTCTCTTAGACAGAATTTGATTTTGTAGTCGATTGAGGGCTGGCTGTGGCTGAAGGGCGACGTCTTGAAGGGGACATTGACTTTTTTGAATATACTCCATAGTTTGTTAATACATGTCCGAGTCGGGGTGTTTTCGAGTGTGAACTTGTCCAAGAAACTATGCAACAATGATTTTAGATATTCAGTATTGTACTATTTCCAGAGATGTATTTTCCGCTTTGGTTGCTTCCTGGCTCACCTGTGCACACGGTGTTCAAGGTGAGCTATTAGGATCGCCTTTTGTCCGTCGTAGGTCGTGCATTGTCAACAATTTCTTTAAACAACATCTCCTCCTAAACCAATGTATGGATTTTGACTAAATTTAGGAATGATCCTTGGGTGATCCTCTTCTATATTTGTTCAAAGAAATTAATCCCATGCAGATCTCTGGTTGTCATGGCAACCAAAAAGAATGCTTTCAAAAAACTTTGAAAATCTTCGACTTGTCTGAAGACAAAAGGCATAGAGTTTAGATATTTGGTGTGTAGTATTGTTTAGTTGTCATCTACAAAGATTGTTCAAAGTATGCCCCTGGGGTGAAAATTTGCCCCGCCCTGGGGGTCACTGTTTTACATACAGATATATATATGTATACGGAAAACCTTTAAAAATCTTCTTGTCTGAAACAGAAAGGCCTAGAGCTTAGATATTTAGTTTGTACCATTGAATAGTTGTCCTCTTCAAAGTTTGTTCAAATTATGCCACTATGATCAAAATTGTCCCAATCCCAGGGGCCACCTGTAGATATTGTAAGGACAAAAAATTGAAAATCTTGTCTGAAACTTAAACTGGCCTAAAACTTATATAGATATATGGTGAGTACAATGGTCTAATGGTTCCCTACCAAGATTGCTCAAACTGTACTCCTGGGGTCAAAATTGGCCCTTTCCTGGGGGGTCACCTGTTTTAAAAAGAGATATAACTTATAAGGGAAAAATTTAGATGTCTTGTTAGATACTAACTGCAGGGTTTTTTTTCACTTTAAGGGGAATGGTGGCGGGGCCCTTTGAGAGGGGAAAAATAGCGTTGTAAGTCTAAAATAGGGGAAAAAATACAATAAATTTCTTGATTTCATAACTGTATTGTTACATAACTAGCAACAGAGAAACATATGATAGAAACATTAGATGTCAATTGATCTGTCTTTTTGACTGAAAACATCAATAACACTGTCTACATTATTAAAAAAAAAAAAAAAAAAAAAAAAAAAAAATTAGGAGGGGATTTTTTTTTCAAAAAAGGGGAAAAATATATACTTTTCAGTGAGGGGAATGGGGCCGAATATCGGCCCCAAAAAGGCCCTAAAAAAAACCCTGAACTGGTACATGAAAAAAAAATTGGTGACCTTTTAAGTCATATTAAATTGATAAAAGACAGACAACATAGGGTTTGGGTTTTTCGCTCAGTGGCAGTGGAGCTGTACTGGTCTTCTTGGACCTCTTGTTTTAGCTTATCTGACTGCAAACTGAGTTATTGTGGTTGGTTTGTGCTTGTAGGGATGGTCTGTTCTTTAAGAAGATATCCAGTTTGTTGTTATCACAGGCTTTGAATTTGACTACATAGGGTTGTATTAGTTGTTAAGCAGAAGTTGACTTATTTACCGGTTAAAGTTGGAGCCTGAGATGGTATTTCTGTCCCAGTCTATGTCATGAAGGTTGGCATCCCCTGCAATCTGTATGGTTGTTCTTGGGAATTTCTGGTGGATATTTCTGATCTGGTTACATAGTCCTTCCATATATGGGATTGGTCACTACTTGGTGGTCTGTATCGTGAGCCTATTAATAGTGGTTCCTTCCCATTGCACTCTAAAGACGTTGCTGTGAACTCAGCTGTGGTCTGACTGTATGTTAAACTCACAGGTGGCTATATTGTTTTTATCAGCTATAATGCCACCTGTGAGATGGCCTTTAACCCTTTCCCACATTTCAACAAATCTGTAGCATACAACTTTGGGAACATGTGGACAAAAATATATAAAATCCCTATTTATAAATGAGTGTAATATGGAAACTAAAAAAAATAGAAAATATTTTGGCAAATGGATAAATTGCTCGTATTGAGCAATTTCTTCTTTTGTCACAATGTTTTCAAAAGTTGTCTGCTGCAGAGGCGTCAGAAAGCGTCCATAAGAAAGGGTTAACTCCGTCCTTCCTGACAACTCCCTCTCAAAGATCCATGGGTGTAACCATGTCTCAGACCATATGTTTCATATGTCAAAGTTTAACTCTGATAATAGCAGCCAGAAAGCCTCTGCAGCATACAACCTTTTAAAACATTTATTTCTCTTTTTGTCAGTTTTTTTTCATCTCTATTAAATAATTATACTTTTATTTTTAGTGTTGCCAATATGTTTTCAAAATCGTCTAGCTTCTGTAGATTTGTTGTATGTGGGAAAGGATTAAGGAGAGATCACCTTTTCACACATCCTTATCTAATTGTGTAGATTGGAGTTGTTTTCAACAGTATTTCAGCAGAGGTGTTACACACAACAAAGGGTTGAAGGCTATATATTTGATATTCCTAGAATTTGCTATATATATCCATGGACTTCCGAATTATGCAAAGCTGATCATATCCTATTTAAGAATTCAGTTTCAATTTTTTCCCACATACAACAAATCTGCAGCAGGCGACTTTGAAAGCATCTAGACTAGTTGAAAATATGGAAAGTCTCTCTATATGATAGTTTTAATGTCGAAAAAGAGTTGAAAACATTGCATTGTGGCAAAAGTTGAAACTCTGTTCTCCATTTGTCAAGGTTTTCAAAAGGCGTCAAAAGGTGTCTGTTTGTGGGGAACGGTTAAAATATATTCTTTTTTACCACCACATTGTTTTCAAATAGCCATCTGCTCGCGAGGTGTCAAATGTCCTGTACATTTGAAGATGATTAATTAGAATCTGTAAATCTGTCTTGTTAACCCTTTTCCTCATATATATGCCTCTGCAGCAGACAGCTTTTTGAAAACATAATGACAAAAGAAGAAATTGCTCAAAACAAGCAATTTCTCCTTTTGCAACAATGTTTTCCACTTTTAGTCATAGGTTATCCATTCAATTATGGAGATTTTCTATGTTTTGACAAAATATGTTCAAAGTCGTCTGCTGCAGAATTGTTGTATGAGGGAAAGGGTTAACAGTAAGATTTATAATGGTTATCAATTCAATTATAGAGATTTTCTATTTTTTGACAAAATATGTTCAAAGTTGCTGCTGCAGAATTGTCCTATGAGGGAAAGGGTTAATGTAAGGTTTTGCTAATATCTCAATTTATCCTTTTTTTTTGTTACAGCCTGAACTAAAAGAAGTAGTTAAGAGGGTATGTGGGTACATTCACAATGATGGAGGCATAATACAATCCATGGAAAATTTAGGAGAAAAACCTCTAC
Source organism: Serripes groenlandicus (assembly GCA_031761405.1). Lineage (NCBI taxonomy): Eukaryota > Metazoa > Mollusca > Bivalvia > Cardiida > Cardiidae > Serripes > Serripes groenlandicus. Next base: position 47,721,332 of record JASEVX010000005.1, read on the forward strand.
CAATGACTGTTCGAAAAAATAACAAGAAATATGAATCCGGAAAGTAAGTAAAATGCTGTTGCCTTTTCTCTGAGCAAGTAATTTTGTATCAAGGCCAGAGGTCTAAATAGGGTAGGTAGTTCTCGAGGGTTTTGTTTTTGCATTATCACCATTATAAATCTTACTGTTACCGTAATGGGGTAGAATATTATGTGATGGTATGGATTTTTGGAATCGCCCCATTGAGAGACGAGTTAGAATAATGACTATACCATACAATCTGACCTAGAGCTCTTCACAAGGTACTTACTAGATGTTCCAAAATCCTTATTTGTACCCTATGGTGTTGGTACTCACCAGAACCATTTCAATGAGATGATCATTTTGAGTACCCTCAACATAGGTTTATGTTGAGTAATAAAAGAGTCTGATAAAAGAGATTAAAGGTAAAAGCCACTATCCTTTCTTGACCCTTAAACCCTATATATATATGGTATCGTATTCAAAGAATTGCTTCAATGAAACAAGATTTTTGAATACCAAAAGCATATAGGGTTTAATTGAATTAAAAGTGAGAAATATTTGGTATCTTATTCTTTCCAAAAGCTTGAGATTTGATCTTATTTCTTGTTCTTAAAAAATCCTTATTTTACCCTTACCCCGCCGTCACATCTTACGGTCACGCACATAGTTGACGTAGTTCACTATGGTCAATTAGGTAGAAGTAGGGTGAAGAAGGTTAACTAGGGAATCATTACATGTAGCTACGGACAACTATGTGTGAACTACGTTCGAAGTACGCACAACTACCGTAAACTACGGTCAACAACGTTCAAACTACCTTACCTCATAATTCAAAATCAGTAACTCATATATACATTCAAGTGAAACTTGGCACACATGTTCCTAGTCACATAACTCTGGCTTTTATTATTTTTCAGTTGTGCCCCTTTTTGAACTTCAATAAAAAACATAAGCATTGGCATTCGCTCCTTGGTGCTCTGGTTTTGAATACTCACAACACAGTAAACATAGTAAAGGAGTTGATCATTGTTTATTCACATATTAGTCTATTTAGTGCCAAGAAACCCTTTCAAATATGCAGCAGACAACAGCAGAAAGTTCAAGTATTGGAAAGAGTTGAAAATATCTGAACTTGACCTTTTCCTACATATAGACGCTTTCGGACGCCTAAATTGCATAAAACGAGCAATTTCTCCTTTTGCCACAATATTTTCACCCTTTTTATAATAATTAAACTATAATTTATGGAGATTTTACACGTTTATGTATATATATATAGGTTTTCAAAGTTGTCTGCTGCAGATTTGCTGTATATGGGAAAGGATTAAGGATATTTTGCTCATTGGGAGCAATTTGACCATTTGTCAAGTGGGAAAAGGATCAAGATCACTTCTCTGTCCATCACACTGTGTGTGTTAAGTGATAATCATTGACAAGTAACATTGTCATTATATCCCTGCACAATGCTTGTCATAACTCCCAAGTGATTTGTTAACGACATTACAATTTCTTTTTCAGCTATTTTTTCCTGAATGTCCAATTACCCACTAAAGAAAAGTCCATCCTATCTGATTTGCATAAAGCTGATCTAGACGTCCTTAGGTTTACGTTAATGGGCGGCGACTCAAAAGAACCTCCGCGCCCATGTTTATATAGACCTTGTGTTTTCGGTGAAGTTGTGAAACCCACATATGACAGATCAGTGTACAAAGTCAATACTTTAAGACGTTTGAAGAATAGACATGTTCAGAAGTGAATTTTGTTTATCATAAAATTATTTGTACAACTATGTGAAATTTGGTTTATTTATTCTTTGGACAGCATTAAGCTACACTTGAGCATTTAACTGAAGGGATATTTTTAACAGCTTGAAAATATGTTGGAACACTTCTGTTAATGAACCCTTGAATAGATTTTAAAACATTGAGGCAAAAGGAGAAATGACTCACAGTCACTATGAGCAATTTTTTTTCTTTTTGCCATCAAGTTTTCAAGTGAATTGTAAATGGGACAGGTATAACATTTTGAAGAGAAAATGTAATACTTGGAAGTTAACCCTTTCCCTCATACGACAATTCTGCAGCAGACGACTTTGAACATATTTTGTCAAATAATGGAATATCTCTATAATTGAATGGATAACCTATGACTAAAAGTGGAAAACATTGTGACAAAAGGAGAAATTGCACATTTTGTGCAATTTCTTCTTTTGTTACTATGTTTTCAAAAAGCCGTCTGCTGCAGATGTGTCAGAAAGCGTCTATATGAGGGAAAGGGTTAATACTTAAAATTTGGAAGTTATTTATATATATAGGATATCGAATAATATCTCCTTTTTCCACTACTTTGAAAGTAAAATTCATTTTCAACAAAGAAGGTGATTTTCAAGTTCCACTGGCTGAAAGCCAGTCAAGCTTACGGTAAGTCATGGCAAATTGTCCGTTGTGCATCTGCGAGTCAACTTTTTGCTTCAAACGACTTCTCCTCCCTTACCACTTGGCCTATTGGTGAAACTTTATAGGAACCATCCTCTCGATGTCCTCTCCTAAATTCCTTCAAATTTTTTGGGTCCATGCAAAATTCTGGTTTCCATGGCTGTTAGCCGTTTATTGGCTTTTGTGAAAACTTTAAAAATCTTCTCCTCCCAAACTATATTTTCAAATAAATTTGCAGAAATGTTTGATTCCTTCAAGGCATTGTGATTGGTCAAAAACCATGGCCACCACGGGGCAGGGCTGTTTGGAGATTTAATTTTTGCCTAATTGCAGTGGAGCCATACTGGCCCTCTTGTATTTAATAGCTTATCTGACTACAAACGTGAGTTAATCTGGTTGACTGTTTGGTTGGCATGACAAATCACATTGCATAAGTCAGGTGAGCGATCCAGGGCCATCTTGTTATATTACTTCACACAATTATTCTCCATAACAAGATGTGTCATGCACATCACCCACCCACCTTCTCCTAAGGTCAAGGTCACAGTTTGGGTTAAACATTGTCCATCCGCATTTACGTGTCTGGGCTGTATCTTGCACATGCTTGAATGGATTTTTACATTACAGCCACCTCCCAAGCTCAAGGTTTGGACTCAAACATTGTCTGTCTGTGTATTGTCCAGGCTGTATCTTCCACATGCTTGTATGGATTTTGATATTACTTTACACAATTATTATCCATAACAAAATGAAGTGTCATGCACAACAACCAAACACTTAATCTCAAGGTCAATGTCACAGTTTTGGCTCAAATACTTCTAATTCTTTACTTACTTGTCCGGGCTGTGTTTTCCACACGCTTGAATGGATATTAACTTCACACAATTATTCTTCATAGCAATAACCAGCCACTTACTCCCAAGGTCAATGTCAGCCTTGAAGACTTTTATTGCAATTTCTTTTAATCAGGACCATTAGAAGAACATTTATGTCCAGGGGCATAATTCTTATCCTAGAAAGCAATTCAATAATCAACTGAACTGGACTAATGGCAAAGTTTAACCCTTTCCCTCATATAGACGCCTCTGCAGCAGACGGCTTTTTTTAAACAGTGACAAAAGAAGAAATTGCTCAAAACAAGCAATTTCTCCTTTTAGTTATAAGTTATCTATTCAATTAGAGATTTTCTATTTGTTGTATGAAGACAAGGGTTAACTAACACATAAGCAATTTATTATCCCCCACTTTTTCGAAGAAAAAAGGAGGGGGATATTGAAATGGCGTTGTCCGTCCATCCGTCTGTTCGTCCGTCACGTCCTTCCGTAGCCATTTCTCAGTAACTAGCTGGTAGAATTTAATGAAACTTGAAATAAATATGAACCAGCATACTGGGATGATGCCCGTCCATTGTTTTTTTGGATTGGTCAATTTTCCTCAGAAATATTGCCCTTGATATATTAAAAAATCCACGTCCACAGCCATTTCTCAGTAACTAGCTTGTAAAATTTCATGAAACTTGTTTATAAAGTGTGTACAATTTTACAATCAAATATCATCATTGTCTTTGGATGACCTTCACCATGACTTTTTGACCTTCTTTCTTATTATCCCCCGCTTTTTCGAAGAAAAAAGGTGGGTTATTAATTTGGGTTTGTCCGTCTGTTTTATTTGGAATCGAGTGTGGCAACACATCCCATCTTCGTTGTCAGTCTGTGTTGCAATTTCATGGAAGAGCAATATGTCTTGAGCGTGCTGGATGTTGCCTGTGAGCATAATTATATAGTGCTACCTTGTGTCCCAGCTTCTGTTTGAACTTTGAAAAATATATATCTGTGTTCAACTAGCGATCCCTCCGTAATCATGATGAATATTGATCAAGGGATGGAAATTTCAAATATTGGCTTTGGTTTTCAGTCCTTCAGATAGCTTAATACTTTGTACATTAAGGGGCTGACAATTGAGTCTATGTGTGAAGAAAGGTTGTGCTGTGTGCCCAGCAATCCAGGCCCCCTGGCTGCCGTGAAACAATTAGTATTCTTACATTGTTCTAAAGCCGGCGGAGTTTTCTTTAAACAAGACAAGTTCTTTAACCCTATCCCACTGGTAGACACATAAAAAGCAGACGACTTTTGAAAATATTTTGGCAAATGAGCAACTTCTGCCACAATGTTAACAATAATTAAACTTTCATTTATAGATTTTTCAAATGTTTACTACAAATTTTTCGCATGTGGAAAAGGGTCAACATAGTGGAGCAATTTTCCTCAATATGTATAATGGGGGAATAGATCGCACATATCAAGCAGATCCAAGTTTGATGTGTATAGCAGAATAAGAAATTTGCCCCAAATGTTTTCTCCTAATGCAAAAAAATACTGGAGAATGCGAAAATTGCATAAGATGTGCAATTTGCTCATTTTTCCACAATGTTTTGAAATTATTCATAGGAAATTCACAACCAATTTTAGCGGAAGAGCAAAGGCTCGTCCGTTTATTCTATGTCATTAAGGGGCATTACTAAGTAAACTAATGCCAGAGTTATGTGAATTGGTACATACATGCATATTGTCTCGAGTAACATGTGTACCATGTTTCGTTTGAAAATGTTAAACGGATTTTGAGTTATGGCAAAGGTTAACGTTTTTTGCAAGAATTTCTCCCAAGTCCAAAAAGGGGCACAAGTGAACAATTATTAGAGCAAATAGTTATGCAACGTGGTATATACATGTTTACCAAGTTTTATTTGAATATATGGAATGGTTGTTCAAGTTTTCGGACGACGCCAAGGATATCGCAATAACTACATTTTTTTCTTTGAAAAACAGACGAGCGTCGACCCTTTCTGAAAACATAGTGACAAAAGAAGAATTTGTCTACTTATTTCTGTGATGTAGCAGTTATGTCTTTGCTTTAACCCATTCCCACATACAGAAAATTTGTAGCCGACGACTTTGAAAAGGTCTACTCAAAAAGTATGGGAAATCTGTAATTGTAGGTATAATTACTGAAAATAGTTGAAAACATTGTGGCAAAAATCGTCTGCTGCAGATGCGTATATGTGGGAAAGGGTTAACTCTTTACCACATACAAAACAAGAGGCCCTATGCTCTACTGGGATGGGATTTCAAGGGCCATAATCCAGTCTTGCATGGGCGAATCTAGCTGGTTTGCGAAAGGAACCAGTCTCATGGAAACCTAACTTTTGTGTAACTACTGTGCAAGTTTGGTGAAGATCAAATTGTAAATGGAGCCTCTATTGTGTTCACAAGCTCTATTATAGCATTTTTGACAATTTCAAGGGCCATAATCCAGTCTTGCACGGGTAGATCTGGCTGGTTTGCAAAAGGAACCGAGCTCTCATGGATATCTCAACTACTGTATAAGTTTGATTGAGATACAAGCAATTGTTTACGGTCGACCGACACCATGCCAAACCTCCGATGTTGGTACATTATGTAGTTGCCCCAATTCAGTCGTCAAAGACGTTTTTTAACAGATAAATGTCGCAAGAAATTCCCAGACGTAGTTTGAGCAAATGCTGAATCGTGGTAGAAGCGATTCCTTTCAAACCAAAAATAAGATTTCCTCGAGAATAATTCAGCACCATTGGAAATGTTCACTTGTGTTCCATCATCTCATTCCTTTCCTACTTGTACATGACTAGCCACAATGTTTTCAACTCTTATTCATTGATAAAACGTCTCTTGCTTGTATGTTGGAAAGTTACTGTGAGAATTATTAAACAAAGTTGATATTACAGAAGCAAAAAGGTAAAATTGCTTTATACGTTGCAGAAAAGGGTCAAGTCACACTACTTCTTATTAGCAAATAAATATCTGCAGATTTTTAAATGGGCCTTTGTGCATTGATTGGCGTTATCCGATCCAACCGTTCTTTAGTCCGATTATTCAGCAGTGGAATATTTATAGCAAAAACATTTAGGAATTTAGGTCTTATCCTAGAAAGCAATTCAATAATCAACTGAACTGGACTAATGGCAAAGTTTAACCCTTTCCCTTATATAGACGCCTCTGCAGCAGACAGCTTTTTGAAAACAGTGACAAAAGAAGAAATTTCTCCTCTTGCCACTTTTAGTTATAAGTTATCCATTCAATTACAGAGATTTTCTATTTGTTGTATGAGGAAAAGGGTTAAAACATCTTATAAGCAATTTATTTTATCAAGAACACATCCCATCTTCATTATCCCTGGGTGACACTAGTACAATTGGAATTTTGCCTTGCCCAATGGTAATTCACCACCAATGGCCTCAAGAAGGGATTTAACCAGATTCCACGCGGCCAGAACAGAATTACATATTTGTAACCAAGGACGGTGGAAAACTGCAGCAAATCAACGCATCAATGTCAAAATAGATCTTACCAAAAATTAGTCATGCCAAACAAGTACCTATATACAATTGCTTTTATCTAGTGATAAGCAGCTCTAGTATGGGCTGTAAGGTAGAGCATAATTCATGTAAATGTTCCCATCGTCTGGATGGATTTATATATATTTCAACATCGGCTTCAAGATACGATTTGCTTGACAGAATTTTAATTCATAAAAATTCAAATATGAAACTTTGCATGTGAACATACTTGTTGAAAAATGTCCTTTTCATTTCAACAAGACACAGGACCAATCCAATTAAGATTACACGTTTGAATGGATCCCCTTTCCACAAACGAGTAATTGTCAAAATGGCAGCCGGGTAAAGCACCTTTACTAGGGGAACCGCCTACTTTCAATTATGTTCCTGCTACTCCACAACAAAATGTTTTTTACGCATCTTGTAAGAGAAAATGTCAAATACATGAAGAGAAGAGCACATCAGATGTGGACATGCAACTCAAATTTTAACTCTAGACGGATCTCCTCATTTATACAATCATGACCGATCAAGGCATCAATGGAAACTAGAGATTGCTTTTTTGAACAAGAGAGCCAAGATGGCCCTAAATCGATCACCTAATTGATAGTATATTAGTAGCAAATATTTAACTGCAAATATCTGGGAAACTTTTATCAAGGATTGCAAATGAAACTGCAAGGAGTGGACACTTCTCAAGAAACAGCTTATCAGTAAAGGCCATTTATATCTTGAAATCTAACAAGAACTTTAATAAGAATGGAATTATAAAGTTTTTGTCATTTTGCACCTTTCCTGATGCCGCCTTGCTGCCCTGTTTTTCAACGAAATCAATATGGCTTCAACAGTTTATTTAGAGTGTCACTTATATAAAGGAACATTTCTACCAAATTATCTTGCAATCGCACAAGCAGATTATGGAGGAAAAGGATTTTAAAATTTGGGTATTTTTCTCACTTTCTGATGCCGCAGCAACCAAAGTTCTCAATAGAATTTAAATCTTTGAACAATTTTGAAAGAGGACCACCAAAGGAACATTCCTGTGATGTTTTGTGGAAATTGGTCTATTGGAATGGTAGGAGTTGGTTGTCATTTGTAGCTAAAAGTTCAATTTACCCCTTTTGTGATGACGCCTGGTTGATATGATTGTGTAACCAATCAAAACGGCTTAAACAAATTAAATAGAGGATCATTACAGTAAGATTCGTATTATATTTTCTTAAAATCAGACAAACACTTTCATAAAAATGTAATTTTCAAATTTTGTCCCTTTTCTGATGCCGCCTGACTGCCATGTTTTTTGACCAATCAGTATGGCTTGAACAATTTTTATAGAGGGTCACCCAAGAAACATTTCTACCAAATTATATTTGAATCTGACAGGCAGATTCGGAGGAGAAGATTTTTAAAGTTTGGACATTTTGTCCCCTTTCTGATGCCGCAGCAACCAAAGTTCTCAATGGAATTTAAATCTTTGAACAAATTTGAAAGAGGACCACCAAAGGAACATTCCTGTGATGTTTTGTGGAAATTGGTCTATTGGAATGGTAGAAGTTGGTTGTCATTTATAGCTAAAAGTTCAATTTACCCCTTTTGTGATGACGCCTGGTTGCTATGACTGTGTAACCAATCAAAACGGCTTTAACAAATTAAATAGAGGATCATTAAAGTAAGATTCGTATTATATTTTCTTAAAATCAGACAAACACTTTCATAAAAATGGAATTTTCAAATTTTGTCATTTTGCCCCTTTTCTGATGCCGCCTGACTGCCATGTTTTTTGACCAATCAGTATGGCTTGAACAATTTTTATGGAGGGTCACCCAAGGAACATTTCTACCAAATTATATTTGAATCTGACAGGCAGATTCGGAGGAGAAGATTTTTAAAGTTTGGACATTTTGTCCCCTTTCTGATGCCGCAGCAACCAAAGTTCTCAATGGAATTTAAATCTTTGAACAATTTTGAAAGAGGACCACCAAAGGAACATTCCCGTGATGTTTGGTGGAAATTGTCCTTGTGGTTCAGGAGGAGATGATGTTTAAAGCTAAAAGTTAACGCCGGACGGACGGACAAAAAGTGATCAGAATAGCTCACCTTGAGCCTTTGGCGATCTAAAAAGCAGTTGTCTCCCCATTTGTGTGGTCGTAGGGGAAGAGAAATGGAGATGAATTTTGTAGTTTTGGACTGGAGATGAAGCAACAGTGACAATCCTCAGTTATTGAGCGGAAACCATTTTTCAGCTGAAGGTTACCATGACCTTTGACCTCAAAATCAATAGCGGTCATTTTCTGGTGGTGACCAACCTGCACACCAAGTATGAAGTTCCTGGGCCCAAGCAATCTTCAGTTATTGAGCGTAAACCATTGAAGTTCCTGGGCATAAGCGTTCTTGAATAAAAAACATTTTTCAGCCGAAGGTTACTGACCTCGACCTCAAAATCAATAAAGGTCATCTACTGGTTAGGACCAACCTGCACACCAGATAAGAAGTTCCTCGACATTAGCATTCTTTAGTTATTGAGCGGAAACAATTTTTCAGCTGAAGGTTACCATAACCTTGACCTCAAAATCAATAGAGGTCATCTGCTGTAGTTGACAAACCTGCACACAAACTTCCATGGCCAAAGCATTCTACAGTTATTAAGCAAAAACAATATTTCAGCTCATTGTTACTGTGACCTCAAAATCAATAAGGGTCATCTAGTGGTTAGGACCAACCTGCACACCAGGTATGAAGTTCCTCGATATGAGCATTCTTTAGTTATTGAGCGGAAACCATGACCATGACCTTTAACATAGTGACCTCAAAATCAATAGTGGTCATCTGCTGGTGATGACCAACGTGCACACCAAGTATTAACTTGGCCAAAGCATTCTAGTTATTAAGGAAAAATAATTTTTCAGCTCAAAATCAATAGGAGTCTTCTCCTGGGCATGGCCAACCTGCATACCAAGTATGGAGTTCCTCCGCCCAATCGTTCAGTTATTGAGCGGAAACCATTTTTTACCTCACAAGGTCATTAATAGGGGTCATGACCAACCTGCATACCAAGTATGAAGTTCCTACAACCAAGCGTTCTTCAGTTATTGAGCGGAAACAAGTGTGATGGACGTGACCTAGGGGTTATTTGCTGGTGGTGACCAACCTGCACACCAAGTATGAAGTTCCTGGGCCCAAACAAAAACAATTTTTCAGCTCAAGGTCACTTTGACTTTAGACCTCAAAATTAATAGGGGTCTTCTACTGGGCATGGCCAACCTGCATATAAAGTATGGAGTTCCTCGGCCAAAGCGTTCTTCAGCGGAAACCATTTTTTACCTCACAAGGTCACTATGACCTTTTGTTATCAAAATCAATAGGGGTCAGCTACTGGTTATGACCAACCTGCATACCAAGTATGAAAGTCCTACGCCCAAGCGTTCTTCAGTTATTAAGCGGAAACGAGTGCGACAGACGGAAGGAACGGGCAAAAACAATGTCACCCCCATGTATGGGGGGGGAGACATGATAATCTATCAAGTCGTCCATTTGATACAAGTAGTTATGGATCTTAATTATAGAAGATGTTGAAAGAACAATACAAATTTTCTTTTAGATTTCTTATTCACATTCATTTATACATTTCCATTAGAATACAATAGAAAATATCTGACACGTCACTTTCAACTCCAAGCACCACCAATTCCCACCTCCAACGTTTCGTTTCTCAGCCATACCTGCGAGAAAGATACAAAAAAATGTCTGTAAGATATAGTATATACTTTTTTTAATTTAATTTAATAGCAAATATCTTGAATTAAAATTGAGTCCAGGTATCCAGACTATTTTTACCGAAAAGAAATTTTAGAAGTACCAGGATAAGAGACATTTCAAAATTAAATTTTCATGTGGATTTCTCGAGACACTTTTATATTTAAAGAAAATCGATCTTTTCCGACATACAGGTCTGCATCAGATGACCAAGAAAACCGGTAAAAAATATGGAATTATAATTATTGAATAAACTTGCTAAATTAAAAGTGTGGCAAAAGAAAGCATTGCTCAAGAGCAAATTATCCTTTTCGATAAAACATTTTCAAACATCAAAATGCCTCCACATGTTGGAAAGAATCAAGAAATTACTTGCTACACAAAACTTATATAACACGCCCCCTTCTATCACGCGTACAAGTCCATAATTCAAAAGTATTTTAGTGACTACATACCTTTCCAAATTTATTCAAAATATAAATATCAAAATATTCCTTTAATAGTGAATTTCACTGGTCTGTCACAAATTTCACATTCATAAATCCAAAGTTTCAAATAAATCCCTTTGAAAGTGAAACAACTACATGGTAATTATTTCCAAACACTTTAATTTTTTGTCATTCTAGATTTGTTTCTTTTATTTTTGTAGATAAATTCCTTTACTCTAGCTGTATGTAGCAGTTTCTTTGACGAGAGAAAATACAAGACAAATTGCTTGCCTCAAAATGCAGGCTTGATAAAAGTTCTCAACCTTTACCAACTGGATTTTGATTTTCAAACATGGCCTTTAATTTACCTTTGTCTGTCCATGGTCCACTTGTCTGACTGGTCAGGTTGGATGTTGTTACCCCATTGAACACATGCCACATTATTATCAGTCTTTTTTTTTAAACACAAAAATAAACTTCCAGACAGAAAAAGGAAGTTTTCTACTATCTACATATATCCAAACACAAAAATGTGCTGCTCAATTTGAGCAACAGGTATCGCAAGTAAAATGCAATGTTAAAATTAAATTCAAATACAATCAATTCACTGAAAAATAAATACTTCTAGTTTATACGGTTTTACAAGACATCAATATTTTCTTTGCAATATTTTTTTTTCCATGTAATAGACCATTTTAGAATGCTTTTGCTCATTTTCATTTTTTTAAAATTGACATGGCATTTTGATGGTATTATGCCTCGGAGTGGTTCATTCCTTCCTCAGTTTCTATTGAGACAGAGAGAAAGAACAAAAAATAAATTAATAAGAGCGGTGAAGTAAATACATAACATGTGAACGAGTCCAGGCAGTGTCCGCCCTAAAACTTCATTTTTTGTTTTGTTAGATCTTCTGATTTGGCAATTTGATACACCAAACCAATTACTAGATTTACACCTACATTTACCTTTTTCAATGATTAAAATTTGACATGCTTTTTATCGTTGTCTAAAGCAAAAGCACAAGGGTGAAACTCTGTCACACATTTGAACCAAGACTTTTTGCTAGTTGAAAAAGCAGGACTTTCAGACAGAAAAGCAAGTTCTTCAAACAACAGTATTTTCATTGCGAACTGACAGTCACAAGCATGTTGCAAACATCTCATTTAAGTTCAATGTCTGAAAACGGAATTCCATCCCTGTGCAAGGAAAATTTACTAGTAATGCCATAGTAGAATGAACAATAATTCAAATCATGTATGCAGACACTGTCTGAAACCCATTCGCCTATACATAAAAGACACAACTAGGACAGCGCCATATTATTATTACCACATCATGAATACGATCAGTCAATACTGAAGATGACCTGCTTTCAAACGTATTCATTCTTGTCAATGAAGTATGGACAAAATGAAATTTCTTATAATTAAAATTTTGCATTGCTCAAGTTTTCACACTTTACCCCCCTCTCAAACTAATTTTCTTTGGTTAATACTTGTTTATGTTGCATGTTGCAAGTGTGTGAACTGCAAAAAACAGTCTTGTAGCACTACATATGAATATTGTTACCACAAAAGAAAACAATCATTATTTCACACCAAATTGCGCATATGCACCGTTTTGTAATGACGACTTAACCGCCCACAGAAAAAATCTTAACACACTTGTGCCACTGCATGGTGCACAGGTATAAATTATTATACCAAGGTCGATCTCTGTGCCAACGTATATTTGAAAATATTTAGATCAATTTATCAAGAAAATCTCGGAATGAAAGAATAATTAAATAGGTATTATTGTTGGAAAACGTTTAAACGTACCAAACCTGTTTGAACAGGATCTGAAGATAAAATGTTAATCCCCCCCTTGTGTGAAAACCTCACCATTGCATCATTTTAATTTAACAAGCAAATGCATATTTCCACAAAATCGCTAAATATCTTGCTTATGAATGCAGTATGTTTGTTGTTCATATTTTACATTGAAATAGCCCACGCTTTCAAAATTGTTATGTATTTACCTTCACAAACAAAGCCAAATGATGTAGGATCAAAAAGAACAATTTTGAAACAACATTGTTTAATAATGACAAATGATTTATTCCAGATTTCAATAGAAAATATGATAGCCAAAATATTAGAAAAGGCATGCCATGTTATTTGATTGGTTTGTCAAGATTGAATTTACAGATGTCAAATCTGAAATGTGAAAAAAATATGCCAAACCATCATGCCCAACATGTACATGTAAAAAAAAAAAATTAATTTTAACAATTTTATGAAATTTCACATGATTAGAACAAACAAGAATGCGCCATAGTTATACAGAATGACACACAAAATGCATTCACAACATTAATTCTACAGTAAGTTACAAGTCGTAGTAACAAACTGCCGAGACATTGAACGAGACCAAATTTGGGATAAATGGTCTTTAAGTTACCAAGTGCATTTAACTAAAATGTTTACCATATATTTCAGGAGAATTTTCCTTTTTGTTCGATATCTTCGACAAATAAATTTCTATTTACAAATCAGCATTGAGTGATCCCAAAATGATCAAAGCATGCTGCCGCTTAGGTCGCGAAACTGCCAAATAAAAATCTTTCAATATATTATAAAGTTCGAGGGATCAAATCCGCTTAGTCCAAAATGCATCATTTCATATAAATCCACATTCTCTTAAAAATTTGGTAGAATCCAGCAGATGAAGAGTTGTTAAAATGTACATTTTTAATGTAAAAGACCATTTTGTTTGACGGGTCCTATTCGTTCCAAATGGAGGTATAAATCTATTGCAAGTGGCTTCCAAATGCACCACTCCTTTATGATCTATACCGACACAGACTCACTGACAAAAAGTTACCACATGGACACTGCTAAAAATTTCATAGGTATGGCTATTTACAAGTGGTGCTTTTAACGTGACTCCCTATCGACCCTGTGTCGATTGTTTGTACTTGGATGGGTATTAACTTAAGATATTTCCCTAGGCTAACCCCAATTTTGACCATACGAGTCTTGGTACCACTGGGCATCACCCTCACCACTGTAACCTGAACCATACCCACTCTGACCAAGAGGTTGTTGGGCAATTGGCTGGGCACCCCATTCATTGGTTGTAGAACGCCTTTTTGCTTGTTGTCCACCGGCGCTCGCCTCCGGAGCTTTCCTCTTGCCCCCTCTGTTGTTCTGCTGGCCTCTACCTGGTCCACTGGCTCCTCTCCCTCGCATCATTCCTCGTCCCCTGGCAGCTCCACGCATACCCCGCGCAGCAGCTGGACCCCCTCTAGGTCCACCGCGGGGTGGGACCCCTCCTCGGCCTCTCGCGTTCTGGATAAAACAAAACACGAAATTTTAAATTAAAGCTCTGGTTTGTAAAACACAATATAACATAAAATCAACAAACAAAACATGAAAAACTAATAAAAAACACAACTTAAAACAGCATAAATTAGAAACATGGAAAGTCCTAGACAACAAAAAAGTATTCTCATTTGAAATCTTCTTCATGAAAGCTGCCATCAAACTTCACTTTTGATGATGTAAAGGAATAGTAAAAATTTATGAAGAAAGCCTACACAACAAAGATGCCTTGCGAACAACTTGATTGTTTTGGGTTTAGGAGAGATGCTGTCAATACCATGCCATCTGCTCGAGCTCAAGAGTTGCACCATACGTTCAGACCCTTTCAGCAATTGAATGCTCCCATCCATAAGGGCAGGTTCAAAGAGGAGTGACCAATAATGATCAACTGGCTTCAATTTACTATTGACTAGGACCTCATTAGCAAAAGTTTAAAAATGTCATAATGAAAGTAAAATTAATGAACATTTTTGTTAACAAAATACAATTTCTTAAGGAAATCATGTGAATGTTTTTAGTACAAGCTAACAGTGTAAAACGGTCAAACATCAACAACAAAGTGTGCTGATAAACTATTAAGATACTCACTGGCATCATACGTCCACCTCGTCCTCCGTGGCCCCTCATTGGGGGTGGGGCATAACCACCGTAACCATAACCATCATCATAGTAGGGATCGTAGCCATAATAGCCATCATCATAAGCTTCTGTATAAAAGAGAATTGTCAGTCATAAAACACCCCCGAACTTAAAAATCTATTTACTTTTCAATTTTTTATCCAAGTGTTAACAGCAATTAATCCAAAATTTTGCAAATGTAAAATGTTAAATTAACTGACTAAGCTTAAAACAAATCAATTGTAAAAATGGCATTAAAATAACATTGGGCAAATCGAAATTAATCCTTTCTGTTGGAGATTACTTCAGAACATTGCGCTACAGTAAATCTCGCCAAGTGGGGAGTTTCATAGTTTGCCTTTATTGATTACCCTCAAACCCTTTCTTGTTGGAACTCCAAAGAATGCTATCATTGAGATGATTCTTCAGAGTACACACAACATAGGGTTTAGTGGGGTCACTAGAAAGATATTGTTAGGAAGACTTTATTCCTTCTCCTTATCTTGGCCTCTGGATACATACCGTGTGGTTGCTGGAATCTCTGTCTACCTCCTCGGCCACCTGGTCCCATTCTATGTTGAGGTGGTGGTGGTGGGCCCCAGTAATCATCATAACCACTGAAATAAAATATTTCAAATTTATCAGCAACAGTTGAGCAGCCCTTTTCCAACATTGTCTCTTTTAACCCTTCCCCATATACAAAAAATCTGCAGCAGAGGACTTTAAAAACATAAACAATATGAAATCTCTATAAATGAGAGTTTAATTATTAAATGGAGTTGAAAACATTGTGGGAATTAGAGAATTTGCTCGTTATGAGGAAGCATCCACATGTGGGAAAGCATTCAGAACATGTAAAAAATATACACACAAGTATATTGTTATTTTCCTAAATAAAGTTTAAGATGATCGCTACAGTTTCATCATTTTTTAAAAGCATAGCATATTACCTAAACTACCGAATCATGAAATCAAACAAGAGCACTGCGTACGGCACAGACGCTCGACTGATAGAAAACAGAAGAAAAAAAAGCTGAGCTAAACAAAAATCCTTAACCGGACGACCACGCCGCCGACCCCAGGGTCATGACAATAGCTCTCGTTTTTTCAAAAGTCGAGCTAAAAATGGGACCTTCAATTATGACCGATACCTGCAATATAACAGATTTTAAGAAGAAATAGCATAGGTGGTCGGTATTAATTTGTGGAAACCCAAGAACAAACTCTAAAGAACCATCTCAGTGAGACAATGCCTCCGAGTAACAACAACATAGGGTTGATTTAATCAAATAATAAAGGAGATATCGCAGGACAAACACTTTCTGACGCCTCTGCAGTAGACGGTGTTTTGAAAACATAGTGACAAAAGAAGAAATTGCACAAAATGTGCAATTTCTCCTTTTGCCACAATGTTTTCCACTTTTTATCATTGATTTTCTATTTTTTGACAAAATACGTTCAAAGTCGTCTGCTGCAGAATTGTCGTAACAGGGAAAGGGTTAATACTCCTTATTCAGACAGTCCTCTGGAAATATAACGGGAGATAGTGGTAAATCTCAACTACCATCCATGCACAAAATGGGGGCACAACATAACAAATTCAACATTTCCAATATTCTGTATGAAGTACATACCCATAGAAGCCCCCTGGACCTCTGGACATCATCATTCTTTGCTGATGTAATTTTCTCTGTTCTTTTTTCTTGTTTTCTGTGACTGGTTTGGCTAAGGATACTTCCATGGGCAGTTTACCCAACATCTGTTTGAACAATTAAAAATCTTATACATTTTAAACTTTACCTTATAATATATTGAAAGGAAATAAACTCCTGCAGAAACTAAAGTTGTAACTGTAATATGCTGCACTGGAAGGAAAGCATTAATTGAAAACTTGTAACAACAAAAAGTTCCTCCAGGACACAGGAGTTTGTATTCTATGAAGCATTTCACATATTAAATAAGTATAAATCTTTCTTTTTATAAATCACACAAATAGTTATGTTTCTGAAATTTAGTGAACAATAAAGAATGAATATTTAAGCTCGTGGAATCCCAGTATTAACTATTTGCCCTTTTTTAAAACCTAGTACAGAAAGATAGCTGCACTAGAACCTCAAAGGCACATTCTATATTCAAATTTTTCTACATCAAAGGGTAAATGTGTATACATACAACAAATATTTTTATAAATATAAATCTCACTTTTTATACAATTATACACATAGTTAATGTTTCTGAAATTTAGTGAACAATAAAGAATGAGTATTTATGCTCGTGGAACCCCAGTATTAACTATTTGCCTTTTTTTAAAAACCTAATACAGAAAGATAGCTGCACTAGAACCTCAAAGGCACATTTTATTTTCAAATGTGTCTAGGATGATTACAATTCATTGCCAACATTTGTTTTCAAAATGTGTCTACATGAAAGGTTAATTGTATATACAACACATATTTTCACATATTGAATTAATATAAATCTCACGTTTTATACAACTATTAAACATGATTAATGTTACTGAAATTTAGTGAACAATAAAGAATGAGTATTTATGCTCGTGGAATCCCAGTATTAACTATTTGCCTTTTTTAAAAACCTAATACAGAAAGATAGCTGCACTAGAACCTCAAAGGCACATTCTATATACAAATTTGGGTCAGATGATAATAATAATTCATTTCAAAATTTGTCTACATGAAAGGGTAAATGTGTTTATACAACACATACATTTTCTCAAATTAATCTCACTTTTTATACAATTATACACAAGAGTTAATGTTTCTGAAATTTCGTGAACAATAAAGAATGAATATTTATGCTCGTGGAATCCCAGTATTAACTATTTGCCTTTTTTAAAAACCTAATACAGAAAGATAGCTGCACTAGAACCTCAAAGGCACATTTTATTTTCAAATGTGTCTAGGATGATTACAATTCATTGCCAACATTTGTTTTCAAAACGTGTCTACATGAAAGGTTAAATGTATATACAACACATATTTATTTTCACATATTGAATTAATATAAATCTCACGTTTTATACAACTATTAAACATGATTCATGTCTCTGAAATTTAGTGAACAATAAAGAATGAGTATTTATGCTCGTGGAACCCCAGTATTAACTATTTGCCTTTTTTTAAAAACCTAGTACAGAAAGATAGCTGCACTAGAACCTCAAAGGCACATATTATATTCAAATTTGGGTCAGATGATAATAATAATTCATTTCAAAATGTGTCTACATGAAAGGGTAAATGTGTATATACAACACATACATTTTCTGAAATTAATCTCACTTTTTATACAATTATACACAGAGTTAATGTTTCTGAAATTTAGTGAACAATAAAGAATGAATATTTATGCTCGTGGAATCCCAGTATTAACTATTTGCCTTTTTTAAAAACCTAATACAGAAAGATAGCTGCACTAGAACCTCAAAGGCACATTTTATTTTCAAATGTGTCTAGGATGATTACAATTCATTGCCAACATTTGTTTTCAAAACGTGTCTACATGAAAGGTTAAATGTATATACAACACATATTTATTTTCACATATTGAATTAATATAAATCTCACGTTTTATACTTGTAACTATTAAACATGATTCATGTCTCTGAAATTTAGTGAACAATAAAGAATGAGTATTTATGCTCGTGGAACCCCAGTATTAACTATTTGCCTTTTTTTAAAAACCTAGTACAGAAAGATAGCTGCACTAGAACCTCAAAGGCACATATTATATTCAAATTTGGGTCAGATGATAATAATAATTCATTTCAAAATGTGTCTACATGAAAGGGTAAATGTGTATATACAACAAATACATTTTCTGAAATTAATCTCACTTTTTATACAATTATACACAGAGTTAATGTTTCTGAAATTTAGTGAACAATAAAGAATGAATATTTATGCTCGTGGAATCCCAGTATTAACTATTTGCCTTTTTTAAAAACCTAATACAGAAAGATAGCTGCACTAGAACCTCAAAGGCACATTTTATTTTCAAATGTGTCTAGGATGATTACAATTCATTGCCAACATTTGTTTTCAAAACGTGTCTACATGAAAGGTTAAATGTATATATACAACACATATTTTCACATATTGAATTAATATAAATCTCACGTTTTATACAACTATTAAACATGATTCATGTCTCTGAAATTTAGTGAACAATAAAGAATGAGTAATTATGCTCGTGGAACCCCAGTATTAACTATTTGCCTTTTTTTAAAAACCTAGTACAGAAAGATAGCTGCACTAGAACCTCAAAGGCACATATTATATTCAAATTTGGGTCAGATGATAATAATTCATTTCAAAATTGGTCTACATGAAAGGGTAAATGTGTATATACAACACATACATTTTCTGAAATTAATCTCACTTTTTATACAATTATACACAGAGTTAATGTTTCTGAAATTTAGTGAACAATAAAGAATGAGTATTTATGCTCGTGGAACCCCAGTATTAACTATTTGCCTTTTTTTAAAAACCTAATACAGAAAGATAGCTGCACTAGAACCTCAAAGGCACATTCTTTATTCAAATTTGTGTCTAGTATGATTACAATTCATTGCCAACATTTTTTTCAAAATGTGTCTACATGAAAGGTTAAATGTATATACAACACATATTGAATTAATATAAATGTTATTATGATCTCACGTTTTATACAATTATTACACATGATTATTGTTACTGAAATTTAGTGAACAATAAAGAATGAGTATTTATGCTCGTGGAACCCCAGTATTAACTATTTGCCTTTTTTAAAAACCTAATACAGAAAGATAGATGGCTGCAATAGAACCTCAAAGGAAAATTTTATATTAAAATTTGTGTCTAGGATGATTACAATTCATGGCCCAACAATGGTTTCAAAACTTGTCAGCATGAAAGGGTTGTAAATGTGTATACAACACATATTTTCGCAAATATAAATCTCACTTTTTATACAATTATTACACACGATTCATGTCTCTGAAATTTAGTGAACAATAAAGAATGAACATTTATGCTCGTGGAACCCCAGTATTAACTATTTGCCCTTTTTTAAAACCTAGTACAGAAAGATAGCTGCACTAGAACCTCAAAGGCACATATTATATTAAAAATTCATGACCAAAATTGTTTTCAAAATTTATCTGCACAAAGGAAAGGGTAAATGTGTATACAACAGATGTCAAAAGAAAGGGGGAAAATCAAATTAAACACTAGCAATTTCAAACAAGTTCACAATGAAAAATCAAAATAATTTGCTTCAGATTTTGTGTAATGCTGCTTTCAACAGCTATGGTTATATCACGACGGATAGGACAGTTCATAATGGTCCAACAGACCTAGATGGAGATAAAAATATGCAAGATATAAAACAAATTCCATCACACCTGCTGGTTCTCAAGAGTTGCATCGACTCCCATCATTCCGACCCATTTTAATGATTTAGCAGACTCTTACTGTGCCGTAAGAGCAAGACAGCCTTTTTTTTTTTTTTTTAAATAACACCTTAAAGTTAACTTACCGCACCATTCAGTGCATCCAATGCTGCATCGGCACCATCTCTACTGTCAAAGTGCACAAACCCGTAATCTTTGATTTTTTTGACCCGTTCAACAGTACCATGTTTGGAGAATTCTTCCTTGATCATTTCTTCCGTCACCTCAGAGGTAAGGTTTTTCACATACAACACTTTAACCTAGAATAAACATTAAGGGTAGACATATTGCAGCAGAGAATCGTACGTGAAAACTGGCCAAAATTTCTTTATAAAACAATTGAATCAATACATATAAACTTCATTAGGAAAGAATCGACAAACTTTGATGACCAAGAAGTGATCCACTATTGTTTCCCTACTAAGATGTTTTATTTAACCCTTTCCCTCATAGACGCTTTCTGATGCCTCTGTAGCAGACAGCTTTTTGAAAACAGTGACAAAAGAAGAAATTGCTCAAAACGAGCAATTTCTCCTTTTGACACAATGTTTTCCACTTTTAGTCATGTTCAAAGTTGTCTGCTGCAAAATTGTCGTATTAGGGAAAGGGTTAATATACACCAACTTACTTTAGACATGGTATCATTATCTGGTTCTTCCACTGGGTCAGCCCAGTCTACAATAATGTCACAATTCCAGACTTTCACTCTCCCTGATTGAAGCTTTCTTTTGGCTGTTGATGCAGTTTTGTGGGAATCATAGTCCAAAAAGGCAAAACCTCTATTTTTCTGGTTTTCTTTTTCAGCCGATTTGTAGATAATTACATCTGCAAGTCCCTCTAAAAATAAAAATAATAATTTTTAACTAGAAAACAAGCTTCAAATGATGAAATATTATGTTCGTTTAATTGGGGGTTTTCATTTTCAACATTATTCCATTGTTCAGAAAGTTATTTTCCCCATTTTTCATTGCTTTCAACATGTGTTTAATCATTATAAATACATTAATCTAAGGAGTTTTAATTGTTTTGTCCAAATGTTAACAGTAGGAAAGGATTGCTGAAAAATGAATTTTATGATGAACTACATGTAGAACTTAGTGAGCATTCTTAAATAGTGAGAAACGCTTGTGGAGTTCAACTATCTTCTGTATGCCTTGTTTGACACTATGTACAGAAATCAACTGTACAAGTAACACAAAGGCAATCAACAGTGCTTGGATTATTATTGATTGAAGTTCAAAACCCGGACGTCTTCAGGTCAGCAACCCGTCCAAGTTGTTGATGTTCTTTTCTCAACATCTTGATTAAGATGTCCTAAGCTTACTCATATTTTTGGAACTCGCATTTCCCATATACAACAAATATGAAGCCGACAACTTTTGTGTTAGAAAGAGATGTTGCTTTTGATTGAAAAATGACATCTTTTGCCCTCTCAAGTTTTTAACTCGATTCAAAAGCTATCCGGTCATTTACAGACATTTCCATAATTGCCATGTGCAGGAAAGGGCTAAAATATTGGCTCAAGCAACATGTTGAGAAAGGGTAAGAATAATTCCAATTCCAATAATAGTTTAAAACGCCCATCACTATACATGAATTGTCCATTATAGGACGAGTAGACAAATTCATATAAAAGCTTTTACATTTTTTTCAAACTGAGTATGTCACAATTAAAATAGATCTGATAAATCATAATGTATAGCCATTGCCCACCTGTTCTTTTTGAGAATTCTTCTAGGATCTCTTCTTGAGTTTTGCTTTTTGGGATATTTCCCACAAATAAACGCTGATTGGCTACCGAGATATTTGCCTTTAATGACTTTCCTGGCTTGATTTCAAATCCCTCCAACTGTAAAAGAACAATTAATTAACTGTCTGGGTTAGAAATTAACTTTTTTGGCAGGTAACAAAATAAACCAAAACATATGCAGGCTTTTTATCTAATGACCCGAGGTTACTTGTTTAAAACTTAATTAATGTGCATCAACTAACACGCTTGGTTATTTTAGTGTGGGGTAATGTAATGTGTAATTTATTTATTGGGAGTTTTACGCCGCTTTCAACATTATTTCAGTTATATCACGGCGACAGTTCACTTATTCATGATCATATATATTTTTTTTTTTTTACAGGTAGCAAGTTTTAGCTACTGACCTTTTTGGCAGGTAGCAAGTCGCAGTAAAAAATTTGCTACTTTTTATTTTGAATATTGCTGTGTAATTTGAATTTGGCACAAAGATTGCACACAGGGTCGGTTTTCTATATATTCATGATTTTGCATTACTGATAAATCAATGCAAAAATACTTTAATAGAATAAGTTCACATAAAAACTGTCAAGACCAAAGCACAACAAATATTTAAATAATTTTAAGAGCTATAATACAAAATGTTATTTTCAATTTGGAGACATGCCTAGCAATCAATATATTTGTATCCTCACCTGTTTGACGCACTGTTCTGCCCCAGCCCTGTCGACGAAAGTGACAAAACAGTACCCCCTATTGAACCCAGACATAGGATCCATCATCAATCTTAGATCCCATACTTTTCCACTTTCTTCTACAAGAGGTATTAGTTCATCTTCAAACACGTCTTTGGGGATTTTTCCAACAAACACCTGTTAATGTAAAAACAATATTTTTAAGTACAACTTGAAATTTCCGAGAAAAAACTAAAACGGATTCCCTTTTCTGAATTGAAATTATCATTGCAATTTTCCTGTCATGTTAAGTTAAACAAATGACTACTTAAACATTTTCAAACACTAATAAAACCCGACTTTGGAAATAATCACAGCAAGGGCTCAAAATATCCTCAAGTTTAAGACTTGTGCATGCCATTACCACACTGACAAACAGCCAACACTTTCAAGGTTTTGGATTCCAGGCATCCTAATCTACAAGTATTATATGGCCAGTACAAAGGATAGAAACAAAATTGATTGTTGCTTTTAGGATGAAAGTCTTCAACTCGTTTAAAGAAATACATGATCTTCATGCCCGAGACAGGGGGAAAAGGGCAAGGTGGTTCCAATTGTCCGATAGTCTTATAACTATATAATCTTACAAGTCAGAGCTCTAGAGATAAGGACGACGAACAAGTATTCACTCACATTTTTTTCACTAGAAACACATTGAAAATAATTTTCATATGTAGTGTTACGTATTAAGAAACCAATTTTACTTCCAACATTTGTTATTTATTTGCGTACAGATTCATTGGCATGTTTAACTTTTTTATTTTTATTTTTACCCAGTAGAATAATTTCCCGTTATGCCATACATGTGTATATATACGACAATATCAAACTTGTTCGATTTATTCCAACAACCATCAATTCGAGTGCGCGCTCTATTGGTTCCCAGCGTGCCCTTCTCCAAATATTACAAAAACATGTCGGACGCAAAAGCTTGATCAGGCCGATTTAAGGTTTATGCTGTAAATACAGCTTCATAGTACTTTTTTTCCCCACTCTAACAGACGAAGAAAAGACATTTGTAAATAAAATATTGGAAATGTAGTACAACTTGGCATTTCAGATCAGTTTGTCCACCTGCCCAGTCTTATACGAGCAAATTCAAGTTGAAAGAATCTTCTAACAACATTGTGTAAGCAATATGTGAACAGTGTAGATCTTGATCAGATTGTGTGTATGCCACAACAAGCAGTTTACCATTTGGTGCTAAAATACTTCTTCAAGTTTTGTAATGTCAGTAAGTGAAATGTGACATGTATGGAAAATGGATCCCTTATGGGTCCAATCTCTTGCTAAATTGGGTTGGTCCAGGATTGGAATACGTTTAAAGGGTTCTAAGGTTGTTTTCAATGACTTACCTCGTGACCTGATCCAGGCTGTTGTTGTCCGTCCCAGTCTGGTGGGGGACCACCATATTTTCTCTGTCCTGTAGTAACATCAAGTGTGTATCCAGATTTATCAAGGATTTCCTGAAAGATATATCATGAATACTGGGCATACTGGTACATGCAATTTACCTATAACAATTATAAATATTCACTTCACAATTACAATGTTGCTGCGCATGTGCAAAGTAAGGAAAACATTTTGCCTGGTTGGGCGCATGAATTTCAAAGTTACCGGCAATGGAATTGTGACAAAACATGTGTAACAACCTAAATATTTACCAAAGAGTTCATTTTGTGGTCAAGTGTAGCAAAAAGATCACTCAAATGACACAAAAGCTTGTTTGATGTGGGTTGGATTTCTAATTTTAACTAGCAACATATTGACAACAACTGATCATGAGAAATCAAAGACTTACAACATAATCTCTCCTGGGAAAATGACAAGATGAGCTAAAGAACAGTCTTAAAGGTTAATTTTGAGGTCACACACAACTTGAAAAAGCTTAAATGTCAACGGTCTAAGATCATGTAGTCGCCCTTGTGTTAGAAATCATCTCTGTTAAGCTGCTTTCGACAAGTTTAGACTATCAGTGAAGACCCAAGTTTTAACTAGATATATTTATCAGTCATTCTTCCAAATAAATTAAGATACAATACATACTACTGAAGTATGGCAAGGACATTAAATAAATGTATATATATCAGATAACAGGATGATAGTTACTTTAATTTTATCTGGATCAGGTCCCTTTGGAGTTGCTCCTGTACCTCCTCCCTTACTTTTCTGTCTAAATGTTTTCATTTGTCCACATAAAAATGCACTTTTATTTGTAACATGTTCGAGACTGCTTTCTGTGAACTGTTTCAGCACCTTTACTGCATCATCGGCAGGGAATTCTTTGAGAGCATCCAGCGCCCTCTCGTCTAGCTCGGAGTGAGCTAGTTTACCTGTAAAGCGGATGGAAATGGTTTTTATCATTATCAAACGCAAAACACTAATCTTATAAAAGATTGTGTAAGGTTCAATGTCACAGCATTTAATACATGTGAACTGCAACAAAACATTTATCCAGGACTTTGTTGTCAGTTAACTGCCCATGAAAAATGGAAGACATGCTTCTTGAATCAACATTTGTGAGTTTGATTTCAGAGGGACTGGGAAATGCAAATTTTCACAATGACAAGTCTAATTATTGATTTCAAGTGCCAAATGATTCATCTCTAATTATGTGGTCCGTTTTCCCCCCCCCCACAATAAATGAGCACTGTCTGTAGAAAGGTTTCTTGTTGCATATGCAAGCATAGAAGACTATGGCATAAATGCTGTATCTCAATCTCAGTTTATCCAGTAGACTGAACAATTTGTTATACATATAAATAGTCACCATTGCAATTTGACAAATCAACATCCGAGATGAAGCTGCACAGAGTAATTATCTCATTTTATACTATGCCATTCTCAAAATGTATCATGATACAAATACATTTGTAGTAAACAAAGTGGAAAGTATTTGAAACAGGTTCAATAATGCTCCGGTTTTTTTAACTTTAGATTTAGAAAAATGCTTTTATTTACCTGTTGAGTAAATTTGTTCTAGTTCTTCTGCTACCTTTTTTGATATTCCATATTCTACCAAAAATTTATATTCCTCAGATCTTAGGTTTTCATCTGGTTCCATCTTTACACCATTTGCAGTCATCTGTTTTAAAGGGAGAAAAAGATAATATATAATATATCAAAACGACATTAACATTTACCTTGGGACAACCTGCTCCACTCCACTCCTGGAGCTATTTTGGGAAAAGGAAAGTAAAACATGTAAGTTGAAGCTATTTCTGATGACCTTTTTTTTTTAAAATAAACTTAACCCACAATGCTCCCAAAAATCCTACCCATTGTTGTGAGGGATATTTGGATCATTTGGTGTGGTCAATTAATTTTCACTCCCATAAGTAAATTATAAATAGCAATTTAAACTATAAACAAACATGCCTCATGTGATAAGTTGACCAAACAATGTGATTAAGTGTAAAATGAATCTGTTGCATCATTTAGAAACGTGTACAACCGAACTTCGGAAAATATTCAAGAATCAATTATACCAAAACATTTTGGAAAAAATAAAAGTTAACATTTTCAAATGTTGTTTACTCAGTTTTTGATTTGTGAGGTCCGGTAACAATAGCCCGACTTTTCTTGTTCGAAAAAACAGACGAGCTATAAATACTAGAAAATCGATTTAACTATCAACAATGTGGACAGGAAAGTCAGATGTATGTACATGAAATTAAATATTCAACCAAAAGTCTACAATCTAGACATACGACAAGTACTGTACCGTATAATTTGCAAATGACGTCAGGTCAAATTTGGTCGACGTCGACTTCACAATGGAACCGAGCGGTTCACTTGACAGAATGAATCTCAAGTTGCAGACAAAACCATCAATATTATATACCTTTATTTTAAGCACCCGACATCACATCACAAAAGCACAAACAATAAACTCATTTATTTTGAAAACTGCAGAGGCGCTCGAAAACATTCGGGTATACAATTCATTTATAAACAATGTATGGTTTTTTTTAGACAAAGAAATTGACCCATGGTTTTTTGTGAACCCACGCGGCCATCAATATCGGCATTTTTCCTGCAAAAAAAGCAAAAGCAATCACGGTATTGTGCAGAATGATAAATCAATTAGTTATTATGCTAAACATCAAACAGATTAACATACCTTATGGATAACCAAATAGTTTTTTTGAAAAGAATTTTGGGTCTTCTGTTCCTAGATAAAACGAACCATGCCTAAATGTGAAGGAAAAGGCACGCTAACTTGGGGTTTTCAAATTCGTGCGCACGGACCTTAATCTCGAAGACATAGACATAAAAACATTTTTAAGTTTATTTTTATAAAGAGATGTTTTTTATTGTATTTAACTTATTAGATACAACAAGATAATAATGAAATTAGCTTCTAAATAATAAATTCGAAATAATTAATGATTGTCTAATTCATCAAAACAGTGATCTCCCTTAGTTCTATAATCCAAGGGAAACAACTGTTACAACTTTAATAAAACATATAACCCTAGTTGCCTCCCTTAAACCTAAAATATTCCCTGACTTTTCTTCTTTCTACACAAAACCTTTTTGTATTGCATTATTTACATTCTTTTTCACAGAACAGAACTTTATTCAAGGATAATGAATTGAACACTCATGGTTAATCGTCAAAATACAACATATATAAACATACATGAGTATGGACATACAAAATAAAGGTAGATAGATATAAATTGTTAACACTATCTGTTGATGAAAATATAAATAGACACACATCTTTAGATAAATATAAACAATAGGATAATACACAGA
Source organism: Serripes groenlandicus (assembly GCA_031761405.1). Taxonomy (NCBI): domain Eukaryota; kingdom Metazoa; phylum Mollusca; class Bivalvia; order Cardiida; family Cardiidae; genus Serripes; species Serripes groenlandicus. The sequence continues at coordinate 47,749,003 of JASEVX010000005.1, forward strand.
TATATATATTTAGATAAATAACATATATAGGATAATATACAGATACTGAAAATACGTTTACGGATAATTTTTAGTGAAGTATGTACAGTAAGACAAATAAGATCAAACTTCCATTAAAAAATCAAAGCACTGAAAGTGCTCACAGCAAGAGGCTAACTGCAGATAACATTTGGACATGGATTTACCGATCCCAAAAGTCTAACTTGAACACTTTACACTTGCACTTTGTTAGTTAGCACTTTATATCCATATATTAAATGATAAAGGAGTAAGGCAAAATACTGTACGCACAGTATGGTGGTCTATCGATATACTAAAAGTTGGCATACACTTGCACATCTGCTATCTGGATAGTTTCTGCTTAGCACACCTCCTGGTTTACAATGGATTTTTAGTCATGTTTTTATACATTTCATATCAAAATCACAATAACCTAACAATGATAATTATATTGAGAGACCAATTTTACTTTCAAAGCAGAAATAAAATCCTGTGTTATCTACATTTTCTTCAGCGTGCAATGACTGAAATATTGTTAAAAGCGACGTAAAACATTATACACACGATTTAATAATTTCTTAGTGTTTCACAACGCATAGGTGAATAGTTTTAAATGCATTACTTTTGAATTCATTTTAAATCCCAACATTTTGAAAGAGTTTATTGCAGCGGTGAAATGACAATTCCACCACTGATATCGGCAATTTATAAAACAAAAAATATTATATTTTTCTTATAACATTTTTTATCTGCCCAAAGCGTGAATCGAACTCTAGTCTCCCGCTTCGCGGCCGAACATGCTATCCGCTACGTTACGCGGCCACTTCTATCTGGAGGATTTTATTTACAATATAATTATAAAGCGATACACGAGTTAGCGAATTATTTAGCATTGAAGCGTTTTATCTTGATAAAAAACAAATGTCATTTAAATCATTTGTTTTATAACTGGGACTTGACTATCTTATTCCGTCTGCTGGGGTTGTTCAGGTTAATTTAGGTTGAGAATTTGATGTATTTACGCAGGAATCTAAAATGAAATACTCTAGTACTTAGATTCCTGATTAACATTACCGCTGAAAATACATTTTATTCGAAAGGATTTTTAAAAATTCCGACGCCTAGGCTCACTTGAACATTTACCGTATATGTTATATTTTGTCAACTATTTATTTTATTATCATTTAAATAATTTGAATGTTTGAGTATATATGTTATCATTGGGACTCGAATATCTGAATTTGTTTTTGAGTCGGAATCGAAAAGTTGCCTTTACTCCATTCGATTTACAATATTTAGGAATTACCAATGAACTTTACGCGCGATCAAGTATGTTGAAAGCGTAGAAATACATTTTAATTATTAATCATGTAATTCATATATTTTAACATAAAATTTCTTTCGAGTTATTTCTTTTGGGTTAGTGATGTCGAATCAAATCAATTTTCGGCTTCATATGTCAACAAGTTACCGCATTTTGATTTTTAGACAGGAACTATTGGCTGTACGAGAAGACCAACATGGGTATTAGCAGGCAACAGTCATTTCATTTTTAACAAAATATTCCACAAATCATCTATTTTCATTGACATTATGTACAATCTGCAACCACCAATACATCTATATGAAGTCGAGATGGTGTTCAGAAACGGAGAGCTGATGTAGAAAGACAGATGTGAAGTAATTCAATGACGATATCGTAAAACGCCTGTCTAGATTCCAGTCTCAAAATGATGCGTCGTTTCGAAAATCAGCTACTAGTACTTTAGCAATTGGCTCTAACGAGCCCCTTGCTAAAACCCACTAAAGATATTTCGCCAAAAAGAGACAGTAACGCGTACTTTTTAGTGCAGAGTAGTTACCTTGTTTATATTGTCATCGTGATCGTTTGGTCGGCATCATCCCACAAAAGGCAATTGCGTCTGTTTGTTCAGGATGACACACTTCCGGTCCATCAAAGTGAGATACCTACAAAGTTTCAAAAGTTACACATATAAAATATATTATATAATAATAACAAAAAAAGCAATTCTCATTTTGCCACGAAGATTTCAACTCTTTCAAAAATTAAACGTACATGTATACACATATTATAGTTTTGCCAAAATGTTTTCAAATCCGTTTTGGTGAAGATTTCTAAGTCTCTATATGAGCCGTCCAGCGACCGGGCCGACATATTCCGGCTCAGGGGGAATAAAGGTATAGATTAAGGTTTCCTGAAACACAAAATCAAAAGGAGGCGAAAAGTATCTGCCCGGTTTGAGCCTCAGGCCCTGCGCGGCGTGCTTAGGCTGATCCGGGTCGATACTCTACGCAGAGTCCACAATGTTGGTTTTCACGCGGGACGACTCATGCATAAATAGTGATGCTTAACGTCGGTAACGTATACACTTTAAAATACGCTACCTACTATATGTGCGGAACACGTCATGCGCAGACAGACCAGACCTTCAGCGGCATTGGCATTCCTGATTTTTTACGAACAAAAGACGTAAAACATGTTATTGTAATATAGTACTCAAAACCGTTCATGTTGGAATTTAAAGACCAACTAGAAAGCTGAGAATATCCCGGTCAGTCTGCACAGACGTGCATCTTGATACCTTGATATGGATCGTCCCTGAATGTAATCTCCCGAAAGTTGGTCGTCGTATTGCGCGGCCCAATTGTTGCCATATGGACCAGAAGTTATAAGCTTGACCTCTCTTTGTTTTTACTCTTTCTGACAATCAACACATATGAAAAATCTTCATAAATGAGAGTTTAAATTTTCAAAACAGCTGGAACATTGAGGAAAAAGGAGAAATTTCTCATCATGACCAATTTCTCCATTTGCCACAATATTTTCAAAAGTCGTCAACTGCTGAGGCCTCAGAAACGTCTGTATGTGGAAAAGGGTTAACAGATACGAGATCGCTAGTGGATTATGCCCCTTTCCTATAGCACGCGCCATTCGTAGTCTATCCATGGACTGACAGTGTATTTAGGAAAAACAGCCAATTGCTTGGACTGTTGTGTGGAGAACTGGCGCGACATAGACTGGGAAAAAATGTTGAAAACAACGTTAAACCCAAATCAATCAATAAATCTACAGCAGTTTCGCGATAACACGAAATCGAACGGGACCCAAAACGTATCTATACTTATCGACCTGTTCGAATGAGAGTTAAAATTTAGCCGAATAATTGAAAATACATACATAATTGCCTTACCTGGGTCGTATATCGTTTATAAATCATTGCAAACACATACATAACTGATTGAAATGTGTCTGATATCGGAGGTGAATAATTGAATAATTGAAAATACAAACTGAATTGGTTGACCTGGGTCGTAGATCGTGTATATAGAATACAGAATACAGAATTTTATTTGTTATAAGTAGATACATTACTTTTAACAATTTTACATAAATAGAGAGGCAACGAAGAACAAATACATATAAAATACATTACAATTTGATTGAGAAATGGTTACTTTGCTGTTCTGCGTGTATTCGCACGAAAAATAAATTTCATTAAATTAAATATTGTTTTCTTGTTACCTGATATCATCAGATTTTCAAATTTATTTAAATTTGGCCATGTATAATAGTAGGTTTTTAGATATTCTTTGCGTAAGTCTGTGAAATAAGGACAAATAAGTAGGAAATGATATTCACTTTCGATAGTTTTCATATTACAAAAAGTGCATAATCTATTTATTTGCGGGATATTGAAGTGTCTCCCTTTTTCAATTTCCAGGTCATGTGAGGATAGTCGGAATCTAGTTAAACATATTTTTAATTTTTTGTCTACTTTGTAATCTAGATAATTTTCAAATTTAAATTCATGTTTAAACATGCTGTAATAAGTTAACCTATGAGAGTTATTTATATTAGAATACCATGATTGAAAGTATTGATCAAATAATCTTTGTTTAATTAGAGGCAACTCGATTATTTGCTGATCTTGGTTTAGCCAATAGTTAGTCAAACCGAGATCATTCAGAATCGTTTTTATATGAAACGCCCAGTTTAAGCCATCATATTTTATATTTTTGTTTGCGTCTGTCTTTAACATTTCATAAATTCTTTTTATTATTGAATCATCATTTAAATTCAAAATTTTAATCCAATATTTAAATATGTTATATTTTCTTAAAATTGAAAGCGGAATACGCCCTAACTCGCCGTACATTGCCTGTAGATTTGTGGATTTTTTTACAGATAATACTTTTCGACATAATTTATTAAGAATAAGATCAACGTCTGGTCCTGCATGTATGCCCCAGATTTCTGATGCGTAGTGCATTACAGGAAGTACTAAGTTATCAAATAATTCACATTTCTTTTGTGTTGAAAATTCATATTGAGCAAGTAGTGAGTATAAGCCAAGTAGAGATTTTGATCCCTTATCGGAAAAATTCTTTTGTGTCCTAAACCAACAACCGTTTTTGTACAAATTAACACCAAGAAAGTTGAATTCTTCAACTTCTTCAATTTTTTCATTATAAATAAAGAATTCGTGTTTAAGTCTACTTTTTCTTTTTTCAAATACCATGATTTTTGTTTTCTTTGTGTTAATCTTTAATTTATTTGTTTTGCAATAGTTAACCAAATTTTCTAACATGATTTTGATTGAGTCTGGTGAAGTAGAGAATAGAGTTTGATCATCTGCATATAAGGTTGAAAGCAATTTAATTTCATCTAGAGTAAAGATTCCTTCTAAATTTGTATCCATATTTTCAATGATATCATTAATGAACATCATGAATAAAAGAGATGAACTGGGGTCACCCTGTTTGACGCCTTCGTGTGATATAATTGGTTCTGAGGTATTCATATTTACTTTTACAGCCGATTTAACTGATTTATACATTGACTTAATTGCGTTTATCATTTTAGTACTAACATTTTCCTTTATTAATTTATTCCAAAGAAGAGTTCTATTTACTTTGTCAAAAGCTTTTTCATAGTCAATGAATATGCAATATAACTTTTCCCCCTTACTAAGTGTTTTAGCAACTATCGAATGTAAAATAAAAATACAATCTATTGTACTTTTACCCTTTTGAAAGCCGAACTGACAGTCTGTTATCTTACTATTTGTTTGTGTCCAGATCGATAATCTATTAAATAATAATTGAGAATATATTTTGGCTAAGATGTTATTTAAGGTTATTCCTCTATAGTTGGATGCTTGGGCTCGATCCCCACCCTTAAATATTGGTACTATGTAACCAAGGGACCAATTGTCAGGGTATATGCTGTTTGAAAATAGATAATTAAATAAATTTAAGAGGTGTTCTTTGATAATATTATAAGATGTTTTTATTATTTCAGCCGAGATATTGTCAGGTCCACATGCTTTATTATCATTTCAAACATATACCGAATTGATTGACCTTGGGCGTAGATCGTGGCGCAATCATTGAAACTACATACATAATTGGTTGACCTCGGTCATAGACCGTTAATCAATCATTGCAAACACATATCAAATTTGTGTCGTAAATCGGAGCTGAAGCATTGAAAACATACTGAATTAATTGATATTAACTCAAAATAACAGAACTCTAAACTTTTCTGGAATGAATTTAGAAAAAGCATAGGACAAGTGTTCTATTTTTAAAAAAGGTGTAAATAAATCCAATCTCATGTACACAAATGCTGATTGTTTATTAAATAAACTGAGTGAGCTCAGATCCTTAATTGAGGATAAACAGTATGACATTATAGCAATAACTGAAACGTTCACTAAATATAAAAATAATGTCGATTATGACTCAGTCGAGTGGTGCATCCAGGGTTATAATATGTTTCATTGCCCAGCTAAAGGACTAACAGAGAGAGGATGTTTAATCTACACAAACAGCAATTTAAAAACTTTCCAACTCGACAACACCATAAACAACCTTATTGAAACAGTTAACATTGGAATCGAGTGCAAAAACAAGAAGCATATTCTGTTCTCATGTACGTACCGTAGCTCAAACGCAAATGACAAAGCAGTATTAGAGGAACTTGAAAGAATCTTTACAAAACATAGTTCAAATAATATACATTCATGTTGGGGACTTCAATTTTAAAGAAATCAACTGGGACAAAGAAACTACAACGATGATCCCAGATCACATGTCAACACTGTTTTTGGAAAAAGTAAGAGACACATATCAATCCCAACATGTTAAAAAACCGACCAGATTCAGAGGTGACGATACACCAAATGTTCTAGATTTAATATTTACTAATGAAAAAGAATTAATTAGCGATATAACCCATAATGCACCACTTGGAAACAGTGACCATGAGGTCTTAGAGCTTTAAATCAACAATGTAAATAATGTCAAAACATATAACGATACAAAGCTATCATATTCGAAAGGTGATTACATTGCAATAAACAATAAACTATCAAATGTCAAGTGGAATCAACTGTTGATCCATGAAGATGTCAACGAAAATTGGAGCACTTTTGCCGATAAACTATCAATTATAACCAGAAATCACATACCAGTGTGCAACTCTGCTCCCAGGAAATTTGACACCCCAAGGATGGACAAACAAACTCTTCAGGCAGTCAAAAGAAAAAGAACATTATGGAAGACATTCAAATACAGCTTAAACGTGGTAGCAAAGGGACATTATGAGAAGGCTAAAACTGAAGCTAGTTATAAAATCAGGGAAGCTAAGTTCAACTACGAGAAGTCGATAGCCAAGAAAATGAAAACGGACTAAAAAATGTACTAGAAATTTGTCCAATCGAAGACCAAAATTAAAGAAAAAATCCAAACCGTTACTGACGAAGAAGGAAACATCCATACGGACAATAATATGAAGGCAGAAATGCTTAACACTTTTTTCGAAAGTGTCTTCACCAAAGAAAAGATAAAATACCAACTTTTCATAAAAGATCCACAAAAACACTAGGACACGTGATCTTTAATATAACCAAAGTACTTAAAAACCTAAAGAAGATAAAGGAAACAAAATCTCCATTATATGACTCATTACTTCCTAAAGTCATCAAAGAAATAGCATCTCAAATTTCGAAACATTTAACAGCCCTTTTCAACCGGTCAATGAAAAACTTCATCGTACCAAAAGAATGGAAACTGGTATCCAATTACAGACCAATAAGTCTAACTTCAATAATAGGGAAATTGATGGAAACGGAAATTACAGATTCAATCATGAAACATATGTAATCAAATGATATTTTTACTAAACTACAACACGGTTTTAGAAGTGGCAGATCTTGCCAGACACAACCTTTAGAAGTTTTGGAAGACTGGACAAGTAATATAGATGGAAAAAATAAAATGGATATAATTTACCTGGACGTCCAGAAAGCCTTTGATACCGTGCCTCACAAATGACTATTACAAAAACTAAAAGGCATCGTCTCAAATCTGCTAGAATGGATACAGAATTTTCTAAAGGACAGACAGCAAAGTGTAGTACTTAATAACTCACACTCAATGTGGGCGCCTGTAAGTAGTGGTATCCCCCAAGGCAGCGTCTTAGGACCTATCCTCTTCACTATCTTCATCAACGACTTGCCGGACATGGTTAAAACATAACCAAAGTATTTGCCGACGACACAAAGATATACTCAATAGTTAACAATCCTGCAGATAAATAGATTTCTGAAAGATCTGAACACATTAACTAATTAGTCAGATACGTGGCTTTTAAAATTCAACAAAAAGAAATGCAAACATCTTCACCTTGGACAAGACTCCGAATACAAATATTACATTGAAGGGAGAGAAATAATGAAACACATGACGAAAAAGACATCATAGTCGACAACAATCTCAAATTCATTAATACACAAGTTAAAAATGCAAACTAGATGCTTGGTATAATCAAAAGATCATTCAGCTTCATTGACAAGGAAATGCTTTTAATCCTTTTTAAAAGTCTAGTCAGACCACATCTGGAATATGGAAGCTCAGTATGATCAGTCATAAATAAGAAGGAGGAAATACCTTTAGAAAACGTGCAAAGAAGAGCCACTAAATCAATACCTGAATCAATCATTCGTTGAAAACGTTTATAATACAGAATTGTATATATCGTATCTCAACAATTTAAAAGACATACCGAGTTGGTAGACAATTGTCATAAATCGTAGCTCAACCATTGAAAACACTTACATATACATATATCGTTGACATGGGTCATATATACGATCTACGACCCAGGTTAAACCACTTTTTTAAAAAAACACACATAACATACACTTTATTCAACAAGTAATGGTTACAATATACATGGAGAAATGATAAAGAAATTCACAGTTTGGTGATTTAATATAGACATGTCATAGCAAATTTGATAAAACATGTCAACCCAGGTTAAAAAATCCTTTATATATTTGCATTGGGGTAGCTATGATCCATGACCTAGGCCAACCAGTTCTGTATGCGCTTTTCAAATATTGAGCTACTATCTACTTTATTTATTGGGGTTTTACGCTGCTTTCAACATTATTTCAGTTATATCATCACGGCGACAGTTCACTTATTCATGATTCCTGGGTAAACAAACCAGTACTAGGCTAGAAAACGTGCATTGCCCAAGGGCACTCCTCCATGTGAGCTACTATTTACGATTTACGCTGGGATTTTTTTTTTAAACTGAATAAAATAGAGACACCGGCCTGGTTTGCTTATCCTTCCCTGACTCAGAATACTTCCTAAGCCTCATGCATCAGATGATAATATATATAGTTTCCACAACTACAATAATTATCTCCCTTGACGGACATTTTGATAGGCAAACATGATGAGCATTAATTGAGAATATTTAAAAAAAAAAAAGGTAATAATTAAGAAAACACCAACGAATTTGTGTTTGACAGCCATATGTGGTTGATGCCTTTGTATGATCTGATTATATCATCTGGATATTTCTCTATATATTCAACATATATAATGAATTTGCCTATCACAATGGCTGACAAGGGAGATAATTACTGTAGTTGTGGGAACTACGTATTGAAAATACCCCATTTCCCGCGAGAAAACCAACATAATGATATCTGCGTAATGTATCGACCCAGATCAGCCTGCGCAGTCCGCGCAGACTGATCCGGGCCGACACATTCCGTCTCAGGGGGATAGAGGTATAGAGAAATGATTCATGAAACGGAAAATCCACGGGAGGCTAAACGTGTCCATCCGGGTAAGCTTGGAAATATTATTTTCTCCGATCACCGAAGATAGTACAAAGTACAAAGATACAATTCAAAGTTGACAGAGAACGTTGACACAAACATTGAGCCAAAAATGACAAACATTGAATAGTTTACATTTACACAAACATTATTCATTTCGTAAAGTTGATTGAAAAAGCACTTATGCATCAATACATGTACAGAGAAATGTACTTATGAGGCCCTTCACATGTGCAGACGCGTTTGTGAATAGACACGAATATATACAATGAGTACAATAACTTTCATTCACGTTGCAAGCAAAACAAAAACAGAGTTAGTTTATGTGAAAACTCTGGATATTCTGTTCGAATGAGCATAACACCCAGAGTCTTCATTGTTCGCAAGACATATTCGTAGATACCCCTGAGGAGCACCTCATCGAAACGAAATATGAAGTGCTCTTAAGGGTAATAGTAAATGTACAAATGAATGACATAACAGAATAATTGACAGACAGATGAGAGGAGGGATAGAATATGTTTGTCTCTAGATAGAGATAATGAGAAATCAAAACAGATGAAAGACAGAGGGTGAAGAAGAAACTATATACATACATATACATTAACACATATACATATAGTCATATACATACATACACACGTCTCTATATATATGCATGTACACATACATACACACACACACACGTACACATAAGTACACAGACATACACATACAAACACAAACACACGCATATATATACATGTGCATATACCTACACGTGTATATCATAAGCCCATCCGTTGGGTATATTTACAGCTAAACAGAACTGTTTCTCAATACATTATGTACGTATCGCATACACAATTGAACATAACAGGTTCGATTGTATTCGGGTAGACTAAATACTGTTGGCAAATCAGTGTCAAGAGGGTATCTAATAAATTGATCTTTCTGGGTAGTAAATCTTCTCACCAAGAGCAACATGTCATTGGTACAGTAAAAACTGATGTTTTCAAAAATAAATTCCGTTCAATTGAGAAATGGGCACCTTCGGATATGAAGTGTCCCTGGATATCTGTGATCATATTTTGGCAGTTCACACACTGACTGACAGTTTCTCTTAAGTGTTTGCTACTTACGAATACGTGTATAGCACTTGATGCATGACACATAGTTTTGCGCGTTTTTGCAAATAACCAAAATAATGATGGAAGGCTGTTTTTGTGAACAGACACAAAGCGGTCGAAGTCATGGCGAAGGTTCATTCTTTCCTGACGCTCGCATTCGAACTTCCTTTCAACGACTCTAGAAACTATCCTTTTCCAAGAAATTGTTTTCAGGGAATTTGCCAGTAGTAAGACACGACTTCATATATGCAGTTAAATCATACTTTTGCAATAGATTGAAAGGACAGTTTTGTGTGTTACAATAAACATATCTTATAAACATATCAACACCATAACATGTTATACTATGTAGTGAGCGATATTCTTAAGTAAAGGTTAAACTTTTGTAAATCATCAAACTTAAGTACAATATGACAATAATCAAATTGGCAATTTATGAATTACTATCAATAGCGAATCCAATATATATATATATATATATATAGAAAAGAACAGAACAGGACCGAATCTTTATTTATGCGCTCACAGAACAGAGCATGTCAGTGAGAATGTCCTTGGTAACACTATGATACGCTATATGCTTATCATATTTTCCTGTAAAAATGGCCGACAGGGAATATAATTGTTGAATTTCTGGGAACTCAGTATTATTGCACAACATGTATCTTTAGTCCTTTATCCCATACAACAAATTTTCAGCAGACGACGTTGAAAACATCTAAGCAAAGATAAGTGTCCTCTCTAAATAATGCCTTTATTATTTTATTATTATTATTATTATTATTATTATTATTATTATTGTTATTATTATTATTACACTATCTATAGAAGATAGAAGCCAGTTTTGACTTGGGCAATATCACAAACGACGGCACAAGCAACACGGAAGAAAACAGTTACATCAACATCTACTTCCAACTCACGTATATCAGCATCGGAAACAATGCGCAGGGGGACTCTTACAGCCCGAAGGCCTCGATAACATACGGAGCCAGTGGGACGTATGCGGAGAATACTGTGACGTACATTTTGTATGGATCCGTGGTAAGTTTAGCTTAAACATTTAACGCGAAATTTGCGTTTTTATTACTCAGTTTGAAAGCTGCATTTTAACATTTATTGTAAAAACCTGGGTTCAATTCCATCAACCTTAATTAGCGCCAAGTAATACTTAAATACTTAAAAGTATATTTCATCATTTTTGTTTCCCTAATAATTTGTAAAATGATGGAAGGCTGTTTTTGTGAACAGACACAAAGCGGTCGAAGTCATGGCGAAGGTTCATTCTTTCCTGACGCTCGCATTCGAACTTCCTTTCAACGACTCTAGAAACTATCCTTTTCCAAGAAATTGTTTTCAGGGAATTTGCCAGTAGTAAGACACGACTTCATATATGCAGTTAAATCATACTTTTGCAATAGATTGAAAGGACAGTTTTGTGTGTTACAATAAACATATCTTATAAACATATCAACACCATAACATGTTATACTATGTAGTGAGCGATATTCTTAAGTAAAGGTTAAACTTTTGTAAATCATCAAACTTAAGTACAATATGACAATAATCAAATTGGCAATTTATGAATTACTATCAATAGCGAATCCAATATATATATATATATATATAGAAAAGAACAGAACAGGACCGAATCTTTATTTATGCGCTCACAGAACAGAGCATGTCAGTGAGAATGTCCTTGGTAACACTATGATACGCTATATGCTTATCATATTTTCCTGTAAAAATGGCCGACAGGGAATATAATTGTTGAATTTCTGGGAACTCAGTATTATTGCACAACATGTATCTTTAGTCCTTTATCCCATACAACAAATTTTCAGCAGACGACGTTGAAAACATCTAAGCAAAGATACGGAAATTATCTTTAAACGAAAGTGTAATTATTGAATGGAGTTGAAAACATAGGGGCAAACGGATAAAGTTGTCATTTTAAGTATATTCTCCGTTTGCCAGAATGTTTTCAAAAGCAGTCTGCTTCTTATGCGTAGCATTACTTCTGCATTTGGGAAAAGAGTTTGAGGAGATAGACGCAAACTGTCAATACTTAGAACATGTTATTTGTAAACTGTCGTATATTTTACAGAACATTAAAAAGCTATTTGTATTCACAGCTAATTAGTACGATTGTACAAACGGAATGGATTAGCTCTGAAAATCCTTTAAATGGTCATTACGAAAAGATATACTGCAGTGTTGTATGTTTATGTCCCTGCGATTCATTGTTCGAATATCATATAACATCACTACTTGTCCGTATCTGTTTGTATGTTTACGGATTCGTGCAAGGTCTTATCTTTCGTGTTGATGGTTTGGTTCTTAATATATTTGGTACAGCTGTTTACAAAGACAAGTTGTTAACAGATTGAAGTCTGTCTGTTTATCCGAAGACAAGTTATCGTCCTCGAACTAGTTATAGATAGATAGAATTGTTTCTATTGAGATTTAGATCTGATCCGCTTTTTTTCGACCGCCTCGTTGGTGTAGTCCGACTCGCGTGCGGGAGCTCGAGTGTTAAATTTCCGGCAAATACATGAAAGTGAAAGTATAATAATTAATTAGAGTTTCACAAAGTGAGGAATTGTTACGAGCAATTTCTGCTTTTGTCAGCAGACAACTTTGAAAACATTAAGGCGAATAAATGAATAATCTCTCTACAAGAAAGTATAATAATAAATAGGAGTTGCAAAAAACTGAGGCTAAAGGAGGAATTGCTATTTTGAGCAATTTCTACTTTTGTCACAACGTTTTCAAAGGTAGTCTGCTACAAGGGCGGCAACAAAGTCTTAATTTTAGAAATGGCAAATCCATTCTCTCCACGTGGAGAATAGGGTTTTAAAGAAACATATCCCGACTCTTTCTGCCATGTGCGGCGTTTGCTGTTTCTACCCATGGCTCGCTATAATATTCGTTTCTTTCCCTTCCAATTATCCTTCTCCAAGACTCAGTTGGTGTCTTTCTCATTTTCGTCTGCCGTATGGTGTCAAAGTCATAGTTATTCGTCTGCTGCTGCTGCTGTTGATGCTGCTGCTGATGTTGTTGTTGCCTCTGAGAAGTGCTTGGCCGACCAAGAGCAATAGCTTTCTTCTCCGTTTGATTGCAAACTTATTTTCACTGTGCAATATGCACGTGACACATAGACAATTAACTTTGTATCGTATTCATGAAGTTTTACATTATTAATAAGAATCAATCGTGAGACCATTCACTGAAAGTCTTATATAGCACACGGACGTATCTACTACTCGTTACACGACTGAATTAGTCCAGTTTAGAATTAAAGTAAACACGGAGTCTAGCCTATGAGTGGCTTCAAAACTTGGTCATAAATGATTGCTGTCAAAACACTGTTAAAACACAAATAATCAGTTTAAAAACGGCATCAAAGGTGACTTTCTGATATAGCAAACTAAACCGCTTAACTGAGATTGAGTTCGGATAAGTATGGACATCAATAGACTGTTTTGTATGTTTCTGGTATCACTAGTGAATGATTTAGGTGAGCTTTATTTTAAACTCTTTCAGCGACAAAAGCAATATTAAGGTTTTTGCAAACAATGCTGATTCAGGTGAGTCAGCTCGTAACGAGCTGTCTCACCTGAAATCAGCATTGTTTGCCTTTTAGTTATCGAAATAGTCCAAACTTTCATTACATCAGAAATGGAGATGCCTGATTTTGAACATGGAACAGTCTTCTTTAAACAATTCGGCGCTGAAAGAGTTAAAAGTTTTCTTATAATTTATTATTTTTATTATAATGTAATCGGACTTTTGCGGTCGAAACCATTTTAACGTATGTTGACCGTACAGTGACTAAAAACAGTGTAAGCACTGTAAAATAGTTCACAAGTGCTTATTGATTACTCAAAAAAGGCAAACGTCATGTGTGAATTACTTCGTAATTACGCAGGAACTGTTGAAAACATGCCTCTGGAAACACACATATTTGTGGTTTTGATTTAGTAAGTAATTATGGATGTTAAATGAAATTCGGTTACTTCCGTGAGATACTATAGCCGGAGACACCCGAGTAACATACATGTAATCATGGCCAGTATGGGCAGAAGGATCCAATTTCAAGCCTCGTTTTCGCTTTCCCTATTGAAAAAAAAATTATCCCGCCGAAAAATATCCAATATGTTGGTTTTCTTACAAAAGAATATAAGTTGAATTTAAGACTGCAGTCCGACCAAATTTACGACAACGTATCTTTAACCCTTTCCCACATATAGACGCTTTCTGACGCCTCTGGGGCAGATGGCTTTTTGAAAACATGGCGACAAAAGAAGAAATTGCTCAAAACGAGCAAACCTTTTGCCACAATGTTTTCCACTTTTAGTCATAGGTTATCCATTCAATTATAGAGATATTCTATTTTTTGACAAAACATGTTCAAAGACGTCTGCTGCAGAATTGCCGAATGAGGGAAAGGGTTAAATGATGCCAGATCCTAAATGGCCAGACACGTCTCATATAATAAGCAGAGGACTATATAAGGAGGAGTATTCTGGTCGTTTCCCACCTATACTTCTCTTATGATTCAACCAAACCCAATATTGTAGGTAATCAAAATAATCGGAAATCACTGTGATGATTCTTTTTTTACGTACCTACAGCATAGGGTTTGAGTGTCAAATATGGTTTTTGAAATAGTAATTCTCACCTTATCTAGAGGTATACTATATCATGTATTGCTTTACACATGTTTATTATGTATATGTTGCAACAACATGTAAACTGTTATGCAAATAAAGAACTTGAACTTATCTAGAGCTCTGAGAATAACTTAAATCCTTTTATGTTGAAGTGTTTGGAAGCAAACCCACAGGCGTCGGAATATCGTTGGGTAGAGAGAACAGTGGTGCGATTAATAAAGTTAACATTGGGCACTCGGAGACGCTTATAATTACGATGAGGTTCCCGGATGGAGTTACACAAGGTACGATAGTATCCCCTTGCATATTTTAAACTATTTCACTACCGAATTTTACAAAGTTTGACACTTCCATGTTGAAAATTGGACCACTCCATTTTTTGTCAAACAGGAAGATTTGTTAAACATAACGTCTAAGTGGCAAACAATGCAGATGTATGGAGAGATAGCTCGTTATGAGCTTTCTCACCTGAATCTGCATTGTTTGTGTAACAAGGAGAGAAAAACATGCAGTCAATCTGGGACTCGAACCCGGGACCTCTCGCTTTCATGGCAAGTACTTCACCGAATGAGCTAAACGGGCCGCTTACATGCACTCTCTCCAATTGTGTATAAGTGCGATCCGCGACATTTTGCAACACCCTTAAATTGCCTGTGGCAGCGAAAATGTTAACTCTTTCAGAGCCAATGGCATTATTAGGGATTTTGCAAACAATGCAGAATCAGATGACCCAGCTCGTAATTAACGATATTAAAATATTCCTAAACTCTTATTTTATGAACAATGGAGTCGCCCGATTTTCACATGGAAGTGTGTTGTTCTTTAGGAATTTCGGCTCTATAAGAGTTAAGCTGTTTTTACGTGGTTAGATAACCCTTTACCACAAACACTTTCTGACGCCTATGCATCAGAGACATTGCTCACAATGAATAGTTCATTCTTTAGCCACAAAGTTTTCAAATGGATTCAATAATTACATATCCATACAAAGATATTTTCCATATGTTTGCCAAGACGCTTTCAAAGTCGTCTGCTGCATATTTATTGTAGGTTGGAAAGGGCAAATATAGAAACACAAAGGCTAAAGTTGAAAACAAAATGTGGAAAAAAGAGAGAATACTCGTTTAGAGCCATTTATCATTAATCTTATCTACATTATTTTCGAAAAGACGCTGCAATAGAGACGTCCTTTGGCGTCTTTAGGAGGGAAAACTTTGAAACTATCCTTGGAGGCGTCGCTGGCTACGAGCGTACCGTACCCACTTTCTGTCAAATCACTTGGCATATTAATGGTAGTGAGATCCTTATTGGCGGTAACTGGTGCACAAGTCAATAGTTTAATTGAATGGTTGATTGGAGCTTCGCATCGTTTTGAACGATATATCAGTTATATTAAGACGACCATTTCACCTAACGTGTGTTTAATGGCTTTCTCACACCCAATACGTAACATAAAATCCTTCTCGGGCAATTCACTTCCTTCTCCATTGGATTAATTAGCCCCATTTATGGAAGAAGAATGTCGCTAATCACAATGGATCTGTTCCATCATCTGAACGAATAAATGAACTAGGCAGGGTTTGAACTCACGTCCCATGAATTGATAGCCCTCGTCGTTTGCGACTGGGCTGCGGCTTGACTTCAATGGTTTAAATCACCTTTCTTACTATAAGTCTATCGGGTTTGCTGTTAATAGTGATATATGTGTTATCAGTAACCAAATCGAGGGGTTATGAATTCGACTAGCTAGGCCAACATTCAATCCGATGTTTGACAAAAGTCGGCATTCGTCTTCCATGTATATGTATGGAAAGCAGCCAGTTGCTTGGAAGGATTGTTGTGCGGCGTACTGAAGTAAGAAAGCCAGGAAATACATGGATAGGTGAACTGTCCACCGTGATACGAATGTAAATTTGTTGAAAACGGCGTTAAACTTCAATCAGTCAATCAATTAACAAATCAATCAGTGTGTGAGTGAATTGATCAAATGGCATCATAATATATTATGATAAGATATCTTTTATAAATTATCCTATCGGAATCGCTCTTTGGGAATACATTTGAGCTGTTCCACGAGAAAACCAACATTATGGACTCAACGTAATGTATCGACCCAGATCAGCCTGCGCAATCTGCGCAGGATAATCCGGGGCAACACAGCCCGTTTCAGGGGTATAGAGATATACAGTAATAATTCCTGAAACTGAAAATCCACAGGAGGCTAAAAAGGTCTGTCCGATTTAGCCTGCGCGGCATGCTTAGGCTGATCCGGGTCGATACTTTACGCGGGGTCCACACTGTCGGTTTTCTAGTGGAACAGCTTATTTCATGTTTTCAGACGTTAACGTTGTTGCCAAGGCCTCACTCTCCTCTACCACTGTGTTTACTATCAGCGACATCACAAGGAACACCGTGGGCAGCGACATCGGTGCTGTCGGAAACCCTAACTGGTTTAAAGGTGTTACTTTGTCGCCGGCAACTGATTCGAACGTAAGCTATAATTACAATTAAGTTATGATCTGTCGGTGATAATCAACCTTATGACATTTGCGACTACGGTAAAACAAGACCATACTGCGCATATGGCTCTGAAATGTTCGCTAAAAAGTCAAAGAAAGGTGAATGCAATGTCGAGGTTGATCTAAATCTAGAATTGTGATAATTATGTTAACGTTGGTCTACCTGCAGCAAGGCTTTGAACATTTAATAAAACAGGGCCTGGGTGTATTCTCCTTGCGACATTTCATTAAACTGATTAAACGCACACAGATGGAACAAATACCGAAACACTTCTAGAGAGTGGATAGAAGTTACAAGAAGATCTACATGAACATAAAAAGAACAGCGAAGCCTTTGGTGAGACCAGGGGACACTATATTACAATATAGTGTATTGTAATATAGTGTCCCTGGTGAGACTATATGCGTATTGAAATTCTTAACTGGTGGTACATTTTAAATCAAATTACGCCAAATACATTCTTTTCGGTCATGCTGTTCTAAATTCGAATAGTCCATTGAAGACATTTGTTTGCGTAGAAATGAGTGTATACCGTTACCATTATAATTGTATTTCGTGAATCGTAACAACATATTTGGACCGATAGCTGTTCTACGATACAGTAATAGACATTACAATTTGAATCCCATATTTATATATGTATGTTTAAATGTAATATTGAGTTATTCATATACATGTAACACACGTTTGTTCATATTTCATTGTGTTTATTTTTGAGGCCCTAATTGAAGATTGACTTGCATACATGTACTATGTCAAATAAGTGTCCTCTCTAAATAATGCCTTTATTATTTTATTATTATTATTATTATTATTATTATTATTATTATTATTATTATTGTTATTACTATTATTACACTATCCTTAGAAGATAGAAGCCAGTTTTGACTTGGGCAATATCACAAACGACGGCACAAGCAACACGGAAGAAAACAGTTACATCAAAATCTACTTCCAACTCACGTATATCAGCATCGGAAACAATGCGCAGGGGGACTCTTACAGCCCGAAGGCCTCGATAACATACGGAGCCAGTGGGACGTATGCGGAGAATACTGTGACGTACATGTTGTATGGATCCGTGGTAAGTTTAGCATAAACATTCATTTAACGCGAAATTTGCGTTTCTATTTTTAGTACTGAGTTTGAAAGCTGCAATTTCAAATTTAGTGCACAAACCTGTGTTCAATTCCACCATCCTTACGTAGCGCTTTTTGAAAACATAGTTGACAAAGGAAAAAATTGCACAAAACGTGCAATTTCTCCTTTTGCCACAATGTTTTCCACTTTTTGTCATAGGTTATCCATTCCCAAATGGAGATTTTCTAATTAGTTGTAAATGCTGGAATGTAGTACGACTAAGTTGACATAAATAATTACCTTCATGACTAATAATACTTTATAAAAATTGACAACTTTTGGTCTTTATGTAAGGCAAACAAAAGATATGAGATATGCTCTTTAGTATTTAAGTATTATTTAGCGCTAAGTAAGGTTGGTGGAACTGGGGCATGGGCTGTGTTCAGATTGACCTTACGCTGTGTCGGGTATTGGGTGTAGGCTTTGCAGATGTTTGCTGCGAAAGCAAAACCTGAAATATTGTAATGCTTATGGATCGTTCGGCTAAATGTAATAATTACTTAACGACTACCATTTAAGGTACCATTTAAGGCAATTTTGAATATATCCCTGCTTTTATGCTATGTGTGAACTGTGTGTAATAATTAGTTACTATGTGAGAAAGTGAAAAATAACACTGTCTAAAATATGTGTTTTATTATTGTCTTTGAAACATGGCATTATTCAACTATTCTATTCCCCTTTTCCATAGCCAGTCAATAAAGGGACAGATGATGAAGACGATTTTATCTACGACAAAAACCGGTGGACGTGGTTAGCTTTGGGAGGTGTTGCCGGGTTGATTATCATTGGTTTCTTCACTGTTTCTATGA
>JASEVX010000005.1:47768623-47880407 GCA_031761405.1 Serripes groenlandicus
TGATACGAATGTAAAATTTGTTGAAAACGGCGAGGTTAAAACTTCAATCAGTCAATCAATTAACAAATCAATCAGTGTGTGAGTGAATTGATCAAATGGCATCATAATATATTATGATAAGATATCTTTTATAAATTATCCTATCGGAATCGCTCTTTGGGGAATACATTTGAGCTGTTCCCCGAGAAAACCAACATTATGCGACTCAATCGTAATGTATCGACCCAGATCAGCCTGCGCAACTGCGCAGGATTCTCCGGGAGCAACACAAGCCCGTTTCAGGGGTATAGAGATATATAACAGTAATAATTCCTGAAACTGAAATCTCTCAGGGAGGCTAAAAAGGTCTGTCCGATTTAGCCATGCGCGGGCATTGCTTAGGCTGAACCGGGGGGTCGATACTTACGCGGGGTCCACACTGTCGGTTTTCTAGTGGAACAGCTTATTTCATGTTTTCAGACGTAACGGTTTTGTTGCAAGGGCCTCACTCTCCTCTACCAACTGCTGTTTTACTATCAGCGACATCACAAGGAACACGTGGAGCTCAGGCGACATCGGTGTGTCGAGAAACCCTAACTGGTTTAAGAGGTGTTACTTTGTCGCCGGCAACTGATTCGAACAGTAAGCTATTCATTCCAATTTAGTTATGATCTGTCGAGTGATATCAACATTATGCATTTTACGACTACGGTAAAACAAGACCATACTGCGCATATGGGCATACTGAAAATGTATTCCGAATAAGTCAAAAGAAAGGTGAATGCAATGTCGAGGTTGACTCTATAATCTAGAATTGTGATAATTATGTAACGGTTTGGTCTACCTGCAGCAAGGCATTTGGAACATTTAATTAAAACAGGGCCTGGAGATGTATTCTCCTTGCGACATTTCATTAAACTGATTAAAACGCACACAGATGAACAATATACCGAAACACTTCTAGAGCAAGTGGATAAAGTTACAAGAAGATCATACACATGAACATTAAAAGAACAGCGGAAGCCTTTGGTGAGCCTTGAGGACCAGGGAGACATCTATATTACAATATAGTTTATTGTAATATAGTGTCCACCTGGTGAGACTATATGCGTCTTGAAATTCTTAACTGGTCGGTACATTTTAATCAAATTACGCCCAAATACAATTCTTTTCGAGAGTCATGCTGTTCTAAATTCGGAATAGTCCATTGAAGACATTTTGTTTGAGCGATTAGAGAAATGGAGTGTATACCGTTACCATTATAATTTGTATTTCGTGAATCGTAACAACATATTTGGACCGATAGCTGTTCTACGATACAGTAATAGACATTACAAATTTGAAATCCCATATTTATATATGTAAGTTTAAATGTAATATTGAGTTATTCATTATACATGTAACACACGTTTGTTCATATTTCATTGTGTTTATTTTGAAGGCCCTAATTGAAGATTGACTTGCATACATGTACTATGTCAAATAAGTGTCCCTCTCTAAATTAATGCCTTTATTATTTTATTATTATTATTTATATTATTATTATGTATTATTATTATTATTATGTTATTACTATTATTACACTATCCTTAGAAGATAGAAGCAGTTTTGACTTGGGCAATATCACAAACGACGGCACAAGCAACACGGAAGAAAACAGTTACATCAAAATCTACTTCCACATCACGTATATCAGCATCGGAAACAATGCGCAGGGGTGACTCTTACCAGCCCGAAGCCTCGATAACATACGGAGCCAGTGGACGACGTATGCGGAGATACTGTGGACGTACATGTTGTATGGATCCGTGGTAAGTTTAGCATAAACATTCATTTAACGAGAAATTTGCGTTTCTATTTTAGTACTGAGTTTGAAAGCTGCAATTTCAAATTTAGTGCACAAACCTGTGTTCAATTCCACCATCCTTACGTAGCGGCTTTTTGAAAAACATAGTTGACAAAGGAAAAAATTGCAACAAACGTGCAATTTCTCCTTTTGCCACAATGTTTTCCACTTTTTGTCATAGGTTATCCATTCCCAAATGGATGAGTTTTCTAATTAGTTGTAAATGCTGGAATGTATGGTACGACTAAGTTGACAATAAATAATTACCTTCATGACTAATAATTACTTTATAAAAATTGACAACTTTTGGTCTTTATGTAAGGCAAACAAAAGATATGAGATATGCTCCTTTAGTATTTAAGTATTATTTAGCGATATGTAAGGTTGTGTGGAACTGGGGCATGGGGCTGTGTTCAGATTGACCTTACGCTGTGTCGGGTATTGGGTGTAGGCTTTGCCAGATGTTTGCTGCGAAAGCAAAACCTGAAATATTGTAATGCTTATGGATCGTTCGGCTAAATGTAATAATTACTTAACGACTAACCATTTAAGGTACCATTTAAGGCAATTTGAATACTATCCCTGCTTTTATGCTATGTGTGAACTGTGTGTAATAATTAGTTACCTATGTGAGAAAGTGAAAAATAACACTGTCTAAAATATGTGTTTTATTATTGTCTTTGAAACATGGCATTATTCAACTATTCTATGTCCCCTTTTCCATAGCCAGTCAATAAAGGGACAGATGATGAAGACGAATTTTATCTACGACAAAAAACCGGTGGACGTGGTTAGCTTTGGGAGGTGTTTGCCGGGTTGATTATCATTGGTTTCTTCACTGTTTCTATGATCATAATGGTTTAGGTATGTACGTCATGAGAGGACAGACAGAGAGACAGAGACACAGAGCCAGAGAGAGAGAGAGAGAGAGGAGAGAGAGAGAGAGAGAGAGAGAGAGAGAGAGAGAGGCGAGAGAGAGATAGATGAGAGAGAGAGAGAGAGAGAGAGCGAGAGAGAGACAGAGAGAGAGAGAGAAGAGAGAGAGAGAGAGGTAGAGAGAGAGAGAGAGAGAGAGAGAGAGCGAGAGAGAGAGAGAGAGAGAGAGAGAGCACAGAGAGAGAGAGAGTAGAGACAGAGAGACAGAGAGTTGAGAGAGAAGGGAGAGAGAGAGAGAGAGAGAGAGTAGGAGAGAGAGAGAGACAGACAGAGAGAGAGAGACAGAGAGAGAGAGACAGAGAGAGAGAGAGAGAGAGAGAGACAGAGAGAGAGAGAGTACGAGATGAGTAGAGAGACACAGATGAGAGAGAGAGACAGAGAGAGACAGAGAGAGACAGAGAGAGATAGAGATGAGAGAGAGAGAGAGACAGAGAGAGACAGAGAGAGTAGAGAGAGAGAGAGAGAGAGAGAGACAGTAGAGAGAGAGAGAGAGAGAGAAGAGAGAGAGAGAGAGAGAGAGTGAGAGGATGAGAGAGAGAGAGAGAGAGAGAGAGAGAGAGAGAGAGAGAGAGAGAGAGAGATGAGAGAGGCAGACTTACGCAGAACCATAGGTAGACAGAGACAGAGACAGAGCCGAGAGAGATAGAGAGAAGGGGCGGTGAATATGACATTTTTCTATGTGTACATTTTTTAATTTCATTATAGGTACGAACAGAGGATGAAGATGACGACACCGAGAAAGAGGCGGCAGAGGACGAGCCCCAGTTCGAGTGACGAGAATATTCCAGTCATAGTTGTTTAAGCGTGATACATCCATGACATGTTGGTGGTAACCTCTTCTTTTCGGACATTGAGGCTACAAAACAACAATACATTTTATTTCCACGATCGTAGCCACACCATCCGCCAACTCTTAACTATTTCTGAAACTAATGGCATTCATTAATCATACAATGTCATACATGCATTGTGATTGATATTTGGGTCACTAACAGATATTCTAAAGGACTTCCTATTTGCATTAACTCTTTCAGTGCAAATTGCAATATTGAGGTTTGTTTTGCAAATAATGCAGATGCAGGTGGGTCAGCTCGTAACACGCGCCGACTAAACTGCAACGCGCCGACTAAACTGCAATCAGTATTGTTTGCCTTTTCGGTGTCAATGAAACCATGGAGTCACCTTTGTTAGTCGGACAGTCCTGAAGGTCGAGCTTCCTTTGGGATGGTTCACTTCATCCTCGGTGCCAAGGTTATTCATAAACAATATGATATCATATATTTTATAAATAGCCTGTGTACCGTGAATGGGTTCACTTCATACTATTGTATTTCTTTTTTACATACAATATATATGCAGTTGACGACGTTTAACTTAGCAAGTCAAACATAAAGAGAAATCTCTGTAAATGATGGTATGATTATTA
This sequence comes from Serripes groenlandicus, assembly GCA_031761405.1. Lineage (NCBI taxonomy): Eukaryota > Metazoa > Mollusca > Bivalvia > Cardiida > Cardiidae > Serripes > Serripes groenlandicus. Next base: position 47,772,811 of record JASEVX010000005.1, read on the forward strand.
GATAGATTATCAAATAGATCTCAAAACGAACAATTTATTCTTTAGCCTAAGCGTTTTCAAAGCTATTCAATAATTTTATTTGTATGTATAGACATTTTAATTTGGTGTATCTGGAAAAGTGTTAAAACGATTTAAATATTCTATTAGCCATTCCAAGAGAACACCAACATTATTGACTATGCGTAAAGTATCGACCCAAAGCAGCCTGCGCAATCCTGGCAGGCTAATCCGGGCCGAAACATTTCGTCTCGGGGGGATAGAGGTATAGAGAAATGATACCTGAAACAGAAAATCCACAGGAGGCGAAACGTGTACGTCCGGGTTAGCCTGCGCAGCATGCTTAGGCTGATCCGGTTCGATACTGTTGGTTTTCTCGTGGAACGGCTCATATTGAGTTTGAAACAAGACGAAGGTTCTCATTAATACTCGTGCATAGTCTCCAATTTTCGAAACGTTATAACTGTCACCACTGGACAAATATAATTGCTATTTCGAAACGTTATAACTGTCACCACTGGACAAATATAATTGCTATTTCGAAACGTTATAACTGTCACTACTAGACAAATTTAATTGCTATTTCGAAACGTTATTACTGTCACCACTGGACAAATATAATTGCTATTTCGAAACGTTATAACTGTCACCACTGGACAAATATAATTGCTATTTCGAAACGTTATAACTGTCATCACTGGACAAAGATAATTGCTATTTCGAAACGTTATAACTGTCACCACTGGAAAAATATAATTGCTATTTCGAAACGTTATACCTGTCACCACTGGACAAAGATAATTGCTATTTCGAAACGTTATAACTGTCACCACTGGACACATATAATTGCTATTTCGAAACGTCATGACTGTCACCACTGGAAAAATATAATTGCTATTTCGAAACGTTATAACTGTCACCACTGGACAAAGATAATTGCTATTTCGAAACGTTATAACTGTCACCACTGGACAAAGATAATTGCTATTTCGAAACGTTATAACTGTCACCACTGGACAAAGATAATTGCTATTTCGAAACGTTATAACTGTCACCACTGGACACATATAATTGCTATTTCGAAACGTCATAACTGTCACCACTGGAAAAATATAATTGCTATTTCGAAACGTTATAACTGTCACCACTGGACAAAGATAATTGCTAATCCGAAACGTTATAACTGTCACCACTGGACAAAGGCAATTGCTTTTAATTAAATACACAGATTACAGATAATGTCGACATTTGATGAGTTCAGAACCATTTTTTATCTTTATTCATTGATTGATGAGGGTTATAAACGCCCTTTTCAACAATGTTTCAGTCATATCACGGCGGTAGGCTCACATACCACCCCACACCGGTACTCTACATAACAGTCTTACCAAGCACTTGGCTTCTTTTCCACATTGACTGTTAGGCCATTGGTGTAAGACGAATAGCCCTTGTCTAATATCTAGTTTGAAGAATCCATCGTGTGAACACATAGATAAACGGATGTTATTTTGATATCAAATAGCTATTCCTTTTGACACGTTATTATAAAGTTCATTGATTTGTAAAATAATGGTTTGTACCATCGTAGGACAAACTGTAGATGAGTCGTTCTACGAGAAAACCAACATTATGGACTCTGCGTAATGTATCGAGCCAGATCAGCCATTGCAGTCCACAACGTTGGTATTTCGCGGAACGGCTCAGATATGTATAGTTGTACAGGGGAATACTTAAACAACCTTTCTACAGAGTTAGCATTTGAAGCAACGTGGTGGAGTGTTTGCATCCGGTCAGAGGTCCTGTGTTTGTGCTTGTTTAGCTTGGTTAAAGATTTGACGCAATTTAAACACTATCATGTACAACACGCTTACAAAGAGCATTTATAACATAACCAGTGTTTCTTTTAAATGTAAGAATTTTGTCACACACTGCCGATGTACTTCGCCGGGACTAAACCGGAGCACACAATTAACAACGGCGAGAAAATCGGCGGAGCTCCGTCGAGAAAGCACTTGAAAAATCAAAATTGGCTGTAGCAATACCGATGTAGTGCTGTATCACATCACTAAGAACGGTAGTACATCGTTAGTACATCGGCAGGACTACGGTATCACATATGTACAATTACAGTACACATTGATGCCACCGAAGAGCCGCCGATATATTACTGGGCGCTAACGGTGCTCTACCGACATTAACGAAGCCATACCGGAGTACTGCCGTTGTAGTTCCGTTGCTCGCTCTGGCAGTGCAACGGCAAAAAATTCATGAGCATGTTCAAAAATCAATACCGTCGCCTGCTGTTGCTAATTTTCTCGCCGATGTTCTGACGATGTCGTGGCGATGTCCTGACGGTGTTCTAACGGTATAGCTCCGGCGAGCCAAATCGGCTAGGTGTGACAGTCCCTTTACCGTATTATACTACATAAGTTTTTTATTCGATTGTCCGTACCCGGACGGGCCATACCAAATACTTTAAAAACAGTAGTCATGGCTGCCCTCTTTGGCATTCAGAGTTGCGGGTTTAGCATTACGACTGACTGGCTGGTGTCAGGATAAATGGACCAGAAGAACTGGTAAATTACCCATGCAATGGCGTGACGTAACTGACAAATTGTTGAAAGCGGCGTAAAACACCAAACGATCAATCAATCAGTCGAGTGTCCGCCACCTGCAGGAGATGACTTTGCCAAAATTAAATGAATTATTCTTTTATTTTAAAAGAGTTACCGTTTTTTGGGGTATTTGTTTTAAAAGTCGTCTGCTGCGGATTTGTTTTATTTTGTGGGAAAGGATTAAGAAAATAGTTTTTCATGAATATTAAGCGTCTTTTCTTTTCAAATATATCATCAGCAATGATGAAACCGTTTTGCGATAATTCATCTTGGTAAGTGTTAACCCTTTCCCACATACAACAAATCTGCAACAGACGACTTTTTAAACATTGTGACAAAATAATGAAAAATGGCCATAAAAGATAGATTAATTGTTAAATAAAGTTGAAAACATTGTGGCCGAAGGTGAAAATGTCTATCATGAGCAATTTAACCTTTGGCCACACTCTTTTCAAAAGTCTTCTGCTGCTATTGCGTTAAAATGCGTGTGCAGGTGGGAAATGGTTAAAAAGCGAATAAACGGTTCTTAGAGAAAACCTGAAGTTCTGACGAGTTTTGAGGATAGACAGACCCTCGAGAATATTGTACTCACAAATGTATCTGAGATTAACTCCTTTTTTCATGACGTGATTTATTCAATTAAAATCGAATCAATCTAATTGAAGTGGACCCTCTTTGTTATGTCATCCGCTAATAGAAGACTGCCCTCGTGACCTCGCCTCGAATAATACAGGCGACCGGGGCACGAAGAAAGCATTATTGTATTCAGTTAATCGTTTCCCGCATTCAGACGATATTCGACTCATCTGTAGCAGACAATCTTTGAAGACATTGTAGCAAATATATCATATTGACCAATTTGTCAATTTTCACAATGTTGCCAACTATATTCAATTTATTTACAAACTAATAGGTATGCAAATGGTCCATTTATTCCCGAGATTCTTTTATAAAGTCGTCTGCTGCAGATCTGTCGTATGCAAGACAGAGGTATGAACCATACGAATATAAACATCCCTCTAGTTTCGTCGGAGCCTTCACTTTAACCCTTTCCCATATAAATACGCTTTCTGACACCTCTGCAGCAGACTACTTTTGAAAACTATAAGACAAAAGAAGAGACTGCTCAAAACGAGCAAATTCTTCTTTTGTCCAATGTTTTCAATCCTATTCAAGGTTTAAAGTTTCATTTATAGATGTTTATCACATTTTTATCTAAATGTTTTCGAAGTCGTCTGCTGCAGATCCGTTGTATGTGTGAAAGTATAATACATAAATGTGGCCTCATCATTGATGTAACACACGACAACACAATGAGACTCATCGCTGTTGTAACACACGACAACACAATGAGACTCATCATTGATGTAACACACGACAACACAATGAGACTCATCATTGATGTAACACACGACAACACAATGAGACTCATCATTGATGTAACACACGACAACACAATGAGACTCATCGCTGATGTAACACACGACAACTAGATGAGACTCATCGCTGTTGTAACACACGACAACACATTGAGACTCATCACTGTTGTAACACACAACAACACAATGAGACTCATCACTGTTGTAACACACGACAACACAATGAGACTCATCACTGTTGTAACACACGACAACTAGATGAGACTCATCACTGTTGTAACACACGACAACTAGATGAGACTCATCGCTGTTGTAACACACGATAACACAATGAGACTCATCGCTGTTGTAACACACGACAACACAATGAGACTCATCACTGTTGTAACACACAACAACACAATGAGACTCATCATTGTTGTAACACACGACAACACAATGAGACTCATCACTGTTGTAACACACGGCAACACAATGAGACTCATCACTGTTGTAACACACGACAACACAATGAGACTCATCACTGTTGTAACACACGACAACACAATGAGACTCATCACTCTTGTAACACACGACAACACAATGAGACTCATCACTCTTGTAACACACGACAACACAATGAGACTCATCGCTCTTGTAACACACGACAACACAATGAGACTCATCGCTGTTGTAACACACGACAACACAATGAGACTCATCGCTGTTGTAACACACGACAACACAATGAGACTCATCATTGTTGTAACACACGACAACTAGATGAGACTCATCACTGTTGTAACACACGACAACTAGATGAGACTCATCACTGTGTAACACACGGCAACACAATGAAACTCATCATTGTTGTAACACACGACAACACAATGAGACTCATCACTGTTGGAACACACGACAACACATTGAGACTCATCACTGTTGTAACACACGACAACACAATGAGACTCATCACTGTTGTAACACACGACAACACAATGAGACTCATCACTCTTGTAACACACGACAACACAATGAGACTCATCACTCTTGTAACACACGACAACACAATGAGACTCATCACTCTTGTAACACACGACAACACAATGAGACTCATCATTGTTGTAACACACGACAACACAATGAGACTCATCATTGTTGTAACACACGGCAACACAATGAAACTCATCATTGTTGTAACACACGACAACACAATGAGACTCATCACTGTTGGAACACACTAAAACTCAATGAGACTCATCACTGTTGTAACACACGACAACTAGATGAGACTCATCACTGTTGTAACACACGACAACACAATGAGACTCATCGCTGTTGTAACACACGACAACACAATGAGACTCATCGCTGTTGTAACACACGACAACACAATGAGACTCATCACTGTTGTAACACACGACAACACAATGAGACTCATCATTGTTGTAACACACGACAACTAGATGAGACTCATCACTGTTGTAACACACGACAACACAATGAGACTCATCATTGTTGTAACACACGGCAACACAATGAAACTCATCATTGTTGTAACACACGACAACACAATGAGACTCATCACTGTTGGAACACACGACAACATAATGAGACTTATCACTGTTGTAACACACGACAACACAATGAGACTCGTCACTGTTGTAACACACGACAACACAATGAGACTCATCACTGTTGTAACACACGACAACACAATGAGACTCATCACTCTTGTAACACACGACAACACAATGAGACTCATCACTCTTGTAACACACGACAACTAGATGAGACTCATCACTGTTGTAACACACGACAACACAATGAGACTCATCACTGTTGTAACAAACGACAACACAATGAGACTCATCATTGTTGTAACACACGACAACACAATGAGACTCATCACTGTTGTAACACACGACAACTAGATGAGACTCATCACTGTTGTAACACACGACAACTAGATGAGACTCATCACTGTTGTAACACACGACAACACAATGAGACTCATCATTGGTGTAACACACGACAACACAATGAGACTCTTCAATGTTGGAACACACGACAACTAGATGAGACTCATCGCCGTTGTAACACACGACAACACAATGAGACTCATCACTGTTGTAACACACGACAACACAATGAGATTCATCACTGTTGTAACACACGACAACACAATGAGACTCATTATTGTTGTAACACACGACAACACAATGAGACTCATCATTGATGTAACACACGACAACACAATGAGACTCATCATTGTTGTAACACACGACAACACAATGAGACTCTTCAATGTTGGAACACACGACAACTAGATGAGACTCATCGCTGTTGTAACACACGACAACACAATGAGACTCATCATTGTTGTAACACACGACATCACAATGAGACTCATCACTGTTGTAACACACGACATCACAATGAGACTCATCACTGTTGTAACACATGACAACACAATGAGACTCATCATTGATGTAACACACGACAACACAATGAGACTCATCATTGTTGTAACACACGACAACACAATGAGACTCATCATTGTTGTAACACACGACAACACATTGAGACTCATCATTGTTGTAACACACGACAACACAATGAGACTCATCACTGTTGGAACACACGACAACTAGATGAGACTCATCACTGTTGTAACACACGACAACACAATGAGACTCATCATTGTTGTAACACACGACAACACAATGAGACTCATCACTGCTGTAACACACGACAACTAGATGAGACTCATCGCTGTTGTAACACACGACAACACAATGAGACTCATCATTGTTGTAACACACGACAACACAATGAGACTCATCACTGCTGTAACACACGACAACTAGATGAGACTCATCGCTGTTGTAACACACGACAACACAATGAGACTCATCACTGTTGTAACACACGACAACACACTGAGACTCATCATTGTTGTAACACACGACAACACAATGAGACTCATCACTGTTGTAACACACGACAACACGATGAGACTCATCACTGTTGTAACACACGACAACACGATGAGACTCATCACTGTTGTAACACACGACAACACAATGAGACTCATCACTGTTGGAACACACGACAACACAATGAGACTCATCACTGTTGTAACACACGACAACACAATGAGACTCATCACTGTTGTAACACATGACAACTAGATGAGACTCATCACTGTTGTAACACACGACAACACAATGAGACTCATCATTGTTGTAACACACGACAACACATTGAGACTCATCAACGACCATTATTGGCACATGAATTTATTAGAAAGTAAACATGCGACATCTTGTTAACTCTTTCAGCGCCGAATTGTTTAAAGTAGACTCTTCTATGTTCAAAATCAAGTGTGTCCATTTCTCAATTTATGAAAGTTTTGGATTATTTTTGTAACTAAAAGGCAAACAAGGCTGATTTCAGGTGAGACAGCTCGTTACGAGCTGACTCACCTGAAATCAGCATTGTTTGCAAAAACCTCAATATTGCCTGTGACGCTGAAAGAGTTAACGCCACACGCAATTCGACCTTAACATAAAATACTGCGAAACATTTTGTTCGTTCGTTTGTATGGTGTATCACTCCACTTTCACCAATTATATGTTATATCACGCCGTTTCATGTGTAATTTACTAGTTCTACAGGTTCATTTATCCTCATACCAGCGAGTCAGTCGTAATGCTAACCCACCACAGCATTGAGCGCAAAGGAGGTAAAGTCATTATTACTAATTATTAATACATAGAAAACACCAACCAACCAATCAATACCAATGGTTCATATTCGTCGACAGTTTGATATATTATTGTTGTTTTGCTTTTGAATTTACAAAGTAACAGCATCGTAAATGTCAAGTCCGGGAGAAATTGTGTTATTTTAACATTTGGAATATTTATTTTTAAACGAACAAATAAATGAATGTCGAGATTGGCTAACTACAGGCATGATGTTTTATTATTATTCTCTACTGATTTCAGCCAATTAAATGGCCTTCATAAGGACACATGAATATATTCTGAATACTTGGTCAATGCGTACACTGACGCTTCAAATATGCAAGTTATCCAATTTGATGGCATACAGACTAGGCGGGGATGCAGGCTGATCTTACCTTCATAGTTTTCACCTTTTAAATATTTCAGCCGTACCCAGGTAGCTCAGTCGGTAGCGACGAGGGTTGGCAATCCAAGGGTTGTGAGATCGAATATCCCAGCTCGGCCAATTTTCTTTCAGACGTTTGACAAAAGTCAATGAGATAAGCGTTATTCGTCTTCGACCAAGGGGCTAACAGTCTATGTAAAAAAGCAGCCAGCTTCTTGGAAAAAAACCCTGTTTTGTGATGTACTGTTGTGAGGAAACTCATCGGTAGGTGAATTGTGTGCCGTGATAGTAAGGAAAACACTTTTGAAAACGGCGTAAAACCATTTTTAACCAAATCAATAAATGAGCCGTCCTGTGAGAAAACGAACACAATGGACTTTGCGTAAAGTATCGACCTGGATCAGCTTAATCATGCCGAGGAGGCTTATCCTGATAGACACTTTTCGCCTCCTGTGGATTTTCTGTTTCTATCCCCCTGGGACGGAAGTGTCTGCCCAAATCAGTCTGCGCGGACTGTGCAGGCTGATCTGAATCGATACATTACGCAGATGCTATACTGTTGGTTTTCTCGCAGGACAGCTCAAATCAAGTTTACAGACATGGAGGGGTTGTCAGCTAATCTTGCGTCCATACTTTTCACCTTTTTTCAAATTCTTGAATGTCGACTTTTTTCATGCCATCACTCTTTGTTATTCTAAGGTCCTCTCTATTGTGTCGGTCATCAAGCTATCTTGAATAGAAACTTCAAGTTTACTTTGACACGAAAGTGGCAAGATATTTGTCGCTTTCATTCCCTGGCGGACAATTTTAACTACTTCAACCCTTATCCCGCTGTCACACCGCGATAGCTCAGTCGGCAACGACATGAGCTATCAATCCTGAGGTCGTCGATTCGAACACCGGCTTGGCTGTTCGTTATTTCCAATGATTAATTAAATGTCAATGTGAATATCGTCATTCGTCTTTCACCAATGGGATAAATAGTCTATTTGGGGTAAGGTAGGTAGCCAGTTGCCTCGAAATGATGTTGTATGTAATACTGATTTATTTCCTTTATGAATGTTGTTATATACGACAGTGTTCTCACTGTCATTCTAATATTAATATATTCATCAAGAGGGGAACATTCTCAAATAAACACCTCGGCAAATGTTAAGCATCCCTAACTTTACGTGCAAATGATTCAAGGATGATTTGAGCACTTAGGGGATGACTTGAAGCGAACAATTCAATTAACGTACTTACACGTAGCAATGCGGAATGGAATGACATGCCCGAGCGCTGAATTCATTGGCTGATATCTGCAATGAACAGAGGGGTGAATGACGTTATCAGGGCTAAAGATGTTTAAGTCCGATATTGGCTATGACATTGTAATATAGGATAAACATATGAACCGTTCCACGAGAAAACCAACATTGTGGACTCTGCGTAACGTATCAACCCGGATCAGCCAAAGCATGCCGCGCAGGCTAACCCGGACAGACACTTTTCGCTTCCTGTGGATTTTCTGTTTCAGGAATCATTACTCTATACTAATATCCCGCTGAGACGGAAGGTGTAGACCCAGATTAGCCTGCGCGGATTGCATAGGCTGATCTGGGACGATACATTACGCAGAGTCTATAATGTTGGTTTTCTCATGGACCGACTCATATCCGTTTAAATCAGTGAAAACTCTTTTAATGAACGTTCCTTCATTATGTAACTGTAAAGCCGTTGTAAACGGCTTTAAACTCCAATCAATCAATCAATCAATCAATCAATCAATCAATCAATCAATCAATCAATCAATCAAACCCTTATCCCGCTAATTTCATTCAACTGATATATCTCCACCATTCAGTTCTTACTCGTATTTTGTCTGTAAAATGTGAAGGCTGATCTTGCGCTACTTTAATCCTTTTTAGTTTAAAGTAATGCGTTGCTGCCTACGAACACATGATGCTTAACGTAACGTATATCAGCATAAGGTTATTAATAGACCGGTGGTGACTTCCAAACTTAACATTTCAAACTTCAGACTTCACACTTCACACTTTACACTTCACACTTCACACTTCATACTTCACACTTCATAGATAATATGTTTAAAATGTGAAGCTTGAAGTCTGAAGTATGAAGTCTGAAGTTTGAAATTTAGACTTCATACTTCACACTTCATAGATAATATGTTTGAAGTTTGAAGTTTGAAGTGTGAAGTGTGAAGTGTGAAGTGTGAAGTGTGAAGTGTGAAGTATGAAGTCTGAACACGTTATATGTGGGAAAGTGAATATGCAGCGATGGTTAATCATTTCCCACATATATTGATGCCTTTGCATCAGACGAATGTCCCCTTTTGCAACAATGTTTTCTTTCATTAAACTCTTTCAGCGCCATTGATTGTTTAAAGTAGACTCTTCCATTCCATTTTCAAAATCGGCCGATTCTATTTTTTATGTAATAAGGGTTGTGGAACATTTTCATAACTAAAAGGCAAACAATGCTGATTTCAGGTGAGACAGCTCGTGACGAGCTGACTCACCTAAATCTGTATTGTTTGCAAAAACCTCAATATTGAACTTTTGGCGGTGAAAGAGTTCAATAGATTTGTCCTCTGTTTTCCTGATCGTAGTCGTCTGCTGAAGAGTTGATGTATGTGGGAAAGGAATACGTTTTCGAATTACCAGTTCGTACTCTGAAGTACTGGAAGTAATTGTGTCGGTGATGAGAAAGTACCATGTTCTCAAGGACCGTTGCCATGAAAATAACCATAGTCTCAAGTGGACGTAATTATTCAGCTGTGGTATCTTTTAATGACTGTTGAATGACAGTCATTACTACAAATTACCTCATGTCCTAGTTTAAGAGTTGTCTGCTTTTCAAACGCTAGAAAAATGAATACGATAATAACAAATAGAAATATTGAAGAATAATTCTGATAATAGTTGAGATCAGTGGGGAGCATTGAGTAATTCAATGCTAGCAGATTCTTTGTTTTCCACAATGTTTCCAGACGTCTGCTCTGCCCTGTAAAAAGACAATTATTGGGATTCGCTAGGCTAGGTATCCCTTATTGTCAGGCTTTTCCGTCTGTCTGTGTGTGTGTGTCTGTCTGTCTGTCCAAATATTTGTAAAGCACAGCTCTACAGCCAAACCTGACGGATCGATTCCAATCAAACTTGGTGAACAGGTGCCAAATAAGCTCAGGACCCATCCGTTGCTATGCAGCTAGCAAAAAAACGCGTTTTAAGAACAAAAAAAAACATGTTTCTATTGTTCTCCTACAGTGTTGAATGTGGAGAGCTCAAACTTCGGTTATAGATACTTCAAGATATTTAGAAAAAACGTATTAGTCTTTTTGATTTAGGCCTTTGTTTTCAAATGGTACCCTTTCAAACATAGCCGTTGCTATGCAGCTAGCAAATAAACGCGTTTTAAGGACCCTAATCATTTTTCTATCTTCTCCTACAGTTTTAATTGTACAGAGCTGAAACTTCAGTTATAGATGCTTCCAGATATTTAGAAAAAAATCTATCCGTTACGATTCTTGATTTGGGCCTTTGTTTTCAAATGGTAGCCTTTCAAATATAGGGTATTTTTCAGTCATTTTTGACTTCAATCGCCCCTAGCGCTGCAGTGGTAGTATTCGCTAGCGATTTGATTACACTATATCATAGAGCTATTCAAGAGCTACACTTTTTTTTTTACGTCATTGACCTCCGACCTCGGGTTTCCGAGCTACAGCCAGATGTTTGCAAAATATACCAGGGCGAAACGGTTCGTTGTATACGGGTGCGTCTTTGTATGGTAATAAAAGATGGTTGGTTGACCAGAGATTGTTTCTACAAGCTGCACACTTTTCACCAATGTTCACCTAGTCACCACAATAGTGACCCTATCAGACTTGTTCTTTATATGTATAGATATGCAAAGGTGAATCCCACGTCGCCTACCGGCTTGTATTATTTGTGCTACCTATTTCATAAACAGTTTAAGTATAGAAATATCAAAGAAAGAATAAGACAAAGGAAAAAATTATATCATGAATTTGGTATTGCTATGGAATAATGCTATGTATACACTCATTATAATTTTCACGGCTTCATGCCTTCGGCTAGAGATCACTCATTGACCATTTCGAATATCAAATATCGACTTGCTGACGGTTACCAAGGTTCGATTATCGTTAGGATCATAGCAAGACTTGACACTAGTAATATAGACTTGACACTGGTAATACAGACTTAACACTGGTAATACAGACTTTGACACTGGTAATACAGACTTTGACACTGGTAATACAGACTTGACACTGGTAATACACTGGTAATACAGACTTGAAACTGGTAATACAGACTTGACACTGGTAATACAGACTTTGACACTGGTAATACAGGCTTGACACTGGTAATATCGACTTGACACTGGTAATACACTGGTAATACACTGGCAATACACTGGTAATACATGCTTGACACTGGTAATACAGTCTTGACACTGGTAATACAGAATTGACACTGGTAATACAGACTTGGCACTGGGAATACAGGCTTGACACTGGTAATACAGTAATGACACTGGTAATATAGACTTGACACTGGTAATACATACTTAACACTGGTAATACAGACTTTGACACTGGTCATACAGGCTTGACACTGGTAATACAGAATTGACACTGGTAATACACTGGTAATACAGAATTGACACTGGTAAAACACTGGTAATACATACTTGAAACTGGTAATAAATACAGACTTGACACTGGTAATACAGACTTTGACACTGGTAATACAGGCTTGACACTGGTAATACAGTCTTGACACTGGTAATACAGAATTGACACTGGTAATACAGACTTGGCACTGGTAATACAGGCTTGACACTGGTAATACAGACTTGACACTGGTAATACACTGGTAATACAGGCTTGATAATGGTAATACAGACCTGACACTGGTAATACAGACTTGGCACTGGTAATACAGGCTTGACACTGGTAATACAGACTTGACACTGGTAATACATACTTGACACTGGTAATACAGGCTTGACACTGGTAATTCAGACTTGACAGACACTGGTAATACAGACTTGACACTGGTCATACAGACTTGACACTGGTCATACAGACTTAACACTGGTCATATAGACTTGACACTGGTAAAACAGACTTTCCGCATTGGCACTCAGTGGTGTTAGTTTAGTTTAAACTTATTTATTTTACATCGATTGGGAAACAAGCCTTTGGCTTAGATTAATCACTCTCGATGTCTGCTTCCTGGAGACTTAACCAGTACTCGCGCCGTTTGTGGGGAAAAATCCCAAAGTCCGGACTCAGTGGTGTTGAGGTATATCTTTACAACTGATGAGCTCGTGTCCGGAAAATACTCAATCTAAGCAATTTTCCCACTTCCACTGTTGATATACTCTTTCAGTGCCGAAATGTTTAAAGAAGACACTTCCGATCCCATAAAGCTCAGTCGGTAGCGACGTGAGCTGTCAATCCACGGGTTGTGAGTTTGAATCCCAGCTCGGCCAACATTTTTTCCGACGTTTGTCAAAAGTCAATGTGACAGGCGTCATTCGTCTATGTGGAAAAACAGCTAGTTATTTGGAAATAATGTGGTGTGGAGTACTGGTGTGAGAAAGCCAGAAAACACATGAGTAGGTGAACTGGCGGCCGTGATATGACTGAAAAAGTGTTACAAAGCCCCATTACATCACTCATGTTCCAAATTGGGAGTCTCAAATTGTCTTGTAATAAGAGTTTTGGAATACCTTTATAACTTAAAGACAGACAACGCTGCTTTCAGGCGAGACTGCTCGTTACGAACTACCTAACCTGAATCTGCATTGTGTGCAAAAGACTTCAATTTCCTATTGCAATACGACTGATGAATCACTATAACGCTAAATTATACCGACAGTATACTAGTACGTTAAGCAGGAAACGCCGTGATATAACTGAAATAAAACTGTAAGTGGCATACAACATCATTCAAGCTTATATCGGGTAAAGAACAAAATACAACATTTGACACATCAGAGGTAATTCAGCTGAAGAACAAACTATTTGACAGCGTAAGAAATGTATCACAGTGCTCTAGTTCAAGAAATTAAGCATTTTCCTAATACGACACAAATGCAGCGGACAACTTGAAAAGCATATGGGCAAAGCTATGGAAAATATATTCCTTTGAAAGTATCAATATTGAATAAAAGTGGACATATTATGTTATGAAAAAGCAGCTAGTTGCTTGGAAAGACTGTTGTGTGGAGTAACGGTGTGAGAAGGCCAGGAAACACATGAACACAGGTGAACTGGCCGCCGTGATATGCCTGAAGACATGTAAACGGCGTTAACCCTTTCCCTCATATAGACGCTTTATGACGCCTCTGCAGCTTTTTGAAAACATAGTGACAAAAGAAGAAATTGCTCAAAACGAGCAATTTCTCCTTTTGCCACAATGTTTTCCACTTTTAGTCATAGGTTATCCATTCAATTATAGAGATTTTCTATTTTTTGAAAAAATATGTTCAAAGTCGTCTGCTGCAGAAATGTCGTATGAGGGAAAGGGTTAAACCCCAATCAATCAATATGTAGAATATACATGTGGTTCATTAGAATACGTCTTCACAAAGGTCATGGGAGGGTCAATAGTGAAGAAAGATATACAAATACAAAGAAATAAACCTGATGAAAGTATATTGATGAGTAATTCATACGATAAAACATAGCATTCATTACAGATAAAACAGCGCAAAATGTATTTTACATTTGATAGATGATATTTAGATAAGACTTCATAGTTGTAAAATACAGGTAATCAATGTTATGGAAGGCCCAAAATAGCATAACTGCTTAAAACATTGATAACAATGCTAAGGACTTATAAGTGCACTACAAGTATATGATGAGGCAGCTGAAATGGGTCTGTAATTGACAGAACAGGTTATATTAACAACTTTCCATTGTTTTGTAGTGAAGCTGTCTGTTCAATATGTAACAAACATTGCAAATAACAAACTATGTTGAAAAAAAATACAATGTTTTGACAGATTAAAAAATGTCCCAGTTTTACAGTAGTATGTGGTGTTTGTTTTCTATTTAAAAACATTACTAACAGTGAGTTTTAACAATATATACAGAATTTAATACTACAAATAAATATGGCTGTTTTTAACTCTCAATAATTAGGAAAAGTTAATTTATTTTTATTGTTATTTTTCTACATCATGTATGAAACTGCCCTTACCAATACTATTCTTCCATTTCGAGGGCTTGGTGTGAAACGGTTGTAACTAGAAACCTATTTTGAAAACCCGGGTTTAGGGGCAATTTTGACCCCATTGTAAACAACGCAAATTTAGGTGCCATTGCTCAGAACGAGCAATGGCACCTAAATTTCCATTGTTTACCAAGAAAAAAGATTTAACGCTTATAATGACTTTATCGAGAGGTGATTAACCTTGGTAACAAAATACGAATTTTAGTTACAACTGTTTCACGCCAAGCCCTCGATTTGCTGATGCATTTAGACGCAGCTGCAGCAGGTTACTTTTGAAAACAGTAACGTAGAAGGGGAAATTGTTCATCTCCTTTTGCAATCTCTATTCATTAATTAAACAAAGATATAGAAATATTTTACATCTTTTGTTTTCGAAATCATCTGCTGTATATCTTTTGTTGGTGAAAAATGGTTAATGTTATCATACTGGATGAACCCTTTAGCTGTCGTTGCGTTGAGGATATATATGTTTGTTTTATTCATGTTTAACGCCGTTTCAACATGTTTTCAGTTACACCACGGCGGCAGTTCACATATCCATAATCCCTGGGAAAACGAACCAGTACTAGGCTATGCAATGTACCTTGTCTAAGGAAACTCCACAATGTCCGCCACGATTGGGGATCGAACCAGGGAGTTGAGGATGTGAGGGCCAAAAGGGTTTTCCGCTCTCAACATAAGACACGGACATTTTGAGTGAGAGATCAACAATCTCCCCCCCGTTACCTTTGAATCCCGTACATCGTAAATGGACCAACCTTTGAGACTTGGCGACTAGCGAAGATACAGACATGACACTAGCGTCTGAACAGGATCTACCCTGTTAAATATATGTTAACTCCCACCCCCTTTCCCACATACAACAAATCCGCAGCAGAGGTTTTATTATTTAAAAAAGAGTTGAAAACATTGTGGCTAAAGCAGAAATTTCTCCTTTTCTCATAGTGTTTTCAAAAGTCGTCTAGCGATGATACAGACCAGACAGCAGCGTTCGAACAGGACCTACCCTGTTAGAGATAGGTTAACCCACCTTTCCAACATACAGTAAATCTGCAGCAGACGACTTTGAACATGTCTACGCAAAAAGATGAAAATCTCTAAGACTGTAGGCATAATTACTGCTAGAAGTTGAAAACATTGTGGCAAAAGGGGAAATTGCTCGTTTTCTTCTTTTGTCACAATGTTTTTAAAATTCGTCTGCTTCAGGTGCGTCAAAAGTCGTCTATAGGTGGGAAAGGGCTAATATTACGTGTGCATCCTAGAAACTCACAAAGAACGAAGAAATATTACATTGCAGTTTGAATATTCTGAAATCAGGACAAATAGAAAACTTCTTTCAGTGAAGATCAGGATTGAGTAAGAGCGTTCGCCTCGGTTCTTGAGGTCGATGGTTCGATCCCCTTTCGGGTAATACTTTTTTTTTTTTAAATGGTAATAATGGTTTTCTCTCATTCACGCTCAGGATTGTATGGTTTATCATTACAACTGGTTCACCGGCGTCAGGACAAACAGGTCATTAGTTCTGGTAAATTACCCAAAAATGCCGTTATATAGCGCAAAACAATTTGTAACCGGCGGATATCACAATAATAACAGAATACAAGATTTAATTGCATATGAACTTTTCAAATAAAGTAAATCCGATTAAGACCGCTATTAACCCTTTCCCACATACAACACATCTGCAGCAGACGACTTTGAAAACATACCCGAACACAATTGAAAACTCCCTTTAAATGATAGTACAATAATTGAATCGAATTGAAAAAACATGATGAGAATAAGAGAAATTGCTCGTTTTGAGCAATTTCTTCTTTTGTCGACATGTTTTCAAAAAGCTTTCTGCTGTAGTGGCGTAATAAAGCGTCTATATAGGAGAAAGTGTTAATGTCAAAGCATCCTTAGATTGTTTTTTCCTTTTTTCCTCGTGTAGAAGCCAAAAAAGCCACAACGCATTTCATATGAATGTTTCGGTTAAATATTATTCTCCCCTTTTTGACACGACACGGCAGCAATAACAAGTGAAGAGCTCCTCAAGAGAGTAAGTAAGGAACTGATTATTTTGGCGATCGCACTTGATAGTCCTGGATTCCATAGAGTTTCGCACGACCCTTTCAAAATACAGCTGCGGCGATACACATCTGCGTAATGTATCGACCAGATCAGCCTGCGCTGTCCGCGCAGACTGATCCGGCCGACACATTCCGTCTAAGCGGGGATAGATAGAGTAGTGATTCCTGAAACAGAAAATCCACAGGAGGCGAAAAGTGTATATCCGGGTACGCCTGTGTGGGCATGCTTAGGCTGATCCGGATCGATACTTTACGCAGAGTCCACAATGTTGATTTTCTCACGAGACGGCCTACACATTGATTATTGCCAAGCTACGCCCCTGGTGAAGATACCCACTTCACTTTATAGATTCGGGACGCCGCATCGATAAAATACGTACATGTATATATACTTTAGCTCCCCATTTCCCACATGCAACACGTTATGTAGCAGACGACTTTTAAAAACTTCTAGCCAAATGCTTTGAGAACGTCTATAAATAAAGGTTTATTATTTTATAGAGTTGAAAACCTTTCGGCAAAATTTGCAACAATCTGTTATAAAGTCATCTGCTGCAAAGGCGTCAGAAAGTGTCCGTCTCTGGGAACGGGTTAAAGGTGCTGAACTCAAGATGGAGATCAACATTTTGAAATGTTAAAGCTTCTGCAAATATTGCTAATTGTGACAACAAAGTAAATCATAAATAATTCAAATTTAATTTGTCAGTAAATTTTGAAAAACAGTCAATTGAAATTCATGAAAATGTGCAACATTTGGCTAACTGGGTATGTTTACCTAGGCAAAAAGAAACACATAAACGATCACTATTAAGATGTTTATTAAACTGGAAAGTGGAATTATTACTCTAATCTTATCCCAGAGTTATGATTCTAATATTTCAAGAGAACTTTTGAACAGTTTTAAAACTTTAACTATACCATCTATAATCGGGAGTTCAGCACACTCGGTAAGTCGTAAGAGACCCAAACATGACCTCGAGTTATCGATCGCTGGACTCGTACTCAAATCTGTTATGCATTGTCCGTTTCGTAATTTATTTACGCTTGTTTGACTTCACGAAATCTTTTGAAACCTGTCAGTCCGAAACCTCATTTTTCATCTATTGTCTTCATTGTTCAAGTAATTAAAGCATACACATGTGTCAGTCCGAAGGAATTTGTGTCAGTCAGGACTTAAGGACTGATGATTTATGCGAAGACAGACGGATATACTCCGAAAATTGTTTCGGGTTAAACGATGGCCAGCCTGTGGTTATATAAGTCTGTATTATGGGAAGCGACGCACGCAAATTCGGACAATCGGATTAGCTGACCACCGAAAGCTGAACACTACCTGCCTGAATGCACGGGCATAGCCATTCACCCAGATGTTGAGTATTCATAAACGGGTATTGAAAGAAGAGACTTAAGCCTGATAAAGTTGAAGTAGCTGATAATTATAAAAAAACACAATCAATGATATTTGTATAGCCCCGAGAAAAATGTTTATAATTGGTTTCGACGAATTTGCGTTTAATGTCGTTTCAATTGCTTTCCAGTCATATAAAACAGGTAACGTGTTTCTCCTTCCTCAGAGCTGCACAAAAACAGTTAGCAATCTTTCAACATATATTTTTAGTTCAAATATGGAGAAATAATGAATTTTGTATTAAAAACTGAAGGTAAGATTCCGTTAGATTGTACGACTTAAAGTTCAATTGCCCACGTGCTTGACAGAGCGTATATAGATATATTTAACACTTTCCCACATACAACAAATATGCAGCAGACGAATCTGAAAACATTTAGTTAACACTTTCCCTCATACGACAATTCTGCAGCAGACGACTTTGAACGTTTTTTGTCAAAACATAGAAGATCTACACAATTAAATGGATAACCTTTGACTAAAAGTGGAAAACATTGTGGCAAAAGGAGAAATTGCACGTTTTGTGCAATTTCTTCTTTTGTCACTATGTTTTCAAAAAGTCGTCTGCTGCAGAGGCGTCCGAAAGCGTTTATATGAGGAAAAGGGTTAATAATATGGAACACATCTATAATCGATAGTATGACTATTGCATAGAGTTGAAATAATTGTGGAATATGGAGAAATTGCTAATTATGCTCCTTTTGTCCCAATGAATTTAAGAGGCGTCAGAAAAGCGTCTATATTTGAGAAAGCCGGTTAGCCGTTGACATCCCTAATTATCATAAACCAAATGTTTTCAAAATCCAATGTCTCATGATGTTAACTCTTTCAGCGCCGAATTGTTTAAAGTAGACTCTTCCATGTTCAAAATCAAGCGTCTCCATTTCTCTTGTAATAGGCGTTTTGGATTTTTTTTATGACTAAAAGGCAAACAATACTGATTTCAGGTGAGACAGCTCGTTACGAGCTAACTCACCTGAATCTGTATTGTTTGCAAAAAAAAAAAATATTGCCCTTGGCGCTGAAAGAGTTAATAAGAGTATGTATGCACCAGAATACAAATACGCATGTACAGGACTCTTTATTTGGTAATTCCGATCAAATGGTGGCATGCTTACAAAGTCATTCTCTTTTAATCATGATCGTTCCATGATGCTTGTTTAACTGGATGGCGACCAACGTCGACCCTGATCAGACCGCAAAGAGGCACAGGCTGATCTACATTATCGCAGATAAATTTGTATTGAAGGTAGGTTTTCATGAGACACGAATACAGTTTGATCCCTGAGATACGCTGACTCAGCAAACACATTATTCATAATTTGAGACTTACTTTACATACCGGTGTACCATATCATACATTATGTAACTTTGAAGATTACAGGAACCACGAATGTTTTTTGATACCGATCCACACGGTTTAGCCAATCATAACTTATGTAACTTTGAAGTTTAAAGGAACCACGAATGTTTTTGATACCGATCCACGCGGTGTAGCTAATCATAACTTATGTAACTTTGAAGTTTAAAGGAACCACGAATGTTTTTGATACCGATCCACGCGGTGTAGCTAATCATAACTTATGTAACTTTGAAGTTTAAAGGAACCACGAATGTTTTTTGATACCGATCCACACGGTTTATCCAATCATAACTTATGTAACTTTGAAGTTTAAAGGAACCACGAATGTTTTTTGATACCGATCCACACGGTTTATCCAATCATAACTTATGTAACTTTGAAGTTTAAAGGAACCACGAATGTTTTTTGATGCATTCTACACGGTGTAGCCAATCATAACTTATGTAACTTTGAAGTTTAAAGGAACCATGAATGTTTTTTGATACCGATCCACACGGTTTAGCCAATCATAACTTATGTAACTTTGAAGTTTAAAGGAACCACGAATGTTTTTTGATACCGATTCACACGGTTTAGCCAATCATAACCTATGTAACTTTGAAGTTTAAAGGAACCACGAATGTTTTTTGATGCATTCTACACGGTGTAGCCAATCATACATTATGTAACTTTGAAGTTTAAAGGAACCACGAATGTTTTTTATACCGATCCACACGGTTTAGCCAATCATAACCTATGTAACTTTGAAGTTTAAAGGAACTACGAATGTTTTTTTAAACCGTCTACACGGTTTAGCCAATCATACATTTTGTAACTTTGAAGTCTAAAGGAACTACGAATGTTTTTTGATGCATTCTACACGGCTTAGCCAATCATACATTTTGTATCTTTGAAGTCTAAAGGAACTACGAATGTTTTTTGATACCGATCCACACGGTTTATCCAATCATAACTTATGTAACTTTGAAGTTTAAAGGAACCACGAATGTTTTTTGATGCATTCTACACGGTGTAGCCAATCATACATTATGTAACTTTGAAGTTTAAAGGAACCACGAATGTTTTTTATACCGATCCACACGGTTTAGCCAATCATAACCTATGTAACTTTGAAGTTTAAAGGAACTACGAATGTTTTTTTAAACCGTCTACACGGTTTAGCCAATCATACATTTTGTAACTTTGAAGTCTAAAGGAACTACGAATGTTTTTTGATGCATTCTACACGGCTTAGCCAATCATACATTTTGTATCTTTGAAGTCTAAAGGAACTACGAATGTTTTTTGATACCGATCCACACGGTGTAGCCAATCATAACTTATGTAACTTTGAAGTTTAAAGGAACCACGAATGTTTTTTGATACCGATCCACACGGTTTATCCAATCATAACTTATGTAACTTTGAAGTTTAAAGGAACCACGAATGTTTTTTGATGCATTCTACACGGTGTAGCCAATCATAACTTATGTAACTTTGAAGTTTAAAGGAACCATGAATGTTTTTTGATACCGATCCACACGGTTTAGCCAATCATAACTTATGTAACTTTGAAGTTTAAAGGAACCACGAATGTTTTTTGATACCGATTCACACGGTTTAGCCAATCATAACCTATGTAACTTTGAAGTTTAAAGGAACCACGAATGTTTTTTGATGCATTCTACACGGCTTAGCCAATCATACATTTTGTATCTTTGAAGTCTAAAGGAACTACGAATGTTTTTTGATACCGATCCACACGGTTTATCCAATCATAACTTATGTAACTTTGAAGTTTAAAGGAACCACGAATGTTTTTTGATGCATTCTACACGGTGTAGCCAATCATACATTATGTAACTTTGAAGTTTAAAGGAACCACGAATGTTTTTTATACCGATCCACACGGTTTAGCCAATCATAACCTATGTAACTTTGAAGTTTAAAGGAACTACGAATGTTTTTTTAAACCGTCTACACGGTTTAGCCAATCATACATTTTGTAACTTTGAAGTCTAAAGGAACTACGAATGTTTTTTGATGCATTCTACACGGCTTAGCCAATCATACATTTTGTATCTTTGAAGTCTAAAGGAACTACGAATGTTTTTTGATACCGATCCACACGGTGTAGCCAATCATAACTTATGTAACTTTGAAGTTTAAAGGAACCACGAATGTTTTTTGATACCGATCCACACGGTTTATCCAATCATAACTTATGTAACTTTGAAGTTTAAAGGAACCACGAATGTTTTTTGATGCATTCTACACGGTGTAGCCAATCATAACTTATGTAACTTTGAAGTTTAAAGGAACCATGAATGTTTTTTGATACCGATCCACACGGTTTAGCCAATCATAACTTATGTAACTTTGAAGTTTAAAGGAACCACGAATGTTTTTTGATACCGATTCACACGGTTTAGCCAATCATAACCTATGTAACTTTGAAGTTTAAAGGAACCACGAATGTTTTTTGATGCATTCTACACGGTGTAGCCAATCATACATTATGTAACTTTGAAGTTTAAAGGAACCACGAATGTTTTTTATACCGATCCACACGGTTTAGCCAATCATAACCTATGTAACTTTGAAGTTTAAAGGAACTACGAATGTTTTTTTAAACCGTCTACACGGTTTAGCCAATCATACATTTTGTAACTTTGAAGTCTAAAGGAACTACGAATGTTTTTTGATGCATTCTACACGGCTTAGCCAATCATACATTTTGTATCTTTGAAGTCTAAAGGAACTACGAATGTTTTTTGATACCGATCCACACGGTTTAGCCAATCATAACCTATGTAACTGTGAAGTTTAAAGGAACTACGAATGTTTTTTGATACCGATCCTGATCAAACATGTAGTGTAAACAGACAAGATAGTACACATGCACCCGTATTAAAATTCTAAGCCGTCTATAGGGCTTGCATTTTTTCTAGACTCTGGAACAGAAACATGTTTCGCAAACACCCAGTATGTTTCGTAAACACCCAGTATGGCCAGTATGTTTCGTAAACACTCAGTGTGTTTCGCAAAACACCCAGTATGTTTCGTAAACACCCAGTACGTTTCGTAAACACCCAGTGTGTTTCGTAAACACCCAGTACGTTTCGTAAACACCCAGTTTGTTACGTAAACACTCAGTATGTTTCTTAAAGACCCAGTACGTTTCGTAAACACTAAGTAAGTTTTACAAACACCCAGTATGTTTCTTAAACACTAAGTAAGTTTTACAAACACCCAGTATGTTTCTTACACACTCAGTATGTTTTGCAAACATCCAGTATGTTTCTTAAACACTCAGTATGTTTCGTAAACACCCAGTATGTTTCGTTAACACCCATTATCTTTCGTTAACACCCAGAATGATTCAGATACATCCAGTACGTTTTGTAAACACCCATAATGTTTCGTAAACACCCAGTATGTTTCGGCAACACCCAGAATGTTTCATAAGTTTTCCATGAACACTAACTTGGTTTCATCAAAACGAGTTGTGGTTTATTTGCATAAAGTAACGTTTGGTGGCTATTGAACGCCCATCTAGGGAGTCATATGAAGATTAAATGCATAGTATAAAACAGAATATTCTTATGAACCAATTTAGAACCAATCGGACGAACAAAAACATTCATTGATTGATTGATTGGCGTTTACCGCCATTTTCAACAATGTTCCAGTTATATAACGGCGGTCACTTAACCTACTCATGTGTATCATGCCTTTCTTAAACCTGTACTCCACACAACATACTTTACAATAGACTGTTAGTCCATTGGTGCAAGACGAATGACGCTTGTCACATTGACTTTAGTCTAACGTCGGAAAGACTGTTAGCCGAGCTGGGTTTTGAACTCACATCCGCTAGATTTATGGCCCGCGTCGCTACCTACTAAGCAACCGGGGATAGACCCATATAAAACAATACAAGCTCACGCACACGAATTAGTGGAGCTAAGGAACTTCTCACGTCATTGGGCATTTTTATTCGAGTTAATTGTATTTGTCAGAAACTTATTTAAACCTTCTGTTGATAATTGCCCACAATGAAGAGATATATTATAAAACAGAGGAAGCACAGATTGGTCTGGGTATTTATGACGGATGAGTGAAGCTAAGGGTCTGTTCACTTCTCTATGTCATCTGATCCGAAATAATATTATTTGTCAGCATTTTAAGAAAATGTTCTGTGAGTGGTTAAAGAGCGAGATCATAACAACGATTCCGCGCATGCCGATCTGGGTATACACAGGTCACACTAGGTTGTTTTGTTGTAGTTCATGGGGTGACATAGTGTAGCATTTAATAGTGAAATTGCCCTTTTAGATACCACGTTCTGATACCGCTCTTTTGGGAGAACAAGAAACGAAATAACGCCGTTGATTACATCTCACTTTTGACAATCGTTTGAAAAGTCGTCTGCCGCAGATGCATTACAAATCGTCCGCTGAAAGTGTTAACCCCTTCCAACCAATAAACACACTGTATTGCAATGGGAGACATCCGTCAGTTATCTCCCTTTAATACTCTCTACATCTAGCTAGGTCCTACATTTGGTTTCCTCTGTTTTTATCATTGGTTTCTTTGCTCTGGATGGTGCACTTATAATTGCATTTTCTTGGCCAACTGTTATTAGATTGAAACAGTAATTCCACATTTGTTTTCTTTAAACACTGCTATGTAAATTTTCGCTTTTGAATCATCACTTTAATTAACACATTTATGATTAATGTGTACAGAGTAATTGCAATATCTCATTGCGAAATAGCGATAAAGACAAAGGATTCCAACTAAACGGACCTACCAACTATTTGGTCTTCCTTGGTCTTTATCTGACAAGGGAGATAATATAATTATCACTAATGTCCCTAATTGCACCAGACACCATTTAAAAACATAATTTACAAAGGGTAAATTGATCATCGTGCGCAACGTATCCGTTTGCTACAGTGTTTTCAAAATTGTATTCAACAATCATCCATTCATTTATTGAAATTTCCGACATTTTTGCCCATAAGTTTTTCAAGTAATCTGCTGCAGATTTGATGTATGTGGGAAAGGATGGGAGTTCGTATCTGATGTCCTACATTTTGTTTGACATTGATTTTCTCTCTATCTTCAACAGTACACAATGCAGATAACAACGACTGTTCGGGTTTCGACAATCATTGTGTCAACATAAACAGAGTCGTTCAATTGATTATTTCTTTGTATCATGTGGAGCCGCTTTCAACAAATTTTCAAATACATTAGGGATTTCCTCGGTAATTACATCAGCGAGTCAGTCGTCTGCTAAACTCCAAGATACTGAACGCCAATGAGAGCAAGCCATTACTACCAGGCCGGTGATCGAACCTACGACCTCCTTCTATACCATCAAGGCGTTATGTTTCAATTTGAATACATATATTTGCTGTCTACTTGTTTTTCAGTACACTAGAAACTAGAAATGTGACCCATCTCCAATGAGATATGTACCCTGCTATAATGTGACGGAATGACAAAATAAAACACTCATATAGTTTTCTCTGATATTTTACATTTCATCCCATAACTACGGTTAGAGTACGAACATGTGGTAGCTAAATTGTTTTAACTCTTTCAGCGCCACAGGCAATATTGAGGTTTTTGCAAACAATGCAGATGCAGGTGAGTCAGCTTGTAACGAGCTGTCTCACCTGAAATCAGCATTGTTTGCCTTTTATTTATCAAAACAGTCCAACATTGCATTATATGAGAAATGGAGACGCCCGATTTTGAACATGGAAGAGTCTACTATAAACAATTCGGCGCTGAATTGTTTTAAGATGAATTGTTTGATGCATCTGTTAAACCCTTTTCCCTCATACGGCAATTCTGCAGCAGACGACTTTGAACATATTTTGTCAAAAAATAGTAAATCTCTATAATTGAATGAATAACCCATGACTTAAAGTGGAAAATATTGTGGCAAAAGGAGAAATTGCTCGTTTTGAGCAATTTCTTCTTTTGTCACTATATTTTCAAAAAGCCGTCTGCTGCAGAGGCCTCATAAAAGCGTCTATATGAGGGAAGGGTTAACAAATCAAATAATGTGCCAAAGATCTGTTATCATTATTTCAATTTTCATCATCAATGCAGATTCGGGAGGGATGGTTGGACGAAAAATGGAGTTGTGCAATTTCAACATGAAAGAGTTAACTTTGCGAAGTTAGGCAGTGAAAGAAGTTAATTGAACCGTGTGCCGCAAATGGTCACATTATCGCGCTATTCACTTTTTGATCAATCTAGTGTTGCTTAACTTTTTACAAGATGAATAATATATATTAAATTACATTACATTGATTCTTTAGCTAATTAGAACGACTGATATTTATCGTTGTCTGCACTCTGTACATAACATTACAACAGCATAACCGAAGAACAGATTCTCCTTTTCCCTTAACGTTTTCCCACTCTTTTCCGAATATATATATTATGGTGTACACATTTTTGTCCATTTACTTTTCATCAACCAGAAATGGACAAAATTAACTAATCTAAAAATAAAGATGGTTTTCCTTAACGGCCATTGTGAGATGTTGCACTGTGAGGTTTGCTGTATTTATCTTCAATAGTACTTACGCATTGGTGAACGTATAGTATGTACACTACATGTGTGAATCTAAACTCAAGAGTCTGAATCGCTAACTACTAGATTCAAACCTAGGACATTTGGTGCAGGATGTGGACACTCATCCCATCAGTCACCTTATACTATCAATTGGTATCTCGTCAAGAGGTCAGTTGTTTATCTTCAACAATACACAGTTGCGATAACAATGACGGTCGTTGTTTGTACACTACATATATGAGCCGTATAGGCTGATATGGGTCGATACTTTACGCAGAGGCCATAATGTTGGTTTTCTCGCGAGATGGCTCATATGTCAATTAAAAAGCTCGAGTTTATAGTTTACAGTTTATTTAAAAAAAAGTGTTATGTAGGCCACCGGCCCATACACAAGATACTAAACATATTATGCAAAGTATTTGAAGTGTGATCATCATTATCATAGTCGAATATATACTCTTATACATAATACAGACTAACAATATGAAGATTTAATATAGAATACTTTGAAGAACAATGTAAATAACATTTCACTATATTTCTAGAGACATATAGGATCTGACATGAGTTGTCATTTCATATAAAGTTGTATTAAACGAGTTCAAGAAATTTGTTATTAAGCGAGCCTTTGGCCTTTGACAACGAATGTCAGATTCTTAATATCACATGACGAAACACAAAGGAGATTGGTTATTTGCGGTCAGAAAATAATCCCAACATGTAATACTTAAACAAACACATCTATATATAGGTTATTTTGTAATATTTGTTACCCAATTTTTGTTTCAATACTATCGTTAAGATAAACAGTTCATAACATAAACGTATATGTCTGTATGTTTGCATACTCTACAAACGTAACCAATATTTTATGTAACGATTTGCAGCATATAATGTACATATTGGTAGTCACTAGTATCGGCATTAGTACAAACTGTAGGTGCAACGTTTAACGCATAACTTCACATGGCTTTTCATAGGTCGTCTGCTTTACAACGAACAATTTCACACATCTAGAATACTGAAAGATTTATATTGATAAAGAGTTGAACATATTGCAATAAAAGGTGAAATAGCTCGTTTTGAGCAATTTCACCTTTTATTGCAATGTTTGCAAAGGTCGTCTGTAACCGTTTACTCTTTCAATGGCTGTTTCTTTGCGAGTCCCCAAATTTCGGAAGCACATACTAATACTGAAGAAAGCTTAGGATCAAATACTTTGAAAATGTTTTAAAAGGAATAGTGCCAAGATTACTAAAAGTGTGTAACTATTGCATCATAATTTTCTTCGCCTTAACTTCAATTTGGTTCGAACCCGGGTTATTTATACGATGATTTCGACGCTCTGCATCAAAGAAACTTTTGATCGCATCGTGACTTTTCAGAATATGACTATGACGGTCGTTGCTTATACACACAATGTGTCAATATTTACCCGAGAGTCTGAATCGCCCACTTCCATATTCGTATCCGGGTTATTTGGACGATGATTTCGACGCTTTTCCGAAGATGAATAAGGCGGTCGTTGCTTATACACAAAATGTGTTGATCTTTACTCGAGAGTCTGAATCGCACACTTCCGGATTCGAAGCTGGGTTATTTGGACGATGCCGTGGACGTTATACCCATCAGTCACTATCTATCAACACAAATATTAGCACAACCTCTCTAGAACAGCTACTCTTCTTTAGTTTAAACTTATTTATTTTACAATGATTGCGAAACAAGCTTTAAGCTTATATTAATCACACTCGATGTCTGC
This sequence comes from Serripes groenlandicus, assembly GCA_031761405.1. Lineage (NCBI taxonomy): Eukaryota > Metazoa > Mollusca > Bivalvia > Cardiida > Cardiidae > Serripes > Serripes groenlandicus. The sequence continues at coordinate 47,801,380 of JASEVX010000005.1, forward strand.
TTCCTGGAGACATATCCAGTACTCGCGCCGTTTGCGTGGAAAAATCCTCAAGGCAGAACCACGGGATGATTCGAAGCCGGGACCTTTGGTACGAGAGGCCGACGCTCTACCACTGCACCACTGTCATCCATTTCTCTTCTTTACCTCCGCCGTTTCGCTTTTGAGAGATTGCGCTATATTATCTTTCGCGAGGATGAGTTGTTTATCTTCAACAGCGCACGGTGGAGATAGCGATGGCAAAGCGCGGTGTGTAGGTCACGTCTGTCATTGTCAATTCGAGGGTGTCATCCACTCGGTGGCTGATTCAGTTTTTACCCTTTTCCTACATGTAGACGCATGTATGACGCATCTGCAGTAGACGTATTTTTAAAAACATTGTGACAAAAAGAAGAAATTGCTCAAAAATGTGCAATTTCCCCTTCTGCCACAAAGTTTTCAACTTTTTTTCAGTAATAATAGTACCTACAATAATAGAGATTTTCCATAAATTTGAGTAGATAATTTTTTAATGTCGTCTGCTGCGGATTTATTGTATGTGGGAAACACCCTTCAACATACGACACTTCTGCACCAGACGGCTTTTAAACAATTCAAATTTAAGCAAATATATGAACAATCTCAATGAATGAAAGTATAAAAAAGCGGTTCTCCATGAACACCTACATTCGCGTCTCTATGAAACATGTGGATAAAAGGCATGGATACTGCTTTAACCCTTTCCCACATACATCAAATATGCAGCGGATGACTTTACAAGTATCTATGCAAAAATATGGAAAGAGTTCTTTACATAAAAGGTTATTTTTTTCAATAGAGTCGAAAAAAACATAGTGACAAAAGGAGAAATTGCCCACGTTAAGTAATTATCATATTTGCAACAACAATGTTTTCAGAAAGCGTCTGTATGTTGGAAATGGTTAAAGAAAGTTTCTTGAAACCTATACCTAATGGCCGAACACTTCAGAGCGGGTATTCAGGCTGATTTAGATATAAATTGGTCCCAAATGCCTTATGGTTGATTTTCGCAGAGCGTCGCTTAATTATTGCTCGCAGATGAAACATTGTGACAAAAGTAGAAATCTTAATTTCTCCATTTGCCACAATGTTTTAAAAAGTCGTCTGCGTCGAAATGCGTATGCAAGTTGAAAAGGAATACTATTTGTTTAGCCCTTTACCTCATGAGAGAACACTTTTAAGCGTCGAAGAAATTTTCTATAGAGAAGATTATAAATGAGCCGTCCCATGAGCAAAACATCATTATGGTCTCTGCGTAATGTATCGACCCCGATCAGCCTGCACTGTTCGTGCAGGCTAATCCGGATTCGACACATCCCGTCTTAGGAGGATAGATGTAAAGAGTAATGATTCCTGAAAGAGAACATCTACAGGAGGCGAAAAGTGTCTGACCGGGTAAGCCTGTGCGGCATGCTTAAGCTGATCCGGATCGATACTTTACGCAGAGTCCAAAATGTTGGTTTTCTCGCGGTACGGCTCAAATTGTAAAAAGTCGCATTTGATAAGGGAGGTAAACTCTGATGGCACAAATTCTCAGGAGGAAAGGAAAGTTAACTCTGTCCAAATTTAGTGGCGTATACAACTTGTAAGTACGTTTGTACGTTTGTTTCAACAGTTTTCCACCGTTTAATAAGAAACTCATAATATTTTGAAACACTGAAGAACACCTGCCAGTTAACTATGATTCCGAAATATATGTAATAACTGTAAGTATGATTATATCGACGCGTCATTTGAAAACGTAAAGCATTGCAATATGCCATGACTAGGTGTGTTATTAGTAAACACACCTCTTACAAGAAACTGTATCGAACACTTTCGGAAATAAAACATTACCGTCTGTTTCAATACATACTTTTTCCGACGTGGTCTTTCTATTATACCATACAATATGTATATATCACTATATTCTAACTAAACACTAATTTATTACGCAGCCATCTCTCATTCGTAAACATACGTCTCATCAAAGTACGTAAGATTGATGTCTTACGAACTGTCGGGAAAAAACAGGAATTTACACCATACTATTCATACTACCCCAAGGTAAATGCCAGACAGAAAAATGTAACAAAACATCAAGTAAGAGACTAGTAAAATACAATGTTTAATTTTCCGTCGAAAATGGCTGAACTAAATTGACTATGAATGATTTAAAATCTGCGAAGTTGTTTTTTTCCGCTGCGTATTCAATGTGGAGGTGTCGTAAAACAGCACGCAACTTAGAGAAACGCGGGATTAAGCCTGTTTTTTTTTTCTCCAGCGATCTGGTATGAAATTCGGGCGTGGCATACATAAATATATCCTATCATCTCCCGTTTTGTCACTACATGCTTACAAGAAAGTAGATCCACGAGAGTCGTTATTTGCTACAAAGACACTTATTTTCTTTTCCCCGAAATACATGTCTTACTTAATCTTACATTCAATTGGTTAGTGAAGGCTCTGATAAGACTTTGTGAATGTACATTCAAATCTGGATTAATCAATGACCGTCTACACTGTGAATACCGGTTTGTGACACTGACAACTAGTAGTTGTGCAGGTGTTTTTTCGTCCTGGTGCTCAGGGTACTAAGGGTGATAGCAAAATTCTGCTAGTATCAGGATAAACCTTACCGGTAGAACTGGTAATTTACCCCCCAGAAATCGTGACTGAAGTTCTATTGAAAGCGGCGTAAAACCCCTTCTCAAACCAATGCCTAAAGCCCGGGTTTTCGTACGCCATAGCTCAACTGTATTTATTCTTACAGACACAATTGCTTTTTAATGTTGCTATTCCCATTATCCATATGGTAATGCTATTTTCTCTACCAAATGAATTTCTGTGCGAACCCTTATTATCATTACATCTAGCGTACTGTAATGTTCAAAGAACGCTTCAATCATATTCGCTTTCAGCAAATAAATTATTATGCCTGTGTCGTCTGCTACGCAATTTACATACGAAATACTGCGGTGGGCGGAGCTTCGAATTGATGTTTACGGTCGTAGTTTCACGGCATGCTAATGATTGACATATTCCTGTGTCATAAAAGTTAAGATCAAAGGTAAATTGATACCGCCTCTCGAATATCGCGGAGGGATATTAGAGCAACACGCTCTGTTCTGAAAATAGTTCCACTTGAAAGCGGAATGGATTTGCTGTTTTCCGATAACAAGCATTTAAAGTTTTCAAATATTAGCAGACGGCATACCGCGAACGGGTAAAACATACTCTCTTTGTGTGCAGTGAGGTTCTTAGTTGAATTGTTTTTATGGATACAAAAAAAAGTCTGATCTCGGATGAATACACTACTCGGCACGGTGGTCTTTTATGATATCTGTTCATCACATTTCAAAGGGTTGTCAGTTTATTATGTTATGTAGGACAGACGATATGTATACACATATATACACAACTGTTTAACTTGTATAAAAGTCGTTTTATCTTAACGCCGACAAATATGGATCTATCACCGTATACTGTGTACCGTTTGTGATAGTTGAGGTATTTTATTTAACCCAGCGTATGTATTAAATTGGATTGGATTTAAATAAACGAAACAATCAAATAAAGTGTCGTCTGCAAATAGCAGACGTATAATAGAAGTATGATTGGGTAAATAGTGTTATTGATTCGCCTATTATAGAGAGGAAATACTGATTAATTTCGAACGAAAAATGTGGAGGATTACGGTTGTGGTTTTGTTGTTATTCCATTTCGGAATTGTGAATTCTCTGGCTTATACGTCCCACGACCATTACCAGAATAACAGATGCGAGCGTATAACCATACCCCTCTGCTCCCATTTACGGTACAATATGACCCGGATGCCCAACCTCGTCGGACATCAGAACCAAAAGGATGCTGCCATGCAGGTTCACGAGTTTTTACCATTAGTGCAGGTCGGATGTTCGAAATATTTGAGATTTTTCTTATGTTCACTCTACGCACCAATGTGCACGGATATGCAACAGACCGGTGAGGAGTCCATTGTGGTCCCGGCCTGTCGGTCCATGTGTCTGGAGGTTAAAAGTAAGTGTGAACCCGTTTTACTAAAACTCAAATTCGCCTGGCCACCCGCGTTAGACTGTGAGAAGCTGCCGGAGAAAAGTGACGGGAAGAAGGGGGAGCTGTGCATGGCGGTCCCCGCAGACTCGGAAGATCCTGTTGACTTTGGCCCGATCGGACAAGGGAACCAAATCAACGATGAGTTGATCCGAGTCATTGAGGAGTACCACAAACAATCGCGTATGAACGAACACGAGCATATAAAGAAGCCCAGTTTATACACGCCGCCGAAAACCGCGGTGATATGTCCTGATAGATATGTTTACATTGATAAAGTACAGAAGAAGAACATGTCCTGCGCTCCAAGGTGTAACGTGGATGTGTTTTTCCGCCAGGAGGACAAAAATTTCGCGGAAATCTGGACCATAGTCTTTGCTGCAATATGCTGCCTATCGACAACCTGCACAGCGTTGACGTTCTTGATAGACACCCAGCGATTCAAATACCCGGAGCGTCCTATTATATTCTTATCAATGTGTTATGCGATCTATTCTATAGCCTATGTGATCCGTGCGGTCACGGGCCCTGAGTCTATTTCTTGTGACCGTCGGCGAGACGGCTCCCAATTTTTAATTCAAGAAGGTTTAGAGAGCACCTGGTGTATTATTGTTTTTCTAATTCTATATTTTTTTGGCATGGCTGGTGCCCTTTGGTGGGTTATATTGACCATAACATGGTTCCTGGCGGCGGCCAGAAAATGGGGACAAGAGGCAATTGAAGCTTTTAGTAGTTACTTTCACCTGGCTGCTTGGGCAATACCAGCCATGAAAACCATTATTATATTAACAATGAGAAGAGTGGACGGGGACGAACTGACCGGTCTCTGTTACGTTGGTAACCAAGACAGCCAGGCACAGACTGGGTTTGTGTTAGTGCCGTTAATCGTGTATTTAATCACGGGAACTTTCTTCCTACTCTCCGGGTTCGTTGCATTATTTCGCATTAGGAATAACTTACTCCACGAAGGAACAAATATTAGAAAACTAGAAAAACTTATGGCTAAAATTGGTATTTTTTCTGTTTTATACACTGTCCCATCCACGTGTGTAATTGGGTGTTTGTTTTACGAGAGAATGAACCTTAGTGCATGGCGCTTGGCGTCGATGGTCAAAGACTGCAAGGTCTTGCAGGATGGCACCAAAGACTGCAGTCTAGAACGGTCAATCCCGTCGGTTGAAGTGTTCATGCTTAAATACTTTATGTCACTTGTCGTCGGAATTACTAGCGGCATGTGGATTTGGAGCCACAAGACTGTGACATCGTGGAAGAAGTTTTGTACGAATCGTTTCTCACGGAGAAAGTCGAACTTAGGTGTTCATGGCAAAACCGGGTACCATCAAGCTCCCGTGATGGTCGTGAACAGGGGACCAAAGCATGTGCCAAAAATGTCATCAAGCGCTAGTGGGTCTAGAGTGTAGATGTCGTAAACAGTTTGTATTGGAATTATTTCGGTGTTCTTCTTGCTTGTCTATCAAGTCTTGTTAATTTTATAACCATTTAAATGATATGATATTTTTTTAAATGAGTCGTTTGCTTTCAAAATATTAAAAGAAAGACAAAGCCATCTGTGAAGCATTATTGGCATCGGATATGCCGATTTTGATATAGAGTTTAAAATATTATGGTGGAACGGGGAGTTAGTGCCTGTGCAGTTACCCCCTTTGCCACAATATTTTCAACAAATGAGCCGTCCCGCGAGAAAACCAACATTATGGCGTCTGCGTAATGTATCGACCCAGATCAACCTGCACAGTTCACGCAACCTGATCCGAACCGACATATTACGTTTCAGGGGGATATAGGTATAAAGTAATGATTCCTAAAACAGAAAATCCACAAGAGGCGAAAAGTGTCTATCCGGGTAAGCCTGCGCGGCATGCTTAGGCTGATCCGGGTCGATACTTTACGCAGAGTCCACAATGTTGGTTTTCTCGCGGAACGGCTCATATCAATATATCTGCGTAATGTATCGACCAGATCAGCCTGCGCTTTCCGCGCAGACTGATCCGGCCGACACATTCCGTCGTAGTGGGATATATGTATAGAGTAGTTATTCCTGAAACAGAAAATCCACAGGAGGCGAAAAGTGTCTATCGGGGTAAGCCTGCGCGGCATGCTTAGGCTGATCCGGGTCGATACTTTACGCAGAGTCCACAATGCTGGTTTTTCGCGGGACGGCTCAAATGTCTGCTGCAGAGATTCCAAAAGACTTCTATGTCAGAGAAGGGGTAAACATCATTTCAAACTTGTGTCATACCTTAATATTGTTAAAAATGTTGTAACGCATTTTAGAAATCAAATCTAAATCATTCACTGTTTAGAATTGTGTTCCATTGAAGAGTAACGTCAACCAAAATTAATCTTTCAACAATTTAGATTATTCTAAACTGATACGTTTTATTTCTCGTCTGCCTTGAACGTGCGTAGAGTGACGTTACAATGCAACACCTCGATCTTTGTTTGAAACAGGGTTAAACTTCATTGTGGAAAAGGGAGACATTTGTCTAAAGCTGTATTTAGGTCTGTATCAAATTTGAGTGTAAACAGCTGACTCGTCAGCTGGCTCAAAGTTGATATGATTCACAATCCTCTTGGAGCGAACACGTTTTTATTTACATAGCCAGCAAGTATGTCATGGGTTTCCCAAAGCAATTGTTTCACTGAAATATTTATTTTAATAACCCACAACATAGGGTTTGAGAGATCCTGTCCGACATTCAAGAAATCTGTAGCAGATAACTTTGACAATATCTACATGTAAGCAAACAGATTGAACATATTTGTAAATGAAATTATTATAATTCTATAAAATTTAAAACATTGTGAAAAAAGGATAAAGTATATTATCAGCATTTCATTCTTTCGCCACAATAGTTTTAAAAGTCGCTTGCTGCATCAAAAATACATCTATAAGTGGGAAATGGTTAATTAAGAACACATGATTACTTTAACTCTTTCAGCGCCAAAGGCAATATTGAGCTTTTTGCAAACAATACAGATTCAGGTGAGTCAGCTCGTAACGAGCTGTCTCACCTGAAATCTGCATTGTTTGGCTGTGAGTTTTAAAAATATTCCAAAAATCCTAAAACATGAAAATAGAGTCGTCCAAGTTTGAACATGGAAGAGTCTACTTTAAACAATTCGGCGCTGAAAGGGTTAACCTGGAATTATGTATAGAATGATCCTAGAAGGAATCGTTTGATTGACGTTGCTCTCCTCCCTTTCACTATAGCTAAGTTAGAAATCTACTAGTGCTGGTGCATCATCTTCATCTACTTCTATTAGTCATATTAAAGCTGTCAGTGTAAACAGGAGCAAACATAGTGGCACCTCTCACTGAGGACACGATCTATAACGTTACAAAATTAACTTGATATTGTCCTTTACACAAAGAGACATATTAATAATAACTCTGATTTACATCTTTTTTTCACAAACATTTTCATATGGGTACTACATTAAATCGTCCCAGAGAGATGGTGCTATTGCTTACACTCACCATAGGGTTAAACACGTTCCTACATACATTACATTTGCAGCAGCAGACGAACATCTTTTTTGTGTGTGGAAAATCTCTACAAATGAAAAATGATATTGAAAAAAGTTATGAAAACAATGTGGCAAAGGGAAAATGCTCACTTTGAGCAATGATTCCCCTTGATAGATTGTTTTCAATAAGCCGTCTGCTGCAGATGCGTTAAATTACGTCTGCAAGGCGGAAAAGGGTTCATTGAGAAATAAGTGAAATGTTGATGGACATCTATTTGTTTACTCCTCTTTACAATTGAACATGGCATCTGATAACTTCTCGAAGTAAAATTAATAAGCGAGACAATACGTATCAACTGTATGATATATGTTATTCCAATGTCAATATGGTCCATTGACAATGTTCCTGTAAATAACAGTCAAACTTGTCTTATAGACGTTTTCTGGCGCCTCTGCAGCAGACGGCTTTTTGAAAAACATGGCGACAAAAGAAGAAATTGCTCAAAACGAGCAATTTCTCCTTTTCTCACCATGTTTTTAACCGTTACTCTATTCAATTATTGTTCTTTCATTTAGAGGGATTTTTCAGTGCTTTTGCCTGGACGTTTTCAAAGTCGTTTGCTGCAGATTTGGTGAATGTGGAAAAGGGTTAAGCAGTCATCCAGTGGAGAGTCAAACATTTGACTGCTGAACACAGGGCGCTGCTTAATACAATACGAACAAAAAAGACAATGTTGTTTTTTTGGTAAATCCGTAATGCTAAACAGCGGTGACTTCTAAAACTCAAGTTTGACTACAGCAATACATTTCAAAAGCAGCGACGACGTATTAGCAACTGCGGTAATGTGGGGTTAATTCAGTTCATTGCAATAAAACCCATAATATATTGACAATATTACCATTTCTGACTAGCGATATCCACTTTATATATCAGACAAATAAAGAAAAAAGGTTTAGTACAATTAAAACTGATAACTATCATGAGCTGCAAGTATATTTGAAAAATTATCATTGGATCATATTGACTGGCTGATAGGCTATAAGTTAGTTACTAGTTAGTGTTCGTGATATATGTATACATGCAAAAAAAACCTTTCGCACGTGCCAGAGCTCTAGATAAGGGGCGCGTTTTGCTATTCTAAAATCCTTATTTGATCCTCTAACCCTATGTTGTAGGAACTCAAAAGAATCGTCTCACGGAGACGATTCTTTTGAGTACCTACAACATAGGGTTTGCTTTAAAAATAAGAGAGAAATTGTGGGGAAAAGAGCCGAATACCCCTCCTTATCTCTACCTCTGCACATACAACAAATCTTCAGCAGACGACTTTGAAAAAATCTTAGCAAAAATGTGAGAAATCTTTATAAATGAAGGTATACTCAATGAATAGAGTTAAACATTAAAAACAATGTGGCAAAAGTGAAACTGCTCGTGGTGAGTACTTTCTCCTTTTGTCACATTGTGTTCGAATGTCGTCTGCTGCAGAGGCGCCAGAAAGCGTATGAATGTGGAAAAAAAGGGTTAAAGCAAATTGGTGATAAGCGTAGATGAAGATCTTGCTGCACATTCACGGACAACATTTGTCAGAAGTTCAATTGAAACATTCTGTGACTTATTGGCGAGCTGTGTTGATGAAAAATGTTTGACATTGATCTACACTGCCCGTAGAGTTTTTTGTTCAAGATTGTTGTAAATATTTTAACCCATGTTTGACTCAAATGGCGAGAAGAAACCATCTACACCTCCTCTCATGTTTGATATACTGTATGTATATTTTTGTTCATTCATCTTCAATACTTCATAGCATGAGATACGCCTCTCGAAAATCGACCATCATAAATGTGCGATCACGATCAGCCTACGCTAACACACAGTCTGGTCAGGATATTTGCTGTTCGCCATCTGGTCGCTATATCACCAATGGATAACCTGCGAGGGACGAATGACTCAATATGACTCATTCAATGAGTCTGTTCAAATATGCTCTTATTAACGCAATCTCCTTGAAATATCAACATTTCCGAAGGCTGGTTTTCCTGTGGCGTCGCTCATGTAAACGTGTGACACTATACGATTCAGATAATGTAACTACCAACGCAGACATCATCATCACTGTCATCATCAGCATCATCATCATCATCATCATCATCATCATCATCATCATCATCATCATCATCATCATCAACATCGTTATCAACATTAAAATCAAAAATACAAAAAAGACATTTAGACAAAACTCACTTTTTAAATCTTGGTATGAGTCGCCTTTAGACACGTACTACGTATATTTAAGTTTTAACAAAAATAATTAAATCGTGATTCTTATATCCTTGTATTTTATTTTCCTTGTACAAACGGTTCGGGGGCTGATATGCTGGGATTGCACTACATATTTCTATGTTGACTGACCTTGTTATGTATTCATCATATGGCAGTTCAATTTACACTGACTATATATTCAGGAATCTTGGGATCTTAATGTATCTGTGTACAGTGAAAATAGAGGCGAGCCTGTGAATACGCAGTCAAACCAGAGTCTCCATTTGTGTGGCGGTTGGTTTGAAAAATCGCCACAATGCTAACAGAAACAACAACATCGAACCAATTTACATAGTCAGTTTTGAAAAGCCCGTTGACTTTTTATTCCTTACTGCAAACCAATTAACCTACATCCGTTAAACCGCTAAATATATAGTTACATCAGTGATGCAGAGACACTATTAATAATAATCATATCAGTGCTACTTGGGTACCGGATTGATACTAAGATTTGAGATTTATTGAGATAATATCTACATAGTGTTAAATTATGTAAATATTATCCTTCTTCATGTTTGGGCAGATACTAAATATCATTGCGCGTTATATCAACCCGCCACAAAAATAGAAGGCTTCTGGTTCGTCTTGATTTCAAGTAGACATAAGCACATATTCAGTCAAAAATATAGAAGTGAAGCCCCATTAGCTTAACGCAAATTGACTTAATAATACCCTGTCATGGGCGTAACTGGGTAGAACTCGAGTATACACACAGGTGAGGAGGTAAGGGTGGGGTCCAGGCATAGTCCGCAGGGAAAACTTTGAAATCCTACATTGCCTATGGTGAACTCAAGTGGTCATTTAGATCATACCGAAAACACAAACTAGCTGTACCCACACGCAGATTTATTTACATGATCCTCGGACGAAACCAAAGCTTTATAACTCTCAACCATCAGCTTTTGTGATGCATATTTCACCCTTTCTGCGGATTTGTCTGCACTAGCGTTCGTGCGTATGCAGAGAGTGAATTCTACCAGAACTCTAGATAATGGGCATTTTGCAGGTTCTAAAATCCTTAATTTAGATTATTTTTATTAAAACCCTATATTGTGGGTACTCAAAAGAATCGTCTCAGTGAGACGATTCTTTTGAGTACTCACAACATAGGGTTTGCTGTAATAATAAGAGGGTCACAAGTATTCTAGTGGTCTATAACGAGTACATAAAACTGTTGGGGGTTGTTAATTTGTTTGACTGATGAATAACGTACATTGAAGATCCCATTAAACCTTTCACACATACAAAAATATGCAGCGGACGACTTTGAAAAAACATTTTGGTAAATGATTGGAAACTCTCTATAAATGTAGAGATAGGAAAAAAAAAAAATGTATAATTACATAATAAAGTTCAAAAGCATTATGGCAAAAAGAGAAATTGCTCATGATGAGCAATTTCTCCTTTTGCCATAATGTTATTTAAAGTCGTCTGCCGCAGATGCGCTTAAATGCGTCTATATGAGGGAAATGGTTAACATTGCGAGCATGTATTTCCAATAGAGAATACGTATGGCTCAGTTCCAAATTGCGTTAAGTCCTGCATGTATCTTAACCATTTGATTGCTTTACGCATATTTTTACCAATTTCGAGTCTTTAGTCCACATGGGTCCAACAACTTAAAACAAAAACGCCAATGATTACTGAGCAAACAGTGTAGACCAATACTATCCTGATCCTGGTCTGTTTTAGTTGTGCATAATTCAAATTGTTTAAAATGGTTCATGCGAATATCGATGAAAGTCGCGTAAAAGCGGTTTAAGGGTTAAATTCCGTTCAATTGATGAGGAAATGGATGGAAAAGAGAACGGACCGCGAAAACACAATGACAATTCAGACGCACCACATAAAAAGGATCTCGAAATGCGTTAACAAACAGTGACCAGTGACGACTAAAGACGACCCTACTGTACCAGTCAGTCTCAAATCGAGATTTCTTCATGCACATAGATGTTATTTATCCATAAGTGCTTCCTCTGATTACGAGCTAGAGATGAGGCCCCCCCCCCCCCCCCCCTCCCTATTACGTACCGCGCATACGCATTTCTGTTATGACTGAACGATGACACTTTAATGAGTTTTTATTATACATGACTTGACTTTTATATATGCACGCTTTTTCCTGATTTATTCATAAATTCAAGCGGCCTTTATTAGGACTACATTTATTAATTCAGTTTCTTTATTCATCATACATATTTAATGATCATAGGTCATCATAAAACTCGTATTTTACAATTCAATGTAATAAAATTATCCCTTTACACGTTATAATGGACAGTCATTATAATGTTTATGTGATGGTAAATTCCTAAACGCACAAAAGGCAAGTGTTTCACGTCGGTTTTCATAAAGTACGACGTTTACAATTCGTACTGAAGTTTAAAAGTAATATTAGAATAAAGAAATGAATGCTGCACAACTTTCTTTTTTCAAAGCAAGCAGAAATATGAAAAATAACAAACCCGCTTATCGGCTAGTACTCTTCCCATATACAGACCTGTTGCTGTCGTCTCTTCTGCAGACGATCTTTCAAAACTTTGTGACAAAAGGATAAAATGCTCATAACGGAAAGTTTCTCATTTTGTCACAATTTGTTTCTAACTTTCTTCCTCAAATGTTTGTTTTATATATGGTGGTTGTCCAAGCTTTTGACTAAATGTTTTCAAAGTCGTATGCTGCAGTTCGTTGTATGTGAGAAAGGGTAACTATGTAGTATGTAGACTGAAGTAAATATAGAAAAACAACACACCAGGTAATCACTACGTTGATTACATATAAGCCGTTCCATGAGAAAACGAACGAACACTGTGAACTCTGCGTAAAGTATCGCTCCGGATCAGCCTAAGCATTCCGTGCAGGTTAATTCAGGAAAACACTGTCCACCTCCTGTGGATTTTCTGTTCCAGGAATCATTACTCTACACCTCTATCCCCCTGTGACGGAATGTTTCAGCCCAGATCAGCCTGCGCGGACTGCGCAGGCTGATCTGGGTCGAAACATTACGTTGAGTCCATAATGTTGGTTTTAGTCGTGGGACGGCTCATATTGAAGGCATTTTGTATAACAGATAAGGGAAAACGGTTCTCTTAGCTACTTAATTATTTACTTTTGAAGATATAGCGTTTGAACACCGTTGAAAATAATCCCCCCGTACGAGCATTCCCAGTGCGAGTTTTTTTTTTCTGTCTCAATCCTTTCCCTGAAGGAGAGGACTCTTATATAATCGTCTTTGCTTTTTTAAACGAGATCTAAAATGATATTGTGGATATTTAAAAAAAAAAACATATACTAAAAACGAAATGTTTTTTCCTTTCCCCACAATGTTTTCAAACCTTTAGCAAATACGTATTTAATATAATGATATGCTGTATTTTGTCCGGTAGATGTTTTCAGAAGCAGGCGGGTCTTATAAAAAACATCATATCATGGAAACGGCTTACAGATCCCCTGCTGAATTTATATAATTAAATTTTCCATCCTTGAATTTAGTCAAGTACTTTCGCATTTTACGAAGTGATTATAATCACATTTTGAATAAGGCTTCAGGAAATATCAACCATTTGCAATCTGCGTGCTGTGTAAGTAAAGACCAACCTACAATAACAACACAGTCTGATCCGAATCCGCACAGTCCCGATCAAATAAATCATAGAAGCATTCGGGAAGTTTTTTGTTCAAGCAGTGTTAATTTTGAGGTTATGACGTAGATGGATAGATCTGCTAGTATGATTGAAAACAATTTCGTTAACCCTTACTCCTCTATGAACGCCATTATACAACGTATACGTACGCCATATTACAATACTGAAAGGTACATTTGCGAGGTGTAGATCAAGATCAGCCTGCACATTCTAGTATGATTGAAAGCAATTTATTTAACCCTTGGAACGACCTTATACACAATTTACGTATGCAACAGTATCATACTGAAAGGTACATTTGCGAGAAATGTAGACAAAGATCAGCCTGGACATTCTACCCTTAACACTATTAATTAATGAACATGTTATAACTCATCAGAGATCAGTGGTGCTGTTTTCTGTTGAAGGGATTTAGCCAAATAACGGGTAATTGCACTGTGTGATATCTCCATAGAAGTACAAACTGATATGTTGAAGATTCGCCGTCTTTTAAGTAACAATAAAGCGTTGAATCTTTATTTTCGGTATAATATATACATATATATATATAAAGAATTTGAAAATGTAAACACGCTTGCGCATAACAAAAATATTCGAATGTGGCTAGATTTTACCCTTGTCCCGATACAGACATTTACGTCAGAATTACATTGTGGGAAAACAAGAAGAAATTGCTCATACATTTGGATGTATATTGCAGATATATGAATCACATTGTCTCTCGTACATGTTTATAGCAGATGACACATCGTTAAATCTTCTTTTTAATTTGTCCAATTCAAATACTTTACAAAACAAAAACTTTTTCTGAAGAAGGTGTATAATCGATCGATCATCCTTACCTTTATCTTTTAACAGTTCGCTACTTTCCCCTTTATATTTCGAAAGGTATCTCAGTTATTGTCAAACAGACCTTTTGGTGTACAAAAAAAACAACCTAACATACATGTGCACGTATTTAAGAAACAAAGTTATACTCAATTGGAATTATTTTGTTAAATAATTTCATATTCAAAATTCCAAAATGAAAATAATCTATCAAATACAGCATAGCAGGCATATTATCGCATCTCTTAACCGGGATCCATGCCATTTTGGGGGGAAAAACGAACAATCAAACTACCTATGCATTCTACCGTAAAAGAAACAACTTCAAGACAAAACATATATATGGAAAAAAAAAAAGTAAACGCTAGGTAACTATGGGTATATCTATCTTTTCGGAAAAGTGAAAACCAGGGTAAAACATATATAGACACATTAAAGCCCTATATTTACACATACACACTCTATCACCCCCAAAAATCAAATATTAATTCATCATATTAAATACATTGCACCCATTTAGGACCGGTACATTAGTAGAGGTCCCTTATAATGACACGCTCAGTTGAACACAAACCTTTACTCATCAATCAGACTCTTTAGCGTATTTTATTTCCAAGCAACCGGCTACCATTTATGTTAGAGAAACCGCGTGAAATCACAAATATATACATTGATTGCTAATAGTGAAGACCCTTGTGAGACAGTGCTCAGAGAGCAACCACTTAAAAATGGCGTTAACCCATCCACTGTTTTTACAAAGTCGACTGTTCCATGTTGAACATTGGACCACTAAAGTTTTCTTCCAACAGGAACATTGGGAAAATTGAATATCGAAGCGAAGGGCAATTAAAGACTTTTGTAAACAATGCAGATTTCAGGAGAGACAGCTCGTTACGAGCTGTCTTACCTGAATTTGCATTGTTTACAAAAGCCTTGAATTGTCCTTTGCTTCGAAAGGGTGAAAGTAAATCGTGAAACAAAAACATACATATGGTTAAAGGAAGTGAGAACAGTGTATGCTTTGGCGATCGTGTGCAACCTCACCATTGAATCTAAGGAAGTATGCAAAGTTCGCACTGATGGGATAGAGACAATGTTAATACCATAGATATAATAGATAGGTAACGAAAACTTTTAACATTAGCTAGCCAGTCAAATGATCAATCACAGTAAAATGGCGTATGACTCAGATTTGATTTTTATATCAGCAGTTCAATCAAAAAGAAAATACATGACTGATGATTGAACGATATGTTTTACCATTTCCCTCATTCAGACAAAAAAGAATATTGTGAAGCTTCAATAACAGAGGACTCACGAAAACATAGTGGCAACATGATAGGTTCCTCATCTAAATAAGCAACTCTAGTTCAATAAATATACGGTCATGCTTTCAAAGTTGACTGGTGCAGCAGCAGCAGCAGTATGTTATAAGGAGAAGAAGTTAAGTCAAACTACAGTCAATAGATGTATTTCCAATGTAAGTTTAGAGAATAACTGCATGGCCTTTCTGAAGCAATAATAAAACCCCAGAGCTCTAGATAAGGGGCGTTTTGCATGTTCTAAAATCCTTATTTGACCCTCTAAAGCTATGTTGTTGGTACTCAAAAGAATTGTCTCACTGAGACGATTCTTTTGAGTACCCACAACATAGGGTTTGCTTTAATAATAAGAGAAACATTGTGGGAAAAAGAGCTTAATACCCCCTCCGTATCTGTACCTCTGATTAGCTCTACATATTTTATAAGACGTATTTTTCAATTAGTCTGCATGTGGTTGCGGCTTCCTGAGGGATTATAGTTAATTATTTAACTTCTACTTATTTCAATGAGTTAGCGCTCGACAGATCGCATCTTAAACATTAAGCCAGTAAGTTTTAAATTGGTATATACAGAGTCAAACCTGTGCTTAAAGACCACCTTTATTTAGCAAACACACTTTTAATTTCCCAATAACTAATTTTCTGCATAAATCGTCCTGTAATAAAAGTACACCTGTGAGCAAGGACCGTATTGGTCTCTTCCCATGGGTGGTCTTTAAACACAGGTTGGACTGTACATGTATCTGTTCAACATTAAGAGTCACCTTATCTAGACGATGCTAATGTTATGCGAGTAATGGAGAAAAATAAGAGAAAAATAAGGAACTTGTTATCTGAATTGATATGAATATCAATTATTGAGGAGGTTAATACACGCAGATGCTTTTCATCGAAGTTATTTCAAATGTCGCCAACTGCGGTGTCGCACCACCCCCGTACAAGACAAAGGGTTCAACCCTTTTCCCTCATACAACAAATCCGCAGCAGACGACTTTGAAAACATACCCGAAACAATTTGGAAACTCCCTTTAATTAAAATGAAAGTACAATAATTGAATAGAGTTGAAAATATGCTGACACAAGAAGAAATTGCTCGTTTGAGCAATTTCTTCTTTTGTCACCATTTTTTCAAAAATCCGTCGGCTGCACAGGCGTCAGAAGGCGTCTATATAAGAGGAAGAGAAGCAAAACCTTAACTTAGGGACCGTTTTTTAATGACAACGGTTATATTAAAGCGCTGACTCTTATCGCTGTCGTTGAGAGGCGGTATGACATATTGAAACCCACGAACACATTTGCCGCATTCGCTTAGCAATCTGATTTGTGTTAATATTAAATCAAAACCGCAAAATGCAAAAAAATTAATAAATCGACACATTATCTCTCGATTTGAGGAAATCAACTCGCCGAAATACTAAAGTTGGTTTGGTCCAATGTTTGCCGATTAGGGTTCATACAGGGTGATATTAGTATTTTATTGTAGAATACCCAGTGGAGTATTAAACATCACCTGAACCGTCATGCGTCATAAAGTTGATAAGCCTCACTGGCTTTGCGCGCCGAACTCGCGATGAACATTTCTGATAAAAACGAATATTTAACAATATTTAATAATATATTTTTTTTATAATTTTGATATATATATACCCGTACAGTTGGTACTCGTTAGCTATTTCCCACATACAGCAAATATGAAGCGGATGACTGGAAAAGCTCTTTAAATGAAAGTAAAATTACTGAATATAAATGAAAACATTGTAGCAAAAGGAGAACATGCGCATTATGAGCATTTTCTCCTTTTGTCAAACTGATTCCCGACGTCGCCTGCACCAAAGTGTGTATGCAAGTTGAAAAGGGTTAATTTGAAAACCTAGAAGTTTTCTCAATCAAATAAAAATCTGCATTTCTTCTTGTTAAAACGTGTTCATGAGTATTCCACATGCTGTAGAGAGAAATAAAATTAATGTTATGTTCAGTTCAGTTCTCATCAAAGATCAAATCAAAGTACTGGCGAAGCTTCATACTGTTTTGTCTGTTTATTATTGATTCAATGGCGACTTTTATTGGATCTCATTCGCCATTATCACACAGACTCACGCGGTGTCTCCGTCTCAAATCAGTTGTATATTGTCAAAATGGTGATAAGAGAATATAATAAAAGGATTTATTTATATAATTTTATGTAATAACAATGTTGAGTTATTGAAAACACATTCCGCGATACTAACTAAATATAGAATCGGTAGCACGAAGGAGGGTCTGGATCCACACTGTTTGTAATGTGGATTGTTCCGTTTTTATCGTGCCACGAACAAATGATAACCCGTCCATTGACGTCTCCCGAGTAACCAATGTTTTCACGTAAATATGCCAAACTGGTTTTTATCTCCGACTTCACTCAGTAAAGACGTATCTTCAATGAGCTGCAGGGCTAGGTTACGATTATTTGGAACTAAGCAACCATTCTACGCTTTATCTGAACATACTTCACAAAATGTTCATAGCTAACAGTGTACACTAGGGTTAGTCAGCGCTCGTTTTGGGGTCAGACATCACGCTTCTAACCAATAATAATATTGTATCATATAAACTGTTTCCCACATACAACAACTCGGCAGAGAAAAACTTTGAAAACGTTTACACTGGATAACCACCTAATGAAAGAGTATTTATTGAATATAAATGTAATTGAAAATAATGTGGCAAAATTGGAAAACATTGTTCATCACGAGAAACACATTCTCTTATCACACTGTTTTCAAAAGTCGTCATCAGCAGATGCATCACATTGCGTCACCAGCGTTAAGAGTAGTTGATTGACTCCAAATCTAAAGTTGTCTGGATAAGGATTGATGTTTATGTGAATGAACACTTGAGCTGCTTCAACACTGATAACAAGGAACGAAAAAATACAATGTCGGTGTTTTGAACTCCTTATAAACGAAGATTGGTGTCAAAAATGCGAGGAGGGGAAACTAAAGCAGTACACATAGAAACTTTATCCATAAACATATAATAAGCTATATTCATCATCTTAACTCTTTCAGCGAGAAAGGCAATATTGAGCTTTTTGCGAACAATGCAGATTCAGGTGAGTCAGCTCGTAACGAGCTGTCTTACCTGAAATCTGCATTGTTTGGCTGTGAGTTTATAAAACTATTCCAAAAAATCCTATAACATGAAAATAGAGTCGTCCGAGTTTTAGCATTGAAGAGTCGACTTTAAACAATTCGGCGCTGAAAGGGTTAAGTATGTATGTACAATGAGCATTATTTTCTAACATACACACATGTTATATCATACACTCATACTGCCACAATACCATATACAATGTGTAATAAGTTAATTAAAGAAGGGACTGTTGTATATTCAATAATGGCCTATCTTGGTGGAATGAAGTGGTACATCAGTAGATCGTCGACCTCTTCACAAGTGTAACAAAGGTCCAGGGGTCGAATCCCGTGATGGGACGGTTTCGACCTTTGAAATGTTTCCACACAAACGGCATTAGTACTGGTTTAGTCTCCAGGAAGCAGACATCGAGCGTGATTAATATAAGCTAAAAGCTTATTTCGCAAATCGATTTCAATAAATAAGATAAAAACTAATTGCATTATATTATACGAGCAACATCTTGTTCAACGTTTGTTTCGTCGAAAGAAAGGTTTTGCTTCAGTTGAGGCACGGCTGTTTTCATATTACGGCGATTAATATTCACGAATGACGAGGTAATGCAATGTACTTAAGCAGTATTGTCATTGCACGGGACGACCGAGCGATGTAGTCTCTTGTTATATTACAAGGTTATTGATCGATAGCTTATTAGAAAATCCAGCAACTCTTTGTTTCTGAACAAATAGAATGACGCCCTTATCAAGCAGAATAGACTAATATCAGATTACGGTATAATACATACTGATCTTGATTTGCACCACATTTTCGAGATGTATATAAGCTAGGTTGAGACTTAATAATTATTTAATCTTTTCCCAAATACAGCAAATCTGCAGCAGACGACCTTGAAAACATCTAGGCAAAAAGATATCTAACCCCTTTAACCCTTTCCCACTTGCAGACGCATTCCGACGCATTTGCAGCAGACGTCTTTTGAAAACATAGTGACAAAAGAAGAAATTGCACAGAACGTGCAATTTCTCCTTTTGTCACAATGTTTTCCACTTTTTGTCATAGGTTATCCATTTAATTATTGAGATTTTCTATGTTTTGACAAAATACGTTCAAAGTCGTCTGCTGCAGAATTGTCGTATGAGGGAAAGGGTTAAAGCAGACGGCGTTTTGAAAACATAGTGACAAAAGAAGAAATTGCACAGAACGTGCAATTTCTCCTTTTGTCACAATGTTTTCCACTTTTAGTCATAGGTTATCCATTTGACAAAATACGTTCAAAGTCGTCTGCTGCAGAATTGTCGCATGAGGGAAAAGGGTTAAAGCAGACGGCGTTTTGAAAACATAGTGACAAAAGAAGAAATTGCACAGAACGTGCAATTTCTCCTTTTGCCACAATGTTTTCCACTTTTAGTCATAGGTTATCCATTTGACAAAATACGTTCAAAGTCGTCTGCTGCAGAATTGTCGTATGAGGGAAAAGGGTTAAAGCAGACGGCGTTTTGAAAACATAGCGACAAAAGAAGAAATTGCACAGAACGTGCAATTTCTCCTTTTGCCACAATGTTTTCCACTTTCAGTCATAGGTTATCCATTTGACAAAATATGTTCAAAGTCGTCTGCTGCAGAATTGTTGTATGAGGGAAAGGGTTAAAGTATAATGTTAACCCTTGCCCTGCCAAAAGCGATTAAAGGATTTTGCAAACAATGCAGATTCAGATGAGACAGCTCATAAAGATCTGTCTCTCGTGAAATATGCATTATGTGCCACTTAAACATTAACTTTTACAAATTTCCAGTTTGACAGAAAGTGTAGAGGTCCAATTTTCAACATGGAAGAGTCGACTTTGAACAATTCGGCAGTGAAAGAGTTTAAACTATTACATAGAGTGGCACTAGCGACTTTGGGTCTAAATGACAGTCCGCTTCCGTAACATTGACATACGACTACATTGAAGTAGGGCTACCGTTCCTCTCTTTTGTAGGAAGGTGCTTGCATGTCTATATAAGATATATTCACTGACGGTGAAGACTTTTATTGGACTGTACGGATGTGTTTATAGTACGCAGATTTATTAAGAACTAACCACTAAATATTATATATGATAATGTCAATTATAAAAGTTACACGCAGGTTTAGGTCGGTTTAATCGTTTGATCCATCTTTTCCACTTACAGTAATTCTGAAACAGACAACTTGGAAAACATCTGGTCAACAACGCGGAAAACTCTATAAATGAATGTATAAAATGATTGAAAGAAGTTAAACAAATATGTGGCAATAAGAGAAATTGCTCCTTTTGAACAATTTCTACTTTTGTCACAATATTTTGGAAAGTCATCTGTTGCAGAGGCGTCAAAAGGCGTCTGTATGTATGAAAGTGTTAACTCGTTTTACTGTTTACCTGTCAATGGTACTCTCCATAATTGACTGCTTTGAAAATGTTTACAAAATAAAGTTAAATTTACTATTTTGATACATTCTAAAATTAACATTGCCACACAATGCAATGATACATGTAAACAAGACAGGCGTTAACATAACGCGGGTTTTTAGTAGTGCAACATCTTTAATGATTCAGGTTCATCATCGATTATTGATCACCCAGTAATCCATGATCGATCCAGCACCAGTCTGTATCAGCTGTCTCATATGTAACACTATGTGAAGGGCAGTTAATTGATCCTTTGCAAACTAGAAATTAGCCGTCCCGAGACAAACCCAACATTGTTGACTCTGCGTAAAGTATCGACCCGGATAAGACTAAGCATGCCCGGATAGACATTTTTTTGCAAATCCTGTGAATTTTCTGTTTCAGGAATCATTACTCTATACCTCTTTCCCCCTGAGACGGAATGTGTCGGCCCGGATCAGTCTTCGCGGAATGCGCATGCTGATCTTGGTCGATATACTACGCAGAGGCCATAATATTGGTTTTCTCGCGGGGAGGCTCAAATATAGCAAAAGGCCATTTTGCATCCTAACATGTTTCGACTTACGTTCGGTTCTGTCTATCTATCTGTGAGTTAATACCTTAGTAGATTAGTGTGGGCCTGGGGTGGGGGTGGGAGGAGAAGCATTTTTACCAATTATTTCGATTAGTATTCTGATTTTTAATGATAAATTCACAAAATTACGACATTTCAGGTGGGGTGGGAGGAGAAGCATTTTTACCAATTATTTCGAATAGTATTCTGATTTTTAATTATAAATTCACAAAATAACGACATTTCAGACTGGCTTTTTAAACCATTCGAGTAAACTAATTTGTGTTAGCCAACATTTAATTTACAATAAAACAATTTTATGTACTCAACTGCACACTAAAACATCAAACACTTGAGTAGTATTTGCATTGTATTCATGTTGAAATACTAGTAGTCAAATACCGAATATTTCCGCTAATTTGATATTCACAATAAACAGATAGACAGAGTGTAGAAATAGAACACCAGTCAGATAACCCTTTCCCCACACAGGAAATCTGCAGCAGACGACTTTGAAAACATGGTGACAAAAACTTGAAAAAATCTCCATAAAAGATAGCTTAGTTGGTATTTAAAGTTGAAAACATTGCGGCCAAAGGAGAAATTGCTCATCATGAGCAATTTCCCCTTTTGACACAATGTATTCAAAAGTCGTCTGCTGCTATTGCGTCCAATGTTGAAAAGGGACAGATAAAGGCTATCGGATATCAATCTAGACACTTCGTTTTGAAACCCTTTCGAACATGAGGGAAGACCATTTCGACACAATGCAGCAGACTGATTTGGAAAACATTGTGGCAAAAGGTGAAATTACTCATAATTGTGCCGGACCTTTTCTCAAATTTAGACGCATTTCACTAATCTACATCAGACGACTTTGTAAAACATTGTGGTAACAGGAGCAATCGCTCATATTGATCAATTTCTCCTCTTACTACAATGTTTCAACATAGATTGTCTATTTCAAACCGTAGTTTTATTTTTTCAGACGGGTTTATAATGGATTAGTTTGACACCTTGCTGCAGACTATTCGGAAATACAGTCAAAATATTGTCGGAAAAGGATAAGTGACCAAATGTGAGCATTTATACAAGGTACCTAAACATAAGTGTTTGAGTTTAATATTTTGTGATGTTTTCGTTACTATTGGCACATTTCAAAGCAGCCAACCCACAATACAATACAATATAATACAATACAATACAATATAATACAATACAATATACTACAATACAATACAATATAATACAATACTACAATACAATGCATACAATACAATACATATAATACAAAGCAATTCAATGCAACACAATACAATACAATGTAATGCATACAATACAATACAATGTAATACATACAATACAATACAATACCTCTTTTACTGTCTCCATTCAGGAGATCCATAGATTAAATATTACATGACACAAATAAATTAAATTCCAATAGAAGCAGAATACAAAACAAAACATATTTATTAATGTACAACAAAACCAACATAAAGTTAAGTGACTGCCAAAAAGTATAACGGTATTAGTTGGTCTATATATATACAAAGTCCAATGATGATTAAAAGATCACAGAAAGTACCCGTTTATAAATGACGCAATCCAATCATTGCAGAAATTCGAGTGATTACACGGTAGTTTGGGTCCATATCTCTAGATGCATAAAATTGGGTATCACTTCATAAAAGGAAAAGCCCTCTTTGATCTTTCGCCAGACCCCTATCTCAACACGTTATTTAATGTTGGACTCTCCGAAATTGCATAGCAACGTCAAGTATTTTAAAAACACTTTGAAGGTTAATTCATCCGCTCGGATTCCTTGTCGATAGAACTTTACATCTTTATGATTAAGGTCAGGTTTTTCTTCATATAGCCACCCTATCGTCTATGTACAAGAAGTTACTTCTTTTTAACAACCCCTTTTCCCACATAGTATAAAACTTTACAGCAGACGATTTTGAAAGTATCTGGGGGAAAACTATGGGAAATCTCTGTAAATGAATTTGGAATAGATTTGAGCAATTTCTCCTTTCGTCACAGTGTTTTACAAAGTCGTCTGCTGCTGATGCGTCAGCAGGCTTGTCTGTTTCCCTCGTGTGACTGTCAAACACATACTTGATTGTAAAAGGTCTAGCTAATTATTAAAACAGAAATCTGTAGAGAATTTACGAAATTACTATTTCGACTAGATTTACACGATGAAAGGCGAAGGGTTTTAACTATCAAAGAGACCCACTTTGTTGGGCTCACGTCGCAAGAGAACACACCTTCGGGATCTTGCGAGCAGTGTAGATCAGATCTTTCCCGTTCGTTATCCAATCATACAGACATTCTGGTAGTCTAAGCAGAAAAGTTATCAGTATACATCGACTATACAAATTTGCAATTTCATGGTAATTGCTTTATATACATTTAGACTTACAATATGGTACTACGGGCTTTCCCTCCTTGGCGCCGTTCAGCTTGTAGGGTTAACATTACGATGGACCCACCGATGTTAGGATATATAGAACCTGGACTGCTGGTCACCTACCCATATCACGACGTGATATAATTTTAATAGTGTTGAAAACGGCGTAAATCACCCTCTAAACATACATCTAACACCCCGAAGGTCGGGCTTAACGTGACGCGGACCGTTAAGTTGACATACTTG
Source organism: Serripes groenlandicus (assembly GCA_031761405.1). Classification (NCBI taxonomy): domain Eukaryota; kingdom Metazoa; phylum Mollusca; class Bivalvia; order Cardiida; family Cardiidae; genus Serripes; species Serripes groenlandicus. The sequence continues at coordinate 47,825,826 of JASEVX010000005.1, forward strand.
ATATACAGTCAAACTTGTGTGAGCGGTCACGTGCGATCATCGGTCACCGGCGTTAAACGGTCACTTTGAAACCCTCCCAACCAATTTTACTCTATAAACTGCCTTGATCAGCGGTCCCCTTCGTTCCGCGGCCAGCGGCCACACTAATTGGTCGAGATTAACTGTAATCCTATTGTGTATAACGGTCAGCCAACACACGACCCAGATTTGTCAGGTGTTAAATTATAGATTTTTCATACATACAGTTAATAAAACATACTGTGACAAACACATTATCGAATTTTTTCATACGCGAAAGCTGTTTGTAAACATGTTAGATGTAGGGTACCGAAATCAGCCGATGTGTGCCAAATGAGATAGTTGCATGATTCAACAAAAAGTTGCGATTTTGGTCTTTTCTGTTTACGATGTCGGACAAATTGAAAAAGAGTTTTATGAGCGTTTTGGACCGAAAGACAGCACATTTATATATTAAAATGAAAGTTAATGTCCACTTTGAAATCCAAAATCATTTTATAGTTCCTATTTAAATCTAAAGATTATCGAGTAAAATATTTTAAAAAATGACAATGAGACATATATTCGGACACTGTTTTTCCGGATACGTTATTTGGCGAATTTCAAAGTGAGGTAAAAAAAAAAAATTGATAGTCAAGTTAGTTGTGTACGACAGTTTTATCTAAATAATAGATAGCACATTGTAATAATTGATAGAATAAAACTCAAAATCTACTTAACATTGTTTAAATACAAGTTAATAAAGACAATTTACTATTTGTAATGTGAATTATCTATTTTCCTAACAGTGACATGTAATATTATGTAAATTAAAAAACCTTGAACAAATGCAACCAAATCATGAAATTTGTGATCAGCAGCCACCTGTCTTAAGCAGCCAGTTTCATCATGTCCCTTGGGTGGCTGCTGATCGCAAGTTTGACTGTACTATTGTAACGTGTACCGGCGTCAAGCCATCGCGAGTCACCCATCCAGGTACTAACCGCGATGAACGTTGCTTAACTATACGAATAGGTCAACCACTCTACCAACTTCGCTATAAAAGCCGTCTTCTACAGCAAGGTGGTATTTAAACATATACCGCGCTCCCGTTACATTTCCCCCTCTGTTATTATACCATCCATTCCGAAATCACACACAAGTACTTACATCATGTGTCTTTCGGGAAAGATGATATATAATAACAGATTTAATTAACTAATGCCGATCTTGATGTTGTAGAAGCTTTCTATGAAACGGAATGATAACGACCAACAAGGAAAGTAACTGAAATACCCGTTTCATGACATTATCATACCAGCTACAAGATCGAGTTTTACCTCCTAGGATATTTTTGAAAAATGAAATTAATCTGTTTATGACGAAGGTTCGGAATTTCTGCGTGCGGTCAGTTATAACAAAATGAACATCGCACAACAGCTTTTTTCTTTTCACGTAGTAGCTGATTAGTGATATTGATACGGTCGGTCGTTGGCTTTGTAATCGTATTGGCAAGACATTGTAACATCTTTAAATTTGTTTGTTAACTTCTGATAAATGAGTCATAACAATGTTGCAATCGGATAACTCACACAATTCACACTTTTTTGAATTACTACAACATGCTTTCTCGTTTTACATAAATGTAGCGTATTAGCCTTACACTTTAACAATCTGCACTTACAACCATACAATATTAGTGGATATCATTTTCATAATTATTAATAGGGCGAATCAAAATGATTATCGTAGTTACATGTAATCTGATACGTTTTGTCAAACGTTTGTCCTTATCGTAGCATTTTTTCATTTCACTTAAAAATGTCAAACATGAGAAGAAAAGTTATATTTCATGGTAGATACAATCGGAGGTGTAATAACACATTGAGGTAACTATATCTTTTTATAACATATGGTTAGGTCAGTTTGTCATTAGATATGAACTGCACTCCAAGAAAACCAACTATATGACAATGTGATTAATGAAGATTTAGATCAGACTGCACATCTACGCAGGCCGATCTGAATACTCATAGATCGATAATTGAGCACTTAAGATTCATGCAACAAGCTGCAAACAATCAATTTGCATTTGGAATAGATCTGTCACAGAGCTCTATAGATAAGGGGCGTTTTGCATGTTCTAAAATCCTTGTTTATGATGTGAGTACGCAAAAGAATCGTCTCAATGAGACGATTCTTTTGAGTACCCACAGCATAGGGTTTGGTTTAATGATAAGAGATATATTGTGGGGGAAAGAGCTGTATACGCCCGACCGTCTTATCATCACCATATGATTCTCGCAATCTTATTTGTTGACAGATGTGTTAGCGTCGGTTTTCCTGGAGCATGGCTCGCATGTCATGATTTGTACTTGTTTTTTTTGCCTATTTTTGCTTTGCTTCTTTTTAATCTTTAGAATATAATGTTAACTTACGGGCTTTCAAACCAGCCCCATTAAATGGGACTGGTTAACAATTTTGTTATGTAAATAGATTTTGTTGTTTTGACAGTGGAACCAAGTTACCGTGGCAGTTGTTTTCGATATTTTGTATATTAAGAGAGTTGACGTACACTCTATTTTGTATAATTCGTTATCGATCAATTTCTACTTTCTGTCTGCATTATCATCCCATAAAACACAACGATTCACACTGATGTGCGCGTGTTTGTTATGGTTTATACCTGATGTATATTTAATTTTGTTTGTTATGGCCATTTCTCTTGTATATTTAACTGTCGCCATTTGATTCGTGACAAGGTCAGTTTAGAAATACACCGAACTCGCTATCAAACTCGAAAGGAGCCGATACATTACTTCCAGTTATCGAAGTGATTGCCGGACTAATGGCATATTCATTTATTGTATTAATTATCTCTTTCACTGCCGAAATTCACAACGTCTCACAGCTGTCTAACATGTATCTGCATTGTTTGCAAAAGCCTTTAAATTTCCTTTGGCAGCGTAAGAGATATATTGTTAGGTTCGTAATTCATGTATACCTGAGTGTTTATTATGAAAAAGCGAATCAGTGATAAATTTAAATAAAACTCGACAACATCGCAGCAGCAGTTCAGATTGCTCGTGGTAGCAATCAGAACTGCTGCTTAATTGTTTTCAAAACACAAGATCCGTTCTTAGTAATGGTTCTAGTCAAACGATTCATTCGAATTTTTCTTTAACGCGTGTTCACGTTATTGCTGGTCTACTGTAATATAGTGTTCACTGAAAAGTCTCGTGCAAGCGATAGTTATATACAAGAGCAGTGAATACTCGAAATTGATTTATACATGAAGGAACGTATTCGAATTTAGCAAATAGTCATGAGCTTTGTTTATCAATAATATTGTTGCATATTGTATAAACAACGTTTGTGAAAGCAAAGTTTAATTGTTAAGATACAAATATAACTGTTAAAACGTTAGAAACAATTAAAAAAAAAGCTTCTAGTTGTTCTAACCATGTTAACGAATGTGTTCGCAGTCATCAACTATTTACAAAAAGTACATTGGAAACACTGCCAAAATAACTTGGTGCCACTATACCGCGATACCACAATTAAATGTGAATAACGTATTATATGTGTTCTTTGATAATCAAAGACTTTGTTGTTTTGTCCTATATTCCGAACAACCCCCCTCCTGCAAGAAACTTATTGAAGTTGTGTAAACAAGTACACCGCAATATCTAATAGGCTAAGGTCTGAATTATACTGTATTTGACACTAGCCTTTTATGCTATTGAACGATATTGTGTGTGTTTGTTTGAATTGCGTTAAAAGCCGCTTTCAACATTATATCAGTTATATTACGGCGTTTTCCTGGGTAAATTACAAGTACTATCCCATGACAGATGCACCAGTCGTAATGTTCTCCTCGCAAAGCAGAGCGCCAAGGAAGGCAGCCACGGCAACCAATTTTAAATCCTTCAGTATGACCCGACCAGGATTCGAACGCTGGTCACAAGCTCCCGGGGGCTGACTCTTCAGGGCGATTAACGCCGCTTTCAACACTTTTTCAGTTATATAACGGCGTTTCCTGGGTAAGTTACCAGTATCACTGGAACATCCATCCTGACCCAAGCGAGTCATAATGCTAACCAAAAACCCTGAGCGCCAATGAGGGATAGTCATAAACTCTTTCAGCGCCGAATTGTTTAAAGTAGACTCTCCCGTGTTCAAAATCGGTCGTCGTGATATGAATGAAGCATTGTTGAAAACGGCGTCATTCTACAACAACAACTGATTGGCATGCTGTATTCGTCCATTGAAAACTAAATTGCCTATGGAAGAAGATAGAAACAACCTCAATGTCGTCAACATCATACGATAAAATGTATGGGTACCATCTAGTCAATCTGACTAAAGTACACGATCTGACCAAATGTAAGCTATGCGTAGCATTAATAGGAGATGATTTTAATGAGATTGCCATCTAGTATACCGGGCCTTGATACTATCATCGTTATTCAAATTGGAATGTTCACAGTCTAATAAGGCCAATGTTCAACAAACAGTTTGCCTTCAATACTAGAAAGAATTATACATGTACACACACAGCATGCACAGTCTCGTTTGAGTCTACACTGTTCGTAAAAGTACCCGTAACCTAAAGACGCATGTTGAGTCAACGTAATCAACTGGTATCAGAGTCACTAATGTGTAAGTTATTATCAGCTTTGATGGAGTAAGCTTTAAAGAGAAGCAAACAATGTAGACCAAGATTGGACAAAAGTGCAGATTAATCTTGGTTAAAATTGCTCACACATTTGATTTGAAGGTTAAAATTACGACGTACGTGCGTATTATGTTGTTTAACCCTTTCCCATTTACAACACATCTGCAGTCGACGACTTGGGTGGGCAAAACTATTGAAAACCTCTTAAAATGAAAGTCTTATAACTGAAAAACAATTGAACACATTGCGGCAAAAGGCAACGGCTGCACGGTGGTCAGAAAACGTAAGTATTTGGGAAAGGGTTCAAGTCCTGGTTACTCGGATATAGGGTTAGGGTAAGGAGCATATAGTCAATAACATTTCTTACATGAAAACTGGTGTTCTACGTAAACAGGTGCAGATTGCCCAGGCAATCAAAAACGAGCAACAAAGACCTTTGTTGTTCCACCATAGACGAAGCTTGAAGAGGGTTCTATAATTGTTTGTTAGATGTTTTCAGGATGTTTGGTTGTTGTTTTTTTGCGTCGAGAGACTTATTGCGTTACTTTGTCTGAATATGCACACTCTTGAATGGTGAAGTATGTATGATACGTGTAAGCCGAAAAGGAATCCTCTCGCACGTTTAAAGATAAACAAGTGAAGACGCAGGTGAACCTTTATAACGTACAGTGTTGTGAATGCCTTCACCGTGCAACTTCAGTTTGTTTGTTTGGATTGTGTCTTAACTCGTTCAGCGCCAAAGGCAATATTAAGGTTTATGCAAACAATACTGATTCAGGTGAGTCAGCTCGTAACGAGCTGTCTCACCTGAAATCAGCATTGTTTGCCTTTTAGTTATCGAAATAGTCCAAACTTTTATTACATCAGAAATGGAGATGCCTGATTATGAACATGGAAGAGTCTACTTTAAACAATTCGGCGCTGAAAGAGTTAAGCCCTTTTTCAGCAGTATTGAAGTAATAGCACGTGCGTTTCCTTGGAACATTCACCTCTGATTTATGTGAGAAAGGAGTCAGTGGCTTCGAAAGAATGTTGTGTAAGTACTGGTGTGGGAAAGCCAGGGAAACATGGGTAGGTGCACTGACCGCCGTGATATGACCAAAGCTGTTGAAAGCGGCGTTAAACTCCAAACAAACAAAACAAACAAATCCTTGGAACATTGTCATTATTTATTCTGACACCGATGTATTCGTCGTAATACTATCCATACAATCCTGAGTACCATTGAGGGACGTCCATTTTACAATGGTTTCAATTCTTTGGTGTGGCCAGACGGGAGATCGTACCCTGATCCCCAACTCCCCAAAGCGTACGCTATAACTACTACACCACCGAGCCGATCAAACATCAGCCATATCCGTGATCTTGAACGAAAGGACACGCACGTAGTCCAAGTCGCTTCTTCAGAGTTAGAGTAAGGTCAAACTTGTGTTAGTCGTCACCTCTGTTAAACAGCCAACTTGTGTTAAGCAGACACTAGCAGTTTAACCAAAACAACATTTTCTTCTTTATATGAATTGCTTTAATCAGCAACCTGAGTTCTGCAGCCACATTTCGACTCTCCTCTGGGTGGCTGCTTAAGACATGCTTGACTGTATTTTTAATACGTGTCAAGCAAACGTGAAGGCTTGTTTACATTTGAAATATAGAGTTTGAATTGAAACACTGGCAAGTCTGTGTTTATGTAAAGATCTAAAGAATGCAATCATCGTCCGCCTATATTATCAATCACTTCAAATGAAAAGATAGAAGTGTAGCCCCAATCGTTTCAATTAAAAAATTCCTTTATGCTCTGCATAGATGGGGAATGTAAGAACGGTAAGTTTCGCCTTCCACTGCTAATATATATTTTTATCACATGACAATGCTTATATCCGGTTCTAAGATTACGTATTTCTTTACATGTTACGTGTGTAATATAACACGACCGAATCACTATTTTTGTATTCATCCGCGAATGTTTACAAAATGACTGAGAACGTGTATCCGGTAAACACAAACGTCGAAATAGATGGACGATGTAAAGGGACCATTAACGGTCATAAAAAAAAATATGTTTTGTAATTAGTTAACAGTTTATAAATTATTACATGTTGGGACTATTTTCTGACCGCGAAAACCCGATTATCTTTTTGTGTTTCGTCATGTGATAAAAAGAATCTAACATTCGTTGTCATTTCATAAAGTTTTATTAAACTCGTCCAAGACATTTGTTATTAAGCTCGCCAAAGGCTCGCTCAATATCAAATTGCTTGAACTCGTTTAATAAAACTTGATATGAAATGACAACTCATGTCAGATCTATATATATATGACCAAATGGAAAGACACCTGTGACTTTATCGGCAATAAAAAACAGAGTGAAATGTCGACCTCTGTTGAACTTTATCCGCATACGAATACACTTTTCTGATTCTGGTTAGGTTCATTTATTGTCCTAAACATATAGGCAAACGAAAGTGACTTACATAGCGCACACATATTTCGCGGTTTGTAGTCTCTCACATATCCACGGTGACAAATCTGGTCGGAGGCCGTCCCTGACCTCGGTCAACCCCAACCGTTCATGTATCCAGCAGCGCAAAATAGTCCTGCAATACGAACAATTTAAAGCCCATACATGATACAGGAATGCTGAAACTGAATATTAAACCTCTCTGGCTTCTCACCTCATTGAATCAGTGCATGAGAAGTACTACAACATTTCGAAAGGGGCTATATAAGGGTACAACGACCCGGAACAAATGAGCCGTCCGCGAGAAAACCAACATAAAGGCCTCTGCGTAATGTATCGACCCAGTTCAGCCTGCCACAATCCGTCTCAGGGGGATAGAGGTATAGAGTAATGATTCCTGAAACAGAAAATCCACAGAAGGCGAAAAGTATTTATCCGGGTAAGCCTTCACAACATACTTAGGCTGATCCGGGTCGATATTTTACGCAGAGTCCTCAGTGTTGGTTTTCTCGCGGGACGGCTCAAATTCCGTTTCGTTGTTACACCAGATGCAAGAAGGGCGTAAAACCGTTTCGTAATAAAGCGTAGAAAAACGTTTATAACTGCTATCGCAAATATGAGCCTGAGATGTTATTAGTTCAAGCGAATTGCCAAATTTGTAGAGACAAAGTCAATCGTCCGTCATCAATACAGAGTTCACACAACTACAATAATTATCTCCCTTGTCTGCCATTTTGATAGGCGAATATGATGAGCAATAATAGAGAATTTAAAAAACACCAAGGAATTTATGTTTGAAAACAATATGTCGTATGATCTGATTATATCGACTTCTTGTTTTAAGTATGTTTGCTCATGCAATTGTTTAATTTAATTATATTTGATATTTTCTCTATTCAACATAAAAGTAAATTTGCCTATCAAAATGGCCGACTAGATTCCAACGCTAGAACATGTTGATTACACACAAACGGCTTTTTATCTGCGGTACAAACAATTGGTGTTTTCTTATGACTTTGGCGAAAGCATCTGGGTTAATTGCAATTATCAATTGGAGATTTACGTCCTATTTAACAGTATTAAAGTTATATCACGAATGAGACTTCACATATCCATGTGTTTTTAACGGCTTTTCCGCACAGGCATTGATGACAACTTTTACTCTTCCTACGTAGACCTTTAACCTAACTGTTGGAGACGAATGACATACTTATAACATAATTATATGGATGGACTGACAAAGTTACGACATGGCGGAATCACTTTATATCGCTAATTTGCAAAAATAAAGTTACCAGAAACACAATTACTGGTTACTGGTACTGCAGACCATGCAAACACAAACATATTTGCCTTGTTGTGTTATCTATTGCATGTGGGAAAGGGTTAAATGGTTTCTAATCGGTTCTCCCTATCCGAACACGTCCACATTGACACTATGAAATGTTTGTCTTTTAAATTCAATGTGTGCAAATACAATTAAAACACTACAAAGCGATTTTCAACATGTCGAGTTTTTTTGCATTTCTTTTATTTACTTCTATTTAGAAATTCACATCAAAGGCTATATCGAGTGGCGCATATGGAACCTATATAATTACCCCTTAGCCCCCCTACCTCCTCGATTGAAGAGAGGAATTACAAGAATTTGCTTTCTCTCGATAAAATTGTAACCATTTTCCCCACCTGCAGACGTATTTTGACGCAATGGCAGGCAGACAACTTTTGAAAACATTGTGGCCAAAGGTGAAATTGCTCATGATGAGCAATTTCTCCTTTGGCCCACACTGTTTTCAACTTTATTTAACAATTAGGCTAGCTTTTATGGAGATTTTTAAGGCTTTTGTCACCATGTTATCAAAGTTGACTACTGCAGATTTGTTGCAGGTGGGAATAGGATGTGGATCCGCGACAGTTTACCGGTAACCATGCCTGCTATAAATTCAGAGGTCACGAGTTCGAAGCCCGGTTCGTTTAGTCAACCTTCAACAGGGAATCTTATTTTATTTTTTTTAAATATAAATTCCATGATGGCTGCAAGTTTAGAAAAAGAAACATGAAGATCGTGTTCAGACTACATGGAGGCGCTTTCTGATCCTGATTTTCGCTGATCGCTTTTTTTCTGAACGCTCGTTTCTAGTGACAAGGTTTATTTAACCCATTACTTTCACGTGACTTTACAAAAGGTCGTCTGCTTAACACTCATCAGACGAACATTTTAAACAATCAAGAAAACTGAAATATTTATTTTATTGTTAAAGAGTTGAAAATATTGCAATACAAGGTGAAATTGGCACGTAAAGCAATTTCACCCTGTATTGCAATGTTTTCAAAAGTCATGTTCAAAGGCAGGTGTCAAATGTCGTCTGTTTGAAGTTTTAAAAAACCCCAAAAAAACTGGTCCAGCTTTTTGTCCGGCTTTACACGCAGAAGAGTCCACTTAGCAAAGAGTCCACATAGCCAATTAAAGGACTAAAAACAAATTAAATTGAACAGCCTACGGTATCAAGTCTGGGTTAACGGCGCGGATGTGACGGTCTGACTCTAGGCTATACAGAACCCGTGCCAGTAGTCATTTGGTAAAATACTCTCACCGTACCGTTATGCGTGGCTCGGTAGTCTCGTGTCTAAAACGTTAGCCTGTCAATCCAGTGGTCCGAGGATCAAATCCTGGGGCCGTATTCACAAAGCTCCTAAGTTATTTCCTTAGGAAATTCCTCAAATACCCGATTTTTCCCTCAGCTGAGGTAATTCCTTAAGTTCGTATTCACAAAGCTCCTAAGGAAATTCCTTAGGTAAGACTATTAGTTTTTCCTTAAGTGAAATTGTATGACGTCAGAATTAAATTTATTCATCATGTTTGGACGAAAATAGAAACGTCATAGCGGTTTAGAGATTATTCTTCTGTATAAATTTTTGGTTAGGAGAGTATTTCAGATTTAAAAATGGCGGGTTCTGGATATTTCTGATGTGCGTTAAGAACCTGCCACCCAACAAGAGGTGGAGTACAATATCGGTTATGTTACATGACTCCATGATTTTAACTTAAGAGTTTCCCGTTCTATTTGAATCCCAAATTTAATCTTTATATTAAAATTTAAAATGCAAAGGGTTAACAAGACATGCAGCCAATAAACTCGATATCAATATATAGTACGCACGTTTGAAGCTTCTTCCTTTCTGAACGTTTAGGATCGTCTGCTTTTAATTTATTGTATGGTGTTTCACGCACATTGCAACACTTTTTCAGTTATATCACGGCGTTTCATGGTTAAGTTATCGGCACTTCTGGTCCCTTTATCCTTACACCAGGTAGTCAGTCGTTGATGCTAACATCACGACCCTTAGCGCCCGGGTCTTCCTTAACATTTTTAAATGGCTCTCCCTCCTTTGCGCTCAGGGTCGAAGTGTTAACATTACGTCTTGACTCGCTGGTGTCAGGATATATGGACCACTTAAACAGGAAGCGCCGTGGTATTACTGGACAAATGTTGAAAGCAGCGTTGAACACCATACAATGAACAAACAAACTCGGAAGAATGATGATAATGGTATGAGAGGGAATACGGCGAAGTGATGTTACCAACGCTTTCGTAGGCCCCTTGCAGGAGACAACCTTTGAAAACGTTATGGCAAAAACGGAAATGCTTACAATGTTTTCAACTTAATTTATTATATTAACTTTCCATACAATACAATACAATACAATGGATATTCCAATTTTGTTCAAAGATGTGGTTTTTTTAAACTCGTCTACTGTAAATGTGTTGTATGTGTGAAAGTGTTAACAGTAAAACCGATGCACGCGAGTAGTTTATAAAAAACGTACGAGTCACGATACAAGACGAACGTTCTCATGTAATATTCATTAATTTACCCGTATGGCTTTTATGGGTTATATTGATTATCGTTTTCACACACGCAGACGTATGTTGACGCATCTGCTGCAGACGACTTTTGAAAACAGCGTGGCAAGATAAGAAATTCCTCATGATGAGCAATTTCTCCATCTTGCCACATCGTTTTCAACTTTTTTCAATAAATATACTTTCATTTATAAATACGGATTTCTTTCAATATTGCAGATTTGAGCCGTCCCTCGAGAAATCCAGCATTATGCCATCTGCGTAATGTTTCGACCCAGATCAACCTGCGCAGTCCGCGACATTTTCCGTCTCAGCGGAATAAATGTATTAAGTAATGATTCCTTAAACAGAAAATCCACAAGAGGCGAAAAGTGTCTATCTTGGTAAGCCTGCGCGACATGCTTAGGCTGATCAGGGTCGATACTTTACGCAGAGAACATAATGTTGGTTTTCTCGCGGCTCATTTATTTAAAAGTGTTGATTGACCTCTTGAATGTTTTTTTTTTTTTTTAAATAATTTCTTTCTGTCCTTGATACAGACGACGTTTGTTTGGCATCTTTATAGCAGACGACTTTTGAAAACATTGTGGAAAATAAAGAAACTTTTCATTTTTTTCTTATTTCTAACAATATGTTTGTTTCGAAATTACACATTTATTTTATCTATCCTTTCCGTCATCTTCTATACAATCATTATCTTTTAAGAAAATCCTAAGATGGAAGTAATATCGAGTAATGATTGATCCATGTTATTCTTTCTTCTCCTACTCTTAATTCATGATGGATTTATCAGAGCTCTAGATAAGGGCAGTTTTGCATGTTCTAAATCTTTATTTTACCCTCTAACCATATGTTGTGGGTACTCAAAAGAATCGTCTCATTGAGACGATTCTTTTGAGTACCCACATCATAGGGTTTGGATGGATAATACATGATATATTGTGAGTAAAAGAGCTGTATACTCCTCCTTATCTGGACCTCTGGATTATCATATTAACGCCACATTATACGATACATACTTTGACTGAGGGAACCGATTTGATTGATTATTTGGTGTTTTACACCGATTTCAACACTTTTCAGTTATATCACGACATGTCCTTGGTAAGTTACCAGTACTACTGGTCCATTTATCATGACACCTGAGCCAGTCAGTCGTAATGCTAACCCTACAACCCTGAACTCCAAGGAGGCCAGCAAATACTACGTACTATTTCTAAAGTCTTGAACGATTTGATGAAGTCTAAATATAAATTCCAAACATAGAGTCAGACAAGTAGGCCACTCTGCGCATGTCTGACCAGGATGTTTTACTGTCGGCCACTATGCGCATGTCTGACCAGGATGTGTTACTATCGGCCACTCTGCGCATGTCTGACCAGGATGTTTAATGTCGGTCACTCTGCGCATGTCTGACCAGGATGTTTTACTGTCGGCCACTCTGCGCATGTCTGATCAGGATGTTTTACTGTCGGCCGTTCATCTCAATATTTTCATCTTGATAGTCCTAGATTATTTTAATAGATTCTTCTAAATATATAGCTAGAAAAGTCCATTTAACATATTCAGGATTGAATAAGTTAAAGAGGTAGACAGGGGGAAAATACCTTGCATTGTTTACCGAGATGAGACATGTAAAAGGGAGTTTTAATCTGGAAATACCATCCACATGGCATCTGCTATAAGTGTAGATGTACATCAGCTACCGCTGGCTCTATACAATACGCAAATTAGTCACAGCTTATTTGTTATTTTGGGTTTTTACGCCGTTTTCTACATTATTTCAGTTACATCACGGCGACAGGTCACTTATCTATGATCTCTGGGTAAACAAACCAGTACTAGGCTAGGCACAGTGCCTTGTCCATGGACACTTCACCATGACCGCTGCGACTGTAGATCGAACCCGGGACGCCAGGTCACAAATCCCCGACGATTACCACTCAGCCACGCCGGATTCCCAATTATTTCAAGAAGCTTTTAATATCAATTCACATACTCTTTGTTTATACACTCAATATTAATGGATATTCTTTATTATGGTTACATAATATATCAAAAGCATGTTCAGTGGACTCGCTATTACTGGAATGTATGATTGTTCGAATATATCGTTTAAATCGAACCATTTCCTGGACGTATCTGTCTTTTTGAGAACAGCTTATCTGTTGTTTCTATGACGTATTTACTTGTTGACCTTTCGTTATAACTATACCTGTACCACTGTCTGATAGCACAACGACATAACAACATAATAATGGCGTGAAACGGTCGTAACTTAAAACCCTAGTTTAGGGGCAACTTTGACCCCTTTGTAAACAATGCAAATTTAGGTGCCATTGCTCAGAACGAGCAATGGCACCTAAATTTCCATTGTTTACCAAAACAAATGATTTAACGCTTATAAAGACTTTAAGGCGAGGTGATTAACCTTGGTAAAAAAAATACTAATTTTAGTTACCACCCACGTTAAGCCCTCGATATGTGCATGTTTCGTGAGTCTACTCTATTACGCATTAAAACTACCTGATGTTTAATCAAAGTAAGATACCTTCTCACTACAAAGATTTGCAGGAGGAATTGTTGTATGTAGCTAACGTTACCATTATATTCTTGTTTTGAAACTATTTCGACTGCAAGCATGTTTACGCCTAGTCCACCAATGCATCTATTTTAATATATAAACATACACTTATTGATTTAAAAATGTCTCATTATGCATTTCATCATCATGTAATCCAATGCGTCGTTTTCCAACATTGCCCCTGTAGTCTAGTGTTTATGACATCCGATTCTGGAAAGGAAGGTGTAAGGTTCGAATTGCAGGTTGGACAGTTGGACACGTTCGAATAGGGAAGGTTCGCCGTCAGCTAGTTCAATATTGGTACCGACTGATTGCCTCCATTGTACGTGGCAGGAAAAGGGATAAGACTCGGAATATATATATATATTTTAACATTTTTTTTTTTTTTGTTTGACTTATACATAGTTCATCGTCATACAATCAAATACAAACTACACACTATAAGTTGGGTCAGTAACAAACCCAATAATGTATTTATTTCGTCGACCACTTTAAACTGAACTATACTGTAACTTGTTGATATTTGTTGGTAGTATACTATGACGTCATGAGTAAAAGATCTATCAATATTGATTAAAGAATTGGAATAGATATATTATGTAAGAAAATACACCGGTTCAACATGAACACATTTATTTCAATTCATTTCATTTATTTCTGGGTAACTAGTAACATTTAAAAGCCACTTTACGAAAACCAACCTTTGAACTGACTTTTTTACTTTACTCAGCCGCTATGGAATTTACTCACCCCCTATAGAAATATAGGGGGGTCTGCACGTGACAGGCTTTAACCAATGAAATTGCTAGAATTTCGTGGGAGGCGAAATAATATACAATACATCACATGAAAACATCGAACGAACGGAAAAGAAAAAGAAAATAATTTCAAGTTATTGAGGAAAAAACAAATCACTTGACGTTATTATAAAGAAACTATGAAGAAAAGCAAATATTGTTCTAAGGTGACAATTAAATTGAGGTAATTTTCTTTCTTTTAAGGCATCCTCAACAAACCTAGCTACGTTACATGATGTTACTTTGCTTTTACATTTGAGGAACTCGAGAAATTTGAACATTGACGACATTATATAATAATATTTAGGGATACGTTTTCTACGTAAATCGTTAAAAGATGGTCATAGACATATAAAGTCGATGACTGGCCCTATCAATACCTTTTAACACTGTAATAAACAAACCTCACATTTCTCAAATGGTAAAGCCTGCAAAGCCACCGTCTATAACAAACAAGGGCCTCACGGAGGTCGATATCCCTAATCGATCAAATGCTGTGATTGCCAATAGTTAATGGTCATATCGATCTGCAATTAAATAAGTGAAAGTTTAATAAGATGAGAAACAATGTTAACGGACCTTGATTGAAATCCAATGACACCGAGATATCGGTTATAAAAATACACATGGCGTAGGAGTTTGTGATTGGGTGATTGATAGGTAGTTGTTCTAGGTTGAATGGCCATATTTGAGCCGTCCCGCGAGAAAACCAACATTATGGCCTCTGCGTAATATATCGACCCAGATCAGCCTGCGCAGTCCGCGCAGACTGATCCGGGTCGACACATTCCGTCTCAGGGGGATAGAAGTATAGAGTAATGATTCCTGAAACAGAAAATCCAGAGGAAGCGAAAAGTGTCTGTCCGTGTTATCCTGCGCAGCATGCTTAGGCTGATCCGGGTCGATGCTTTACGCAGAGTCCACACTATTGGTTTTCTCGCCGTACGGCTCATTTGTCTTTTTATTTAAATGGATACATCTGCGTTTTAAAAGTGTTTTTCTTTGTTAATGACAATCCCATCAGTACGACTTGACACTATCAATCTATTCCCAATGTGTCGCGATACTACGTAAGAACACACTCAACTGAGCATGCTACTTATATCAATGACGTATTTCGACATGTTTTATCCGTGATAGTCCGGCACCGTGTGTTGATCGGTATATATGCATGCTTAGCTTTAGACTTGGAAATCAACATTGTGAAACGAGTAAGAAATCGAACACTGTTTCTGTACTACAAACAGGTACTATATATACCGAGAGATGTATTAAAGTTCTGTTCTTGTATTTAGCTGCAGGTCTATACCTTTAATAATGACCGAAGTATTTAAGTTCAAATTCGTATAGAGCCAAACTTATGTAAACGGCCACCTCCGGTTAGCAGCCAACTGGTAATAAGCAACCACTTAAGGATGAATACAAACAAGCGATTTTATTCTTTCAACAAACGACTTTGAAAACATATTGGCAAAATTGTAAAATATCTCAATAAATGAGAGTACACTCATTAAATAGAAATGAAAACGCTGTGACAAAAGGGGGAAATTGACCATCATGAGCAATTTCTCCTTTTGCCACAATGTTTTCAAAAGTCGTGTGCTGCAAAAGCGTCGGAATGCGTCTGCAAGTGGGACATGGTTAAGCAGCAACCTGCGTTCAGTAGATACATTTTGGCTCTCCTCTAGACGAATGCTTGAAACAGTGGAAGACACTGGTAGAGCGTCGGCCTCTCGGTCCTTAGTTCGAGTCCCGTAATTAGCGGTCATGATTTTGGGATTTTTCCACACAAACGGCGCGAGTACTGGTTAAATCTCCAGGAAGCAGACACCGAGCTTGATTAATATAAGCTGAAAGCTTGCTTCGCAATCGATATAAAATAAATAATGTTTAAATAAAAATTGCTTGAAACAAGTTTGTTTGTAGTTTAATGTTTGACTTTTCCATGTAATGGAAATACAATCGAGAACGTTAATTAGTGTTCACACGATTTCTTATCTATTTGCGATGATAAGGCAACATAATCTTGTTAAGACCTGAAGTGATTTAACATGATACATCCTAGTGATTAGTTCTAATGGGAGTCTAGAAATATCAATATGCTAGACTCTCTCGGTGCAAACAAACAACAACACCGTGCACAGCTAACTACATACTTAACTCTTACCCACATATAAACGAACGCTTTCTGACGCCTCTGCTTCAGATGAGTTTTGTTAACATTATGACGGAAAGGAAAATTGCATAAAAAGAGCAATTTCTTCATTTGACACAATGTTCTCGACGATTAAAACCATCATTTATGGTGTTTTAACACTATTTTTACCAGAATTTGTCAGAGTCGTCGTCTTCTGCAGATGTGTTGTCTGTGGGAAAGGGTTAAGAAGTTTCATGCATCCGGGCCCTGAATCCGACCTTTGAGTCCGGACATGTATCGGATTCGATCCCGCTCGCAGTTCTATTGAACTAAGTGAAACACCGAGGGATTACGGATAAGATATCTGTCGTCGTAACGGAATACTGCATAAAGACCAAAGCATACATCCGAGGACAGGTTAAATAGTGCCTTAACAACATGTGTTTGCTAAAATATGAGAGTATATCTTCACCAGAATGCATCGAATATATTTGTAAATATGTATTTAACATGAACTGGAACTGTCTGATTTGACATTTATTTTTATTTTTACCATGTCTGACAGTGAAGATAGACTATGCAGAAATCCAGTTTTGGCCCAAACCGGCAGAGCTCTAGATAAGGGGCGTTTTGCATGTTCTAAAATCTTTATTAGTCATTCAATCTGTATGTTGAGTAATAAGAGAAATATTGTGGGGAAAGACCTCTTCACTCGGCAGAGCTCTAGATAAGGGGCGTTTTGCATGTTTTAAAAAAATCTTTATTAGACATTCATACCCTATGTTGTTGGTACTCAAAAGAATCGTCTCAGTGAGACGATTCTTTTGAGTACCCATAACATATGATTTTGTTGAGTAATAAGAGAAATATTGTGGGGAAAAGACCTCTTCACTCGGCAGAGCTCTAGGTAAGGGGCGTTTTGCATGTTGAAAAATCTTTATTAGACATTCAAACCCTATCTTGTGGGTTCTCAAAAGAATCGTCTCAGTGAGACGATTCTTTTGAATACCGAGTAATAAGATAAATATTATTGGGAAAGACCTCTTCACTCGGCAGAACTCTAGATAAGGGGCGTTTTGCATGTTTTAAAAAAATCTTTATTAGACATTCAAACCCAATGTTGTGGGTACTCAAAAGAATCGTCTCAGTGAGACGATTCTTTTGAGTACCCATAACATAGGATTTTGTTGAGTAATAAGAGAAATATTGTGGGCAAAAGACCTCTTCACTCCCTCTTATCTAGTCCTCGGAGCCCGGTTGTGTTCAGATAACATGAATCATCTTCGTGGAGTGATTACTTTCTTGCATAATAAATGAACCCCCCCCCCCCCCCCTCCCCCCTATATAACGGTGTAACTCACATTTATCAAACCATAAGGTATAGATAGAACATATGAGCTTCGTTCTTCGAAAAACCAACCTTAAGCATTTGCGACCGCTGAAGATACAGATCAGTCAGCGCATCTCAATTTGGCCAATGAACGTTTGAATAAAATATAAAAAAACCAATATTAATTTGAATCCTTTAGTACTATGGATAATGTTTTTCTTTGATCCGGGCACTTTTTATTTTCATCGATGACAAGGCTGTTGCAGTGCAGTTCAAAATTGTCGAAACGGAATTAAAAACAACAACAAATAAAACAAAAAAAACATTAAAAACACGCCCAGTGCACACACAGCACAGTATATGTGGGAGCCGTACTCAGTCCACTTGAATAGCTTTCCGAGTTCAAGGATGTGTCAGATCCCGCGGTAGGAAATGCCTCCTTAAGGTAGTACACGCTTTACATAGCTCCTTGTCCTTAATTGATAAATAAAGGAGCCGAGTAGGCAAAAATAGGGACTTTATCAATTCCCCGTATTGTGTATGATATCAAGGTTAATAGGTGCGGAGCTAAAGGGGTAAGATCTGTTCATATTTTTTCTTTCTCTAGCTCTTCTATAATTGTGTAGGCGGCGAGTAAAGACTCCGAATGGACTGTGAGTATGCAATGACTCGCCTGCGTCATAGATCCGTTCTCTGACGCAAGAAGACGCGTTATAATCCTTGCAGTTTATTATCAACGGATCTCTATATTTGGATATAAAAACGACTTGTAGAATAATGTTCACAGACACGCCTGTGTCCTTGCAGTTCCCTGGTGTAGCGAGATGCAACTCAATCCGTACAGTTTCATATCAACAGACCAATCGGAACTTCTCGGGTAATTCCGTAATCCTTCATCAAAGCATTCATCACCGAGGTATTCCGAATGATCAACAGACCTCCAAATTAGAACACACAACAAAAACAGAATTGTCTTTACTTTTAGCAGCACGAGCTTTATTCGCCTTTCCCAAAACCTATACTTTATAGAACATACTACTAAAGCATATGACTGCTTTCCAACATGAACTTTATCTCATTCGCTGCCTAGGGAAATTAACCCTTTCCCTCATATAGACGCTTTCTGACGCCTCTGCAGCAGACGGCGTTTTGAAAACATAGTGACAAAAGAAGAAATTGCACAAAACGTGCAATTTCTCCTTTTGCCACAATGTTTTCCACTTTTTGTCAAAGGTTATCCATTCAGTTATGGAGATTTTCTATGTTTTGACAAAATACGTTCAAAGTCGTCTGCTTCAGAATTGTCGTATGAGGGAAAGGGTTAAGGGCTTTTTCAAAAAATGCAGATTTAGCTGAGACAACTCGTAACTCGTTCTCTCCTGATTTCTGCATTGTTTGCAACCAACTCATTACATTTTTACAAATTTCCTGTTGGACGAAAAATGGAGAGGTCCAATTATCAACATAGAACAGACCGATAACCAACATTGTGACACTGTGGTTTAGACTAAACTGCGTGTCGACAACCGAATGCAGGGTGTGTACAGACAGTTAAACAACAGTGTGGGTACTATGGTTTAGACTCTATATTGCGTGTCGACAACCGACCAGAGAATGTGTACTGACCGATAACCAACTTTTGGCACTGTGGTTTAGATTAAACAGCGACAACCGAATGCAGGGTGTGTACTGACCGATAACCTACTTTTGGCACTGTTGTTTAAACGCTATTATACTGCTTGTCCACAACCGATCACAGCATGTGTACTGACCGATAACCAACTTTTGGCACTGTGGTTTCAACTCTATACTGCGTTTCCACAAACGATCACAGCATGTGTACTGACCGATAACCAACTTTTGGCACTGTGGTTTCAACTCTATACTGCGTGTCCACAACCGATCACAGCATGTGTACTGACCGATAACCAACTGTTGGCACTGTGGGTCAAAACTCTACACTGCGTGTTTAACACCGAAAATACGCGAACAGAAAGGATGCTGACCCGACTGTGTTGAGGGTGTAGTCTTATTTCGGCCTTTCAGTGGTCGCCAAATCCTGAAGATTGCTTTTCCTGTGGCCCGTCTCATATTATATTTATTTCATTCTCCATTGACAGCTGTTGTATTGACACCGACATCGCGTTGTTGACAGCTCGTGTAACGTGCATGCCGCGTGCAGTTCGGTGAACCAATCAGTGGTTCTGGATCGATTGTTCGGTATCTTGACATGTATCGACGCATCACATCAGCCGTCCCGCGAGAAAAACCAACATTATGGCCTCTTCGTAATGTATCGACCAAGATCAGCCAAGGGGATAAAGGTATAGATAAATAATTCCTGAAACAGAAAATCCACAGGAGGCGAAAAGTGTCTTTCCGGGTAACTCTGCGTGGCATGCTTACCTGATCCGGTTCGATACATTACGCAAAGTCCACAATGTTGACATTTCTCGCGGGACGGCTTACATGTTTGTAATTGCCCTTTCTGAATTGATTTGTTGTTCGAACCTTTTTACATCTGTCCTGCTTTGAAAATCATGATAGTTGAACCGCATATCGTTTTAGCCATTTTCTCATATTAAGACACTTTCTGACTCATCTTCATACGACTTTGAAAACAGTGTGGCAAAAGGAGAAATTTCCAAGTATGATAAATTTCTCCTTTTTCCGCAATGTTTTCAATTTTATCAAAATACTTTTACTAAATATTTTTCGCATGTTGGAAATAGTGAAACCTGATATTTTAAATTGGCCTTTGAGGACGACATAGATCATTGGCTGCAACAATCTTCCCAAACAACTGGCTGCTTTTCCACATAGACTTAGCCCATTGGTGGAAGACGAATGACACATGTCGCATTGACTTTTGTGAATTGTCGGAAAGAAAGTTGGACGAGCCGGGATTTGAACTCACAACCCCTGGATTGACAGCCCGCGTCGCTACCGACTGAGTACTCCACACAACAATCTTCCCAAGCAACTGGCTGCTTTTCCACATAGACTTAGCCCATTGGTGGAAGACGAATGACGCATGTCGCATTGGCTTTTGTCAAACGGCGGAAAGAATGTTGGACGAGCTACCGACTGAGCTACCGGGGCTTGGCTTTATGTTATAGAAGGAAGGTTTATATAATTTAAATCTTTTTTTTTATATTTAGGTTTTATAACACTCAGATTAATTGTTTGGTGCTTTACTTCACCTTCAACAATTTTTCAATAATATCACGGCATTTACTGGATAAGTTACCAGTATTACTGGTCCATTTATCCTGACACCAGCCAGTCAGTCGTAATGCTAGCTCCGCAACCCTGAGCGCCAATAAGGGCAGCCATTACTACCATTTTTATAAAGTCTTTGCTACGACCTGGCCGGGGATTGAACCCGCCTCTCAATCAGTTGACAGAACATAATGATATTCCGCATTTTGTAGCTGGTCTTTGAGTGGAAGGGCGGAACCGTATTCAGATTGTCCTTACCTGTCGAGCACTTATATATGTGCAAGCCGAAACAACCTTACGCGCAATGTAGTCCGCCGATATTTTTTTTTACAATAATCCTAATAATTCTTTTGAAAAGCACATTATTTAAAAAAACGTTTGAATCATTAGGCATTACATTGCATTAACCCTTTCCCTCATATAGACGCGTTATGACGCCTCTGCAGCAGGCGGCTTTTTGAAAACATAGTGACAAAAGAAGAAATTGCTCAAAACGAGCAATTTCTCCTTTTGCCACAATGTTTTCCACTTTTCGTCATAGGTTATCCATTCAATTATAGAGATTTTCTATTTTTTTGACAAAATGTGTTCAAAGTCGTCTGCTGCAGAATTGTCATATGAGGGAAAGGGTTAGATCATTTTAAAACATAAAAAAACAAGCAAATTCAGAGAATTATGGTCCCCCGCCAGGGTCAAGGTCACAAAAATTGGTATTGATGGAAAGGGGTTGTCACAAGGAATACACATGTGAAATATGAAAGCAGTACCTATTACGGTTCAGAAGTTATGACCAAGGTTAAAGTTTTTGTGACAGCGTGACGGACTGACGGACTGACGGACGGACGGACTGACGAATGAGAAATAATAGTCCCCACGCTTTCGCTAAAAGCGGGGGACAAAAAATCACGGAACATTCTTATGAAAATTAACACAGTTGTTTGTATTCCCAAATTAAATGTACTGATATTAGTGCTTCCGAATTTACATTTGCTTTAACAATCATATTCTACATTTTCCTTACAACTTATTATACACTTGTTTTTTTAGTCATGCATGTCATTCTTTATATTGTACAAAGGTGATGGACATATGTGTTCAAACTAATATTGAAATATTATTTTAAATACATTCTTACACAAGGAGAAATTGCTAATATTGAGCAATTTCTTATCCATTTGCCACAATTTGTTCAACACTATTCAATTATTGTACGTTAATTTATAGATATATCCCAAATATTTACCTAGATTTACCTAGATTTATCATCTAGATTTACCTAGATTTACATAGATTGTCTCAGTCACCGTCTGCATATGTGGTGCATGTAGAAAGGTTAAACTAGACGAGATCTAGAAAATCCAACCTTAGAGAATTAATGATATGTGTAGATTAAGATATGCCTGCACAACCATGCTGCATAATCCAAGCGTATAGTACCACGACACGTTGGCTGATAAACGAACAATGCATGACAGGATTAAACTTGGTTGATGCGCTAGTTGATCTGAATCTATATTGATCGGAACAAAACATGAGCTTGTACTGGTTTAGCATCCAAGAAGCAGACATTGAGCGTGATTAATATAAGCTTGAAGCTTGTTTCGCAATCGATGTAAAATAAATAAGTTAAACCTAAAAACCATGAGGTTGGATTTACTAAAGTGTAACTCAAGTACTCATCACGTAAAATGAACTTAAAAAACTTTGTTAATAATGGCTTATCAAACATTTCGATCTCGATAATTAGTTTGGAGTGTTCTACTCTTCATGATGTGGAGCACGTAGGTAAAGTTAAAAACAGTCTTAACCCTATATCGCCACATGTTGTACTTAGGTTTGTCTTGATTTAAGCTATCGATATACCGGCCGTTGACCCGCCATGAATATTTACATTCAATGTTTCAATTATGATGATTTGAATATATTACGCATACTATATACCTTTACTACATAAAACATTATATATACCTTTAATACATAAAACATTCTATATACCTTTAATACATAAAACATTCTATATACCTTTAGTACATAAACCATACTATATACCTTTAATACATAAAACATACTATATTTCTTTAATACATAAAACATTCTATATACCTTTAATACATAAACATAATATATACCTTTAATACATAAACCATACTATATACCTTTAATACATAAAACATACTATATTTCTTTAATACATAAAACATCCTATATACCTTTTATACATAAAACATTCTATATACCTTTAATACATAACACGTACTATATACCTTTAATACATGTAACATTCTGTATTCCTTTAATACATAAAACATACTATATACCTTTAAATACATAAAGGATTCTACTTATGTCTAATACATAAAACATACTATATACCTTTAATACATAACACATTCTATATACCTTTAATACATAAACCATACTATATACCTTTAATACATAAACCATACTATATACCTTTAATACATGAAACATTCTATATTCCTTTAGTACATAAAACATACTTTATTCCTTTAATACATAAAACATTCTATATACCTTTAATACACAAAACATTATACTTATGTTTAATACATAAAACACTACATGATGACACTAGAATTCCGTCCTACTAATATATATGAGCCAGAGAAAGAGAAAATGTCCAAGTTGGCATTTCTGGACATTGGAAGATCAGATTACATTGGCAACCTACTTCTCCTTATCACATAATCTACACACATTGACGGACTCTTCTAACAAGCTTGTATAAGTAATATGAGAACGGTGTAGATCTGGATCTTTACTGTTCACAATTGCAAATTTGTACATGTTTTCGTTTACTGGCTGATATATCTTTGCTCGAATGTCAGGATCACGTTTCTGCTACATAAATTAGTATCCACGTATAACACTTTTTATAACATGATAATGCTTGTATCCGATATAATATACCCTTTACGTATTTCTTTATATGTCACATGTGTAATATAACATGACCCATAGCTTTACGTGGAAAAAGGATTTCACATCAGGCAACTGATTTATTTGCCGGAGCAGTCGTGTTTGATTCACATTTATACTTCGTTTAATTTTTTCTCGTATGCCATCTATACTCTTTTCAATGCCGTAAGCTATATATACTGCATTCGACAACGTAAGTCATTTATACTTCGTTCAAGTGTTCGTAAGCCATCTATACTCTTTTCAATGCCGTAAGCTATATATACTGCCTTCGACAACGTAAGCCATTTATACTTCGTTCAATTTTTCGTAAGCCATCTATACTATTTTCAATGCCGTAAGCTATATATACTGCCTTCGACAAAGTAAGCCATTTATACTTCGTTCAATTTTTCGTAAGTCATCTATACTCTTTTCAATGCCGTAAGCTATATATACTGCCTTCGACAACGTAAGCCATTTATACTCCGTTCAATTTTTCGTAAGCCGTCTATATTCTTTTTAACGCCGTAAGCTATATATATATACTGCTTTCGACAACGTAAGCCCCATTTATACTTCGTTCAATTGTTCGTAAGCCATCTATACTCTTTTCAACGCCGTAAGCTATATATACTGCCACCGACGTCGTAAGCCATATATACTTCGTTCAAGTTTTCGTAAGCCGTCTATACTCTTTTCAGTGCCGTAAGCTATATATACTGCCTTTGACAACGTAAGCCATTTATACTCCGTTCAATTTTTCGTAAGCCATCTATACTCTTTTCAATTCCGTAAGCTTAAGATACTGCTTTCTAAATGTAATGTTTTCAACCTAGTAGGCCATCTTTAATGTTTTAAACTTCGTAGGCCATCTTTAATGTTTTAAACTTCGTAGGCCATCTTTAATGTTTTAAACTTCGTAGGCCATCTTTAATGTTTTAAACTTCGTAGGCCATCTTTAATGTTTTAAACTTCGTAGGCCATCTTTAATGTTTTAAACTTCGTAAGCCATCTTTAATGTTTCCAACTACGTAAGCTAACTTTAATGTTTTCAACTTCGTAAGTCATCTTTAAAGTATTCAATTTCGTAAGCCATCTTTAACGTTTTGAACGCCTACTCTTTTCAACGTCGTATGCCATATTTAAAGTTTTCTATACCGTTCTCAACGCCGTAAACTTTCTATACGGTTTTCATTGCTGTAATCTTTATTTACTGTTTTCAACGCCGTAAGCCATTTTTAATGTTTTCAACTTAGTAACTCAACTCAACTCAACTTTATTAGCAATCAGCATACAAACATGCCTTTGGCCATTTACAAACAACTTAAAATGAAATCCATCTTTAATGTGTTCAACATCGTACGCCATCTTTAATGTTTTAAACTTCGTAAGCATTAG
This sequence comes from Serripes groenlandicus, assembly GCA_031761405.1. NCBI lineage: Eukaryota > Metazoa > Mollusca > Bivalvia > Cardiida > Cardiidae > Serripes > Serripes groenlandicus. The sequence continues at coordinate 47,851,212 of JASEVX010000005.1, forward strand.
TGTTCCTACATCGTACGCCATCTTTAATGTGTTCTTGTTCGTAAGCAGTATTGTTCCTACATCGTACGCCATCTTTAATGTGTTCTTGTTCGTAAGCATTATTGTTCCTACATCGTACGCCATCTTTAATGTGTTCATGTTCGTAAGCATTATTGTTTCAACATCGTACGCCATCTTTAATGTTTTAAACTTCGTAAGCATTATTGTTCCTACATCGTACGCCATCTTTAATGTGTTCATGTTCGTAAGCCATCTTTTATGTTTCCAACCCTGGCAGCTGTAATTAATCAACTTCGTGATATTATAGTATTGTTCCTACATCGTACGCCATCTTTAATGTGTTCTTGTTCGTAAGCATTATTGTTCCTACATCGTACGCCATCTTTAATGTGTTCATGTTCGTAAGCATTATTGTTTCAACATCGTACGCCATCTTTAATGTTTTAAACTTCGTAAGCATTATTGTTCCTACATCGTACGCCATCTTTAATGTGTTCATGTTCGTAAGCCATCTTTTATGTTTCCAACCCTGGCAGCTGTAATTAATCAACTTCGTGATATTATTGAAATATTGTTTAAATGAAATCGATCAGTTATCTAACGCTTGATGGAAATATTGAAAACTGTTGAATATTATCTCGAGGATGAATCAGTAAAATATGAGACGGAACGGGACACATTCAACCGACTGAAATATTTCTCAACATGAAACATAAATTATAATAACTGATCATGTAGATATGACAATAGCTTTCAACGGTTTCACCCTTTTCCCGATAACATACACTTTTTCCGACTCATCAACAGCAGACGACATTTGAAACACATGACGTCCCACAACAGGGGAGATCACGCCGGGTACCAGGTTATTATTATGTGTTGTTCATTAGGGGATGAAATCAATTTGGGAAGAATGATAAACTATATTTTATATTGACTTATACACTACGTGTATCTCATCATTTACATACATTTACCATAAACACATTTATACGAGAACCTCAAAATAGAAATCCGAATTAACTTGAAGTTTCCTGATGTTTGTAAAACTCACAAATATTGATTGACAGGATGGGGCGCTCGTGTAAGCTTGGGCACGTATGTTCGCTACCCAAACTATATAGCTTTGATATGATATTCCGTCATTTCTTCTTGCATGCCTGTTGGCTGGCCAGTTGTACAACCAACGACACTGTCGCTCTTACAATCTTTAACGTGTTTGATACCGATGAGAATGTGAATCTCTTTCATTTGTTCAAGTTGCAAAGCCAATGCGATATACGTTTGGTACCCGGAGTAATACAGTAAATGAGTACGTCTGGTATGTCTAAACAAAAACGAGTTCCAGTGTAGTCTGGTACCCGGGGTTTCTATATTAAACGTCTACGTCTGGTACCCGAGATACACATGATTTTCGTTAACTCGACAGCGGACGAATACAACTTGTCCTTTGGAATCAATACATGAGCAAACTGCTTTCAAAGTAGGACAATTTGTTTCCACATTGTTTTATGTTTCAGTCCTTATAGCGTTTTGCTTGCTCCATCCTGTCCAATGCACATATCCTAGCCTATAGTACTGATTTGTTTATCCAGCGAACATGATTAAGTGAAGTGTCGCCGTAATATACTGGTAACTAAAATAATGCTGAAAATCTTCTGTATTTTTCAGCAAATGTATGGTTGCATGGCGGAATGAACAAAATACATGCTAAAGTAAACGAAATATCGTATTCGTCATGATAATACATTTCCTATTCAAAAAGATTTATATTGTCAAACTATACTGGAACTTAATTGTTAGTGCTGTACAAATGAATTTCACTGCACTACTCAGGTTTATACATATAAGTGTAGATATTATAAAGAGATAGCGACCTTCTTTCACTTAATTGACATACTAAAGCCGCGTCAATATAAAAACATTCATACCTCTTGTAATTAAAGACCAGAGAAGAGAGAGGGAGAGACAGACAGACAGACAGACAGACAGGCAGACAGGACAGACAGACAGACAGACAGACAGACAGACAGACAGACAGACAGACAGACAGACAGACAGACAGACAGACAGACAGACAGACAGACAGACAGACAGACAGACAGAGAGACAGACAGACAGACAGACAGACAGACAGACAGACAGACAGACAGACAGACAGACAGACAGACAGACAGACAGACAGACAGAGAAAGAGAGAGAGAGAGAGAGAGAGAGAGAGAGATAGAGGGAGAGAGAGACAGACAGACAGACAGACAGACAGACAGACAGACAGAGAGACAGACGGACAGACAGACAGAGAGAGACAGAGAGAGAGAGAGAGAGAGAGAGAGAGAGAGAGGGAGAGAGAGAGAGAGAGAGAGAGAGAGAGAGAAGAGAGAGAGAGAGATGAGAGAGAGAGAGAGAGAGAGACAGGCAGAGATACAGATAGACATAGATACAGGCATACATAGAGACAGACATAGAGACAGACAGACAGACATAGAGACAGACAGACAGACATAGAGATAGACAGACAGACAGACAGACATACAGACAGACAGAGAGACAGAGAGACAGGCAGACAGACAGAAATACATAGAGACAGGCAGACAGACAGACATACATAGAGACAGTCAGACAGATAGACAGAGACATGACAGACAGACACAGAGTATCAATACATTATTATTTGCTAAATTTTGATAAATGGTTAGCGAAGAATGTTAACCCAGATCAGTTTGCACGTACGGTTGTTTTCCTTGTGGCTCGACTCAAATGGCCTCTTTAGCAATGTTGAATGAATAGGAAGATACAATCTACACGAGTAATATGAATCCACTAGTTTGTTGGCTTTATATGAAACGTTTTGGTTTTATTAAAACCCTTTACTCCACTTATTGGGCAATTCAGTGATGTGGTACCGTCTACGCGGTGTTCGCATTAGGGATGGGGTACCAGGGTTCGATGCCCTGTTACGGTATTAAATGCTCCCCTTTTTAGTTCGAAGGACTGAGGGGATAGGATATCGACTGATTCATCGGCGTCAGCCTAAATAAGACCGGTCGCACTGGTCAATGAGTGTTGTAGTGATAAGATTGACTGGCTCTTATGTAGGGACACCCGGATTCAATCCCCATTCGGCACACATCAAATAATTTAAATATGGAAGAAGTGACTTTCCTACATGTGGTTTTTGATTTGTTGGCAATATCTTAACAACTTAAACGAGTATTTGGTATTTACACGCCTGGATACATGATTCGTTATATCACAAGAGCACACACATATAGCTTAGTTTAAACTTCTTTTTAACATCGATTGCGCAACAAGCATTCATCTTATTTTAATCATGGTCGATGTCTGTTTTCTGGAGAGCTAACAAATACTTGTGACGATCGTTTGAAATAATCCCAGAAACAAAACACGCCCATAACGAGTTTCGAACCTAGAATCTTTGGTACGAGTGGCCGACGCTCTACCACTGCACCACTGTCTTCCACTTGGACACGTATACTATTGGAGAGTTTGTGAAGAAATATCCTCTATTTATAATGTTCGCACAGCGTTAAAGTTATACAATTCCTCTGTAAATCCAGGGGTTGTGAGTTCGAATCCAGGCTCGGCTAACTTTCTTTCCGACGATTGACAAAAGTCAATGCGACATGCGTCATTCGTCTTCCGCCAATGGGCTAAGTCTATGTTGAAAAGCACACAGTTGCTTGGAAAGATTGTTGTGTGGAGTACTGGTTTGAGGAAACCAGGAAATGCATGGATAGGTGAACTGGCCGCCGTGATATAACTGAGAAATTGTTAAAAAATGGCTTTAAATCCCAATCAATCAATCAATATACAATTCCTCAGTCTCAGCAAGAGGTATTACATTTCTATATGTACATTATATACACGCTAAGTTAGAATGGATTTAATTATTCAAATAGTAACATTTATCACGAAACCCTACTATAACCATAGTTCGGCTTATTTATCTCTTTCAGCGCAGAATTATTTAAAGTAGACTGTTCCATGGTAAAGATAAGGCGTCTCCATTCCCATGTAATAAACGTTTTGGACTATTTTGATAACTGAAAGGCAAACAATGCTGATTTCAAGTGAGACAGCTCGTTACGAGCTGACTCACCTGAATCTGTATTGTTTGCAAAATCCCCAATATTGCCTTTGGCGCTGAAAGAGTTAAATTCTTTTATTTTATAGTTTGGCTATGCTAAACAGACAGCTTCATCTAACGTTACTCATTGTTTTCTTGGAATAGTATGTTAATTGAAATATTTATCTATTCAGAGATTTATATATATTTATAATTGTGTTTATGAGCAGTAGCACGAAATAGGATTGTACAATATTCGGTTACGTATGTAAATGTTATTTTGTTTAGAGGTCTGTAATGCTAAATAATTGTATGCACCTCATGTTTTTGCTCTTTGTACAAAACCGGAATAAATAAAGAAAATGAAAAGAATCAGTCTGTCATTGGTAATGAAATTTTACTCTTACGCGGTAAATAAATGTGTATGTTTAACTATTTTCTTGGAGGCTTTATTCCTAGACAGTCAAAAATGAAATGGTAATGAATTCATTGAACTCCGTGATTTATGTCATGGCTGCCAAATATTTGACTTACAGACCATTTTGTGAGAAAGGAAAAATAATATATTTCCCGAATTTACATATACGTCTAGACAAGGGTCATTTTGGGAGATGTATTTGTATATATATATGGATTGTTTAACTGTTTTATTTGACAAAAAGTGATGGGTTTATATATATGAATATATATGAGCCGTTCCACGAGAAAACCAACAGTGTGAACTCTGCGTAAAGTATCACCCCGGATCGGCCTTAGCATCGCGCGCAGGTTAGCCCGGGCAGACCCCCCCCCCCCCCACCCCACCCCTCACCCCCCTGTGGATTTTCTGTTTCAGGAATCATTACTCTATGCACAATTCACAGTTATATGATTCCGTTACGGAGAGTCAATAAGATCCCAGATTTATAAAAGATATTTCGTAATTGAGTGGATTACATTGAAGGCAATAAAGAGATTGCTCGTCAGCGTTGTCTACATTGAGAAGCTGGGTGAGAATGCCCGATATCAATAGTTAGTATTTACCTCTAAAATGCAACACCTCTGTAGAACGGCTGTATTGTTTTACATTCGTTTTATGTTGCTCTGTAAAGGTTGCACAGTGTATCTATCACGTTTGTTATAGACACAAGTACCGTGTCAGGTAAAACAGATTGATTGATTGATTGATTGATTGATTGATTGATTGCTTGATTGATTGATTGATTGATTGGGGTTTAACGCCATTTTTAACAATATCTGATTCTCAGTTATATCACGGGCGGCCAGTTCACCTACTCATGCATTTCCTGGTTTTCTCACACCAGTACTCCACACAACAATCTTCCCAAGCAACTGGCTGCTTTTTCCACAAAGACTTAGCTCATTGGTGGAAGACGAATGAGGCATGTGGCATTGACTTTTGTCAATCGTTGGAAAGAAAGTTTGCCGAGCCGGGATTCGAACTCACAACCCCCTGGATTGACAGCACGCGTCGATACCGACTGAGCTACCAAGGCTCGGCCAGGTAAAACAGGGGACGTGTGCTATCCTTTTGGCATCATATGAGGGATGAACCAATATCCCCGACGCAGCTGTTATATATATATCTTATATTTGAGAGTCGCAATTGGCGAAAAGAGTTCTTATTGCGTCTCCGTTTTCTTAATCGTATTTACACTTTTACACACACAGACGCGCTTTGACGTACATGCAGCAGACGGCTTGTTTAGCCCTTTCCCTCATACGACAATTCTGCAGCAGACGACTTTGAAAAAAAATATAGAAAATCTCTATAATTGAATGGATAACCTATGACTAAAAGTTGAAAACATTGTGTCAAAAGGAGAAATTTCTTGTCATGAGCAATTTCTTCTTTTGTCACTATGTTTTCAAAAAGCCGTCTGCTGCAGAAGCGTCAGAAAGCGTCTATATGAGGGAAAGGGTTAAAACATTGTTGCATGGAGAAATCGCTCATAATTTGCAGTTTATCTTTTTTGCTAGAACTCTATTTTTCGACATTTTTTTCTATAACGTATATGTAGTTTAAAGACGTCTGCTTTAGATTTGGTGTATATGGGCGAGGGTTAACGTGAATTTATAACCCTTTCCAACCTGCAGACGCATTTGGACGCAATAGCAGCAGACGACGTTTGAAAACATTGTGGCCAAATGTGAAATTGCTCATCATGAGCAATTTCTCCTTTGGCCACAATGTTTTCAACTTTATTTAACAATTAAGCTGTATTTTATGGAGATTTTTCAGGTTTTTGCCATAATGTTTTTAAAGTCGTCTGCTGCAGTTTTGTTTTATGTGGGAAAGGGTTTACATTAGGTCATTACGTAGGAGCTAATATTGAAATATATGGCGAATAAGAGCGCATACAGTTCGAATACACGGCGACAGTCCACGTTAAAAAATCAGCACTTGTCTTGAAAATGTGTTGTGCCCAAGGGTACTCCACCATAACCGTTGTACCGCGACTAGGGATCGAACCCGGGACGCCATTTTCCAAATCACCGAGGCTTACCACTCGGCTGATTCCTCTACATACAGTTTACACACCTAAAATTAATCAAAACACATGTTCGTCATATAAATAAACATTTTTTGCACTAAGGTCACTATCAGGTCAGTATGTGTAAGTAATACGGTAATTGTAGATTGAAATAAAATAATGTTAAAAACCTGTGGCACATCTTACTGTATCCTATATATAGATACTGATTGCAAACCAGCGTAGCTACACTTTGAAACAGGATAAAGTTACAGTTATTTTGAATAAAACAAACATCATGATCAACTTGATAAACTTAAAGAAAAACCTGAGATGTAATTCGGCGATAATTCGCCTTTATAGTTTTATGATTGGCTGTTTCCCGGTGTGAACCTATAAAACTACAGGTTCATCTTAACATCACAGGGAACCAATCTGCTGTAAAACAAACCGATGCTTATGGCTCCGTTTGCTCTTGATTGTTTCCATGATGTTTTATACCGCTTTCGACAATTCTTCAGCTATAGCAGGGCGTTTTCTGTGTAAGTTACCAGTACAAGTGTCCATTTATCATGCCACCAGCGAGTAAGTCGTAATACTAACCCTACAATCTGAGCGAAAGCCACTTTTATCAATTTTAAAGTATTTGGTAAGATCCGGTTGGGAATCAAAACCACGACTTCGGGGTGAGCTCCACCACTACACCAGCGAGGAGGTCGCTCCACTACTACACCCCGAGGCGGTCGCTCAACAACTACATCACCGAGGCGGTCGCTCAACCACTACATCACCGAGGCGGTCTCTCCACTACATCACCGAGGAGGTCGCTCAACCACTACATCACCGAGGAGGTCGCTCCACCACTACACCACCGAGGCGGTCGCTCAACCACTACATCACCGAGGCGGTCGCTCAACCACTACATCACCGAGGAGGTTACTCCACCACTACACCACTGAGGCGGTCGCTCCACCACTACACCAGCGAGGCGGTCGCTCCACCACTACACCACCGAGGCGGTCGCTCCACCACTACACCAGCGAGGCGGTCGCTCAACCACTACATCACCGAGGCGGTCGCTTCACTACATCACCGAGGAGGTCGCTTCACTACTACACCCCTGAGGCGGTCGCTCAAACACTACATCACCGATGCGGTCGCTTCACTACATCACCGAGGCGGTCGCTCCACCACTACACCCTTGAGGCGGTCGCTCAACCACTACATCACCGAGGCGGTCGCTTCACTACTACACCCCTGAGGCGGTCGCTCAACCACTACATCACCGAGGCGGTCGTTCCACTACTACACCCCTGAGGCGGTCGCTCAAACACTACATCACCGATGCGGTCGCTTCACTACATCACCGAGGCGGTCGCTCCACTACTACACCCCTGAGGCGGTCGCTCAAACACTACATCACCGATGCGGTCGCTTCACTACATCACCGAGGCGGTCGCTCCACCACTACACCCTTGAGGCGGTCGCTCAACCACTACATCACCGAGGCGGTCGCTTCACTACTACACCCCTGAGGCGGTCGCTCAACCACTACATCACCGAGGCGGTCGCTCCACTACATCACCGAGGAGGTCGCTTCACTACTACACCCCTGAGGCGGTCGCTCAACCACTACATCACCGAGGCGGTGGCTTCACTACTACACCCCTGAGGCGGTCGCTCAACCACTACATCACCGAGGCGGTCGCTCCACTAATACACCCCTGAGGCGGTCGCTCAACCACTACACCCCTGAGGCGGTCGCTCAACCACTACACCACCGAGGCGGTCGCTCTACCACTACATCACCGAGGCGGTTACTCCACCACTACACCAACGAGGCGGTCGTTCTACCACTACACTGCCGAGGCGGTCGCTCCACTACTACACACCGAGGTGGTCGCTCATCCACTACACTGCCGAGCCGGTCGCTCCACCACTAAACCACTGAGACGGTCGCTCCACTACTACACCAAAGAGGCGGTTGTTTCACCACAACACAAACGAGGCGGTCGCTCCATTACTACACCAATGAGGCGGTCGCTCAACCACTACACCAAAGAGGCGGTCGTTTCACCACAACACACACGAGGCGGTCGCTACACCACTACACCCCGAGGCAGTCGCCCAACCACTACACCCGAGGCAGTCGCCCCACCACTACACCCGAGGCAGTCGCCCCACCACTACACAAACAAGGCGGTCGCTGCACCACTTCACCCCGAGGCGGTCGCTCCACAACTACACAAACGAAGCGGTCGCTACACCACTTCACAAACGAGGCGGACGCTCCACCACTACACCCACTACACAAACGAGACGTATTTCTATGTGTTTGAAGTTTGTTTTAAATTATCATTACTACTGTTTATCATATTCTTTACAAAGTAAACCAAGCTACAAAAATAACAGGGAATTTATAAATGAGTGCATTGTCGCGAATTTCAGTTACATCACGGCCACAGTTCATTTATTCATGATCCCTATGTAATCAAACCAGTACTAGGCTAGGAAATGTGCCTTGCCGAAGGGCATTCAATCCTGACCGCTGCGATTGGGTGACGAACCCGGGACGTCAAAACGATCCTATTCGTGGTGTAGTGGTCGAGCGTCCATCTCGGGTGCGGGAGGTCGCGAGTTCGATCCCTGTTCGGCTCATACCAAATACTTTAAATGGTAGTTATGGCTGCCCACCCGGCTGTAGCTTTTACGGGGACTCATAACAGAAAATACAAAAATACACGGAAAATACACGGAAACCATGGAAAAACCATGGAAAAAACCAAGGAATTTAATGTTAAAATGCGGAAATGCTGGAAATGTGTCCGAATACTCCGGGGTCCCGGAACCATTCCAGCATGTACATGGAACCGTTCCGGGGTGTCCATGGAACTTTTCCGGGGTTTCCATGAAACTTTTCCGGGTTGTCCATGGAATTTCCAGGTTTTCCACATAAATGTCCTGGAATTTCCATGGAATATGTCACATTATCCCTGGAAAGTTGTCCGAATACTCCGGGGATTTTCCATGGAATTTGGTAAGTCTCCCCGGAAAAGCTACAGCTGGGCACCATGGCGCGCACAATTATTCAGATCGACCTCATCAGCTTTGCAGTTGGAAATGTGCGTAGCCTTTTATAGGAATGTTAAGGTTAACATGTTGAGTCGTGCAGCCAACACTATAAAGCCTGATCAGACGGCGCGCATACTCTGTGGCAGGGGCTTCACAAAAGATGTTCCATCAGTCAGACTTTTCAATTAACTGATAACAACTAACGCAGACGGCCAGTTAAGCTCGTCATACAAAGGTCTTACCTCGAATTTCGTTCATAAATAAAAACCAAATATCGGCGATCAGTCGGCTTTCCGTTTTTGGAATACATATTCAGTTAGTCCATTTACAGACGTACTACCAAGTCCATGCTATCTTGAACGAGTAACAGGTTTTTGGAATACATTTGAAAGTGCATTTCGTCGTTCATTGGTGAATTAAGTAAACTTTCATCCTTTTCCTTTTGAGTACCCACAACATAGGGTTTGAAAGTCAAAAAAGGATGTTAGAATGTGTAATATGCCCATTATCTAGATGTCTTGTTTAACTATCCATCTAAATGTCTATTTCAGGTTACTACTGCCCTACACGATGCGTTGTTTCCACTGAGCCGTACACGATACGACGTCGGTAGGATAGTTTGCCTGAACGCTATATGAGGCGTCCCGCGATAAAACCAACATTGTGGACTCTGCGTAAAGCATCGACATGGATCAGACTAAGCATGCCGCGCAGGCTAACCCGAATAGACACTTTTCGCCTCCTGTGGATTTTCTGTTTCAGGAAACATTACTCTATACCTCTATCCCTCTGTGACGGAATGTGTCGGTCCGGATCAGTCTGCGCGGACTGCGCAGGCTGATCTGGATCGATACATTACGCAGATGCAATACTGTTGGTTTTCTTGCGGGACGGCTCACGTTGGTATCACGAGTTATTAATGTATCCCTAGCGCGTTTTAATTCAAATCGGTCGACCAAACGGCGGAAAGGAAAAAAATAATAAACTTGATTTATAGACATTGTGTCAATCTGTACGACAGCCACGGGCTGTTATCTACAACGCAAATCAAATTCGTAATTTACATTTCGGTCAGGGCACATGAAATCCAACCTTCGAGACTTCGACACTCAGTGACGATCCTGATCAGCCAGTGCCTTCAACGCATGACCTTCCGTGTACGAATTCTAGTCAAAAGAACGCCGAGAACGTATCGGTTATAATCGCCATACGACTGTCCAACTAGGAACATTCAGAGCTCTAGATAAGTGAAGCTATGCAAGTTCTTAAATGCTTATTTGACCCACAAACCCTATGTTATGGGTACTCAAAAGAATTGTCTCAACGACAATTTGACATAATCGTCAAACACGCTTGTGTGAGTAGTATGTGAACAGTGTAGATCTGGATCGGACTGTGCGTATGTACCATTTTATCTGAATATATACTAATCACCAGAGGCGTACGTGTACCTTTGGCCATGTACCGTCTCATACATATACTGCTTCTATTTATTACTCATTTCCGTGATCATCACTTTTATTTTTAATATGTCTTCCTGATCACGACCTACGAAGTTGCTGAAATCCGTTTTGTTTGACTGATTTTACGACATTTGAAAAAACAACAACAGAAAAATATGACAAAAGCCAACATAGCGTAATATCGACTTATTAGAAAGATAAACATGTGTTACCGATTTCCTTCCGTTATAACCGTCATTTTTTAAAAACAACAACGGAAACATATCACAAAAGCCAACAAAGCATTAAATCGACTCATTTGGAAGATAAACATGAATTGGTACCAACGTTTGTAACCGATTTCCCTCTGTTATAACAGTCATTTTTGTTTTAAAAATCCATAATCAGAGAATATTGTATTAATCAAAATATGGTGTTTATTAATAACAAAGAATCATTTGCCAATTTATTCATTAACAATAAAGCCGACTTGTCTGAATAAAATTTAGTTGAGTTGAGTATAGGTCAAATTACTATAGTCTCTAAAAAAAACCTTTGTTTGCGTAGAAATGAGTGTATACCATCACCAGAATGTATTGGATATATGACATTGAGTTTAAATGCATTGTGAATGTGTATAGGATGCACTGGAAATGATTGATTTGATCACTTTTAGTATTTTGACCTTGTTTGAAAGTGAAAGTTGAGAATGATAAACACCGGTTTTGTCGGAGCCCCATTTGGTCCGAAATGACGGTTACCATTTTATTCACCTGATGAGTTCTTTCTTGCATAATGCATGACCCCACATTTTCTTTGGATTGTTTTAAAGCTAGAAGGTATCTCTTTTCAATGATATATGGTGTTCTACATGAGAAACGCGTAGAAAGTATGACATTTGAGGACTGAAACTGGTCGATTTTAACATGGAAACAAAGAAGGATTTTTGTTGGTGTATTGTAACCTATAACCGTCATTTTTTTGTTTAAAAATCCATAATCAGAGATCCGTGATAAGCCCCACCTTGTGTCGTGTCAAATAATGTTGCTGCTGATTCTGGGTTTATTTCCCCCTCGAAAACGGCAATACAGCCATTTGGCGAACGAATAATAACATTCAGAGTGTATACCCATTGTGCTGGTATAGATCTAATCGAATACAATTATATATACGACGTACTGTAGCGAACTGTTGGCTCTGAGTTAACCCTGTCCCACGTGTAGACGCATTTTTACGCACTTGCAGCAGAAATCTTTTGAAAACATTGTGACAAAAGAAGAAATTGCTCAAAACGAGCAATTTCTCCTTTTTGCCACAATGTATTTAAATCTATTTAATAGTAAAACTCTTTGATTTATGGAGATGTTTTATGCTTTTGTCAATAAGTCTTGAAAGTCGTCCGCTGCAGAATGTTTGTACATGTATGCGGGAAAGGGTTAAACGATGCATTATGTACAGATATTTGAATTTGGGGGCAACCCTGGATACTATTATCGAGGGCTTGGCGTGAAACAGTGGTAACTAAAAACCTATTTTGAAAACCCTGGTTTAGGGGCAATATTGACCCCTTTGTCAACAATGCAAATTTAGGTGCCATTGTTCAGAACGAGCAATGGCACTTAAATTTCCACTGTTTACCAAGAAAAATGACTTAACGTTTTTAAAGACTTTCTGGCGAGGTGATTAACTTTGGTAAAAAAAAACTACACATTTTAGTTACAACCGTTTCACTCCAAGCCCACGATATACGAGCTACTAACCCTTTCCCTCATATAACAACTCTACAGCTGACGACTTTGAAAACAGCTAAGCAAAATTATGATTTCTTTATTATAAAAGTAAGAGGTAAATGAAGGAACTACCTATAAAAAAACAACCAAAATATTTATTGAATTTAATTAAAGTATCAATACTGAATAGCGTTGACAATAGAGTTGCTGTAAAAATGGAGAAACTACTTAAAAGAACCAAGGAAACATATAGAAAATAAATGAAGTATTCTTACTGCGTAGAGTTGAAAATTTTGTGACAAAATGGGAAACTATTCATAATGAACATCTTCTTCTTTTGCACCATATTTTTCAAAAGATGTCTGCTATAAATTCTATTCAAATTGCGTTATTTTGAAAAGGATATAGTACATCAATAAAAATTGATTTGTGTTCGGCGGTCGAAAGGGGTCAATAGTCTAATGGTCATTTCAATTAGCCATACGTTTGATGTCGCGTGTATTTACAAATTCGTTATCCCCCAATCTATTACCTATGACTTGATTTGCTCATTTTTGAAGTAACAATGCTCTGTTTATATATGGATTAGTTATAATCATGCGGGATATAAAACTTGATGTTCAGTGTTCGGTATCTAGGCGGTACCGCGAATGGTTTGGTGAAATATAGTCCGCGAACGCATCACTTCGTTTTATTGAAAGGAATTCGCCTCGGCCGAGTGGTTAGCGTCGGGGATTTGGAACAGGGCGTCCCGTGTTCGACAATGACCGTTTCTTTTACGAGCACTGGTTTGTTTACCGGGCCGTGGAAGTCAAATAAGTGAGCTGTCGCCGTTCAATAACTGAAATAATGTTGAAAACGGCGTGTAAAACTAAAACAAATCGTTTCTTCGTAACGCACTCGGTTTGTCGTAACGCACTCGGTTTTTCGCGTTTAGCGGTCAAGTTTCGAGTATCTATTGAACACAGACATTCACTGTTGAAAAGGTAACTCTCACGTGATAAAATATTACTGACAAGGGGCACCAACTTATCATAAATAACAAAACATGCCGGGTGCCAGGAAAACGAATCTTAGTGTAGGGAAAGATCTGTCTATGTATTCATGTTATCGGATGGTCAAATTACGCAGCCATGCTGAATATGACAAATAGTCCCTAAAAATTCTTTGTTCGTGCATAATTGAGTGTTTACCTTTACCAGAATACATTGAATATAAAGCATTGAGTTTAAATTCATTGTAAATGTACTAGAAATGATTGGTTTGATCATTCATTTTGAGTGTTTTGACCTTGTTTGAAAATGAAAGTAGAATATGAGAACAACGTACCAGTTTCGTCCGAGCCCGATTTCTTTCAAAGTGGTGGTAAAAATTGTTGCGGGGTGAGTTATTTCTTGCATAATGCATGACCCTTCCCCTTCCCCTCCTCCACCCCCTTTCTGTAAATTATTTGAAAGCTTATATGTTATCCTTTGCATTGATATAAGGTGTTCTACCTGAGAAATGTTTAGAAAGTGTGACAATTTAGCGTTGAAACTGGTTGATTTACATGAAAACAAAGAAGGAATTTATTTGGTGTATTTTGACCTAAATATATACCAATTTAAATCATTTTCAACTTATTCTCGAACAGCGTAGAGACCGGTCAAGCCATGCGGATACGCAGATTTGCATGGATATACATTAAAAACATATAACTTAAGGTTTTTATTCCCGGAGCACTCACATACATGTAGACGATTACAAATACCGATATATGTAAAGTTTTGGATGACAACTGTACTTTATTGGATACCGAACATTTTTAAACGTCTAGTTGGCTTTGTATTATCGATAAGCAAACAATCACAGCGGCTCTCACCCTCTTTAAAATCCCTTTCATGTGAATGTTCTAATATTTGTGCCGAGTCAAACAAAATTGGTGTTTAAACCTTTCAGCGCCAAAGGCAATATTGAGGTGTTTGCAAACAATACTGAATCAGGCGAGTCAGCTCGTAACGAGCTGTCTCACCTGAAATCAGCATCGTTTGCGTTTTACTCATCAAAATAGTCCAAAACTTTTATTACACGAGAAATGGATACGTCCGATTTTGAACATGGAAGAGTCTACTTCAAACAATTCGGCGCTGATAGAGTTAACACTTATCCTTCGACAGATGATTTGAAACATAATTGTCGAAAAGCATGAAGAGGAAGAGCGGTAAACCATTACAACACTGTCTTTCCGTGTATTATCTCTTTTCAGACGCCAGTTATTGAAGGTATTTGTCCCCATTGAATATTTAATTGATTGAAACTTTTAACCCTTTCACTGCCCAATTTCACAAAGTCGATTCTTCCATGTTGAAAAATTGTACCACTCCTTTTTTGTCCATCAGTAAATTTAGTAAAATTTAATATTTAAGTGGCAAATAATGCAGATTTCAAGAGAGACAGCTCTTAACGAGCTGTCTATTCTGAATCAGCATTGTTTGCAAAAGCCTTTAATTGCATTTTGCAGCGATTGATTGATTGATTGATTGGGGTTTAACGCCGTTTTTAACAATTTCTCAGTTATATCACGGCGGCCAGTTCACATACTTATGCTTTTCCTGGTTTTCTCACACCAGTACTCCACACAACAATCTTCCCAAGCAACTGGCTGCTTTTCCACATATTTTGCAGCGAAAGGGGTAACGCAGTTTTCAACAGTTTCCAGATGTATCACAGCATCCTCTCCTGCTAACCAGTAACCAGATGTACCTGTCTCGCTTTAGTACTGTTAACACCGATCTACCCAGGCAATTGTCTACCCTTCCATATAAGCATATTATTAGCCCATTGTTCGAAAAAAAAAAAAAAAAAAAAAAAAAAAAAATGGCTTCGAAAGAATGTTGTGTAAGTACTGGTGTGGGAAAGCCAGGAAAACATGGGTAGGTGCACTGACCGCCGTGATATGACCAAAGCTGTTGAAAGCGGCGTTAAACTCCAAACAAACAAACAAACAAATCGAAAAAAAAAGACGCTGGTAACAATGACTTTGATCATCAGGTTCGATCCCCGGTCAAGTCATACCATAGACTTTAAAAACAGTAGTCATGGCTGCCCTCCTTGGCGCTCAGGTTTGCGGGATTCTCATTACGACTGACTGGCTGGTGTCAGGATAAATGGACCAGTAGTACTGGTAACTTACCCAAGAAACGCGCTGATATAACGGAAGAATTGTTAAAATCGAAAAAAAACACCAAACAGAAAAACGATCAATCATCATCGGAAAGAAGCAAGGATCAGCCAAGTATAGCAATGTTGGTAATATAATTCGTTCCAAACAGAAACAGCGAACGACTTAGAATAAGTGGGAAAGAGGATGCTTTTTCTTCCTTTTTCTGTCAGCAAACGTTCGACGAAGTGAGGCTACATATAACCCTTTCCCTCATATGGACGCTTATTGATGCCTCTGCAGCAGACGGATTTTTGAAAACATAGTGACCAAAGAAGAAACTGCTCAAAACGAGCAATTTTTTCCTTTTGCCACAATGTTTTCCACTTTCAGTCATAGGTTATCTATTCAATTATAGAGATTTTCTAATTTTTGACAAAATATTTTTAAAGTTGTCTGCTGCAGAATTGTCGTATGAGGGAAAGGGTTTTAGTTTTACCTAAGATCATGCATTTTAGCCTGTGAAC
The DNA here is from genome assembly GCA_031761405.1 of Serripes groenlandicus. Lineage (NCBI taxonomy): Eukaryota > Metazoa > Mollusca > Bivalvia > Cardiida > Cardiidae > Serripes > Serripes groenlandicus. Next base: position 47,867,683 of record JASEVX010000005.1, read on the forward strand.
AGATTGGAGTCGGAGTGCGAAGGTTATTTCGATAGTAGATGAGCCGTTCCACGAGAAAACCCCACATTGTGGATTTTGCGTAAAGTATCGATCCGGATCAGCCTAAGCATGCCGCATAGGTTAAGCCGGACATACACTTATTGCCTCATGTGGATTTTCCGTTTTAGGAATAATTACACTGTTCCTATATCCCCCTTAGACGGAATGTTTCGGCCCGGATTAGTCTGCACGGACTGCGAAGACTTAATGTTGGTTTTCTCGTGGAACGGCTCAATTATGAATTTGAATGCACTTTTACCTGGTTTTCGTTGAAGTTCCCCCTTTTGTATTGGAGATATAACGTATTCAATATAGAACTTGCGTTCATAAATTCAACAGTTAAATCGAAATCTTATTTACTAACACACTTGAGGGTTAAACTTCTCTAATATAGGATCACACTTTAGTTACAGCCTGTTGGCATACAGCCAGACACAGGTCCAGATAAGGAGGGGTATTCAGCACTTTTCCCCACAATTTCTATTTTATCATTAAAGCAAACCCTATGTTGTGGGTACTCAAAAGAATCGTCTCACTGAGACGATTCTTTTGAGTACCCACAACATAGGGTTAGAGGGTAAAATGAGGATTTTAGAACATGCACAACAGCCCTTATCTAGAGTTCTGACCAGACCCATTTGTTGTTATTTTACAAACTGACAAACAAGTTAAACGATATTTCATGGTATATCAAACTTACAAAAATGTGCAGATCGCAATATTCATTGGGTTGTAAGCTGGCAGAATAAGATTTTTATTGAAAAGTATTCTTGAAGAAAAAGGACGTAAATATTTACTTTGACAGAATCGCAAATTAGGATTTGCGTTTGTAGCCAACTGACAGAATAGTAAAACAAGAATTGAATTCGTAGGGCTAAACAATATATTCAATTCAAACCTAATTGGTAGAAAATCATATTGTTTGTGTGCGACAAACTGCTAAGAACCACACTGGCAGAATAGAAAAGTAAGATCTTTATCGGGTTGCACATTGGTAGTATAGAAAAACAAAATGTGCATTGGTAGCAACCTTGTGGAGTTTTAGGGGTGTATCCAACACACCTTGCTCTAACAGAGGGAGTTGTAAAGATGTATCCAACAAAACGTGCTCTATGTCAGTGAGTTTTAAGGTTGTATCCAACACAGCGTGCTCTATCGCAGGGAGTTGTAAGGGTGTATGCAACACAGCGTGCTCTATCTCATGGAGTTGTAAGGGTGTATGCAACACAGCGTGCTCTATCACAGAGAGTTGTAAGGGTGTATGCAACACAGCGTGCTCTATCACAGGGAGTTGTAAGGGTGTATGCAACACAGCGTGCTCTATCACAGGGAGTTGTAAGGGTGTATGCAACACAGCGTGCTCTATCTCATAGAGTTATAAGGGTGTATGCAACACAGCGTGCTCTATCACAGGGAGTGGTAAGGTTGTATGCAACACAGCGTGCTCTATCGCAGGGAGTTGTAAGGGTGTATGCAACACAGCGTGCTCTATCTCAGGAAGTTGTAAGGGTGTATGCAACACAGCGTGCTCTATCTCAGGGAGTTGTAAGGGTGTATGCAACACAGCGTGCTCTATCTCAGGAAGTTGTAAGGGTGTATGCAACACAGCGTGCTCTATCTCAGGGAGTTGTAAGGGTGTATGCAACACAGCGTGCTCTATCTCAGGAAGTTGTAAGGGTCTATCCAACACAGCGTGATATATCACAGGGAGTGGTAAGGTTGTATGCAACACAGCGTGCTCTATCACAGGGAGTTGTAAGCGTGTATGTAACACAGCGTGCTCTATCTCAGGGAGTTGTAAGGGTGTATGCAACACAGCGTGCTCTATCTCAGGGAGTTGTAAGGGTGTATGCAACACAGCGTGCTCTATCTCAGGACGTTGTAAGGGTCTATCCAACACAGCGTGATCTATCACAGGGAGTGGTAAGGTTGTATGCAACACAGCGTGCTCTATCACTGGAAGTTGTGAATATGTGTCCAACACAGCGTGCTCTACCTCGTGGGGTTTTAAGGGTGAATGCAACACAACGTGCTCTATTTCATGTAGTTTTAAGGGTGTATGCAACACAGTGTGCTCTATTTCATGGAGTTTTAAGGGTTTATGCAACATAGCATGCTCTATCACAGGGAGTTGTAAAGATGTATCCAACACAGCGTGCTCTATCTCGTGGATTTTTAAGGGTGTATGCAACACAGTGTGTTCTATCTCATGGAGTTTTAAATGTGTATCCAGCACAGCGTGCTCTATCTCCTGGAATTTTAAGGGTGTATTTAACACAGCGTGCTCTATTTCATCGAGTTTAAAAGGTGTATACAACACAGCATGCTCTATCTCATAGAAGGTTAAGGGTGTATGCAACACAGCGTGCTCTATTTCAGTGAGTTTAAAAGGTGTATGCAACACAGCGTGCTCTATCTCAATAAGTTTTAAGGGTGTATCCAACACAGCCTACTCTATTCCAATAAGTTTTAAGGATGTATCCAACACAGAGTGCTCATCTCAGGTAGTAATAAAGGTGTATCCAAAAAAGCGTGCTTTATCTCAGGTAGATGTAAAGGTGTATCCAACAAAGCATAACGTTATTCACGGCATGACACAACAATTGCGTATTATGTAATGCAAGACTTTAAATAACATTTACGTTTCATGATAAGTACGATATAAACTACAATTGTGCACGACTTTAAACACAATTTGAGTATTATGTTATACACGACTTAAAACAGTATTTGTGTATAATCTTAAGTACTATTCTAAACTATAATTGCGTATAATATTTTGCACGACATTTTAAAGACTAATTACGTTTTCAATGACTTATAAAAAGGCACATTTGCGTTTTATGTTAACCCCGACTTAAAACGTTAGCGGTTTTAGTGTAAAGCACGACTTTAAACAACATAAGTATGCGTTTCATGTTTTGCACGACGTCATTAAACAACAATTGCATTTTACGTTATGCACGGTTTTTAACATCATTGGTGTGTTAGGGTATGTACGATTTTAAAATACAATTGCGAATTATAAGTACTTATCTAAATTTCAATTGAGTATCGTGCTTTGCACGAATTTAAACAACAGTTGCACATGGTGTTATATATACGACTTTAAACAACATTTGCCGATAATGTAATATACGACTTTAAACAACATTTGCACATGATGTCATATACGGCTTTAAACAACATTTTCATATTATGTTATGCACGACTCTTTACATAATGTGCGTATAATGTAATATACGACTTTAAACAACATTTGCACATGATGTTATATACGACTTTAAACAACATTTTCATATTATGTTATGCACGACTCTTAACATAATTTGCGTATAATGTAATGTACGACTTTGAACAACAGTTGCGTATTATGTTAAGTACGAGTTTAAACTACAATTGCGTATTATAAAGTACACATGTTAACTACAATTCCTCATCGTGTTTTGTACGACTTTTAGCAGCCTTTGCGTAGTATGTATAATACACGACTTTGAAAAAATAATACGTAGTAAAATGAATCTTATGTACGACTTACTAAAACGTTTCTGTATCATGTAAATTGAGTGCAAGACCTATAACTACACTTACGAACAAGGTGTGACGTCGTCATATTTTGAACTGCATTGCTCTCTGTTCATTTTTCAATATTTCTAGTCCAATATGATATCAAAGAACCTGTCGAAAATCATACGGGTGGTGAGTGATACATATTACCGGAATTCAGTAGGGATAAGGTTTAACTCTTTCAGCGCCGAATTGTTTAAAGTAGACTCTTCCATGTTCAAAATCGGATGTGTCCATTTCTCAATTTATGAAAGTTTTGGACTATTTTGGTAACTTAAAGGCAAACAATGCTGATTTCAGGTGAGACAGCTCGTTACGAGCTGACTCACCTGAATCTACATTGTTTGCAAAAACCTCGATATTTGCCTGTGGCGCGGAAAGAGTTAATCGATTTTTTAAGTATTTGTTTGATAGACATGTTTTAAACCCGTACTTCAAAGGCAGAGCATGTGTAAAAACGCTTAGGTCGTTGAGAATATATTTCCCGTTCTTCTCGTTCGAGGGGAAAATTAAAATTGCAATGAAGTCGATTTGTTTTTTAACCCATATCCGAGTAATTTCATTCAACAGGTTTTTACAAAAGGTCTAGATTGATTTGATTGATTGATTTAATGCCGTTTTCAACGTTTTTATCTGTTAAATCACGGCGGCCAGTTCGCTTATTCATGTCTTCCCCACAACAGTACTTCACACAACTGACGTTCCAAGCAACTTGTTGTTTTTCATCATTTACTTTTACCCTATTAGTGGAATACGAATGCCGCTTGACACAGTTACTTTTGTCGAAAGTCGAAGAGTTTTTTGGACGAGCTAGGGTTCGAAGTCACAAACCCCGCGTAACGGCCCGCGTCGCTACTGGGGCTCGGCAAACATATGACTAGTGTTTACTCGATACAGATTGATACGCAAGTTATGATGCAGACCAGTATTAGAATGTACGATTATGCATGCTATCATTCCAAGAAGTTTAGTATATCATGCTTTACAAAAGTGTTTAAGTCGAATCGAATTATTTTCTTTCTGAAACAGCATCAACCTGGTCCTATTACATATTTACCCAATGTTTGATTTTTATTGGTATTTAAGCCGATTTCAAAACCATTTCAGTTATATCACAGAGGCAGTGCATTTATTCACGATCCCTGGGTAAACAACCCAGATCTAGGCTAGGAAATGTGCCTTGTCCAAACGAACTCCAGCATGACTCAGGATCGAACCCGTGACGCCTCGGTCAATGTAGATATCCTTGTTTGATGCTGAAGCAACTTTCTTTTATAGTTATTTTATTGGAATACAATGAAAGAGCTATTGATCGGCAACGAATGCATCAATCTGCCAGCCCTCCCTATTGCTCTCGCGTACCGTCCGTCCATCCGCTCGACCGAACAACGACATCACAATTCTCATAACCGATGTCTTCACGTTCTATTTAAAGCCAGTTTTACAAAATTATGTAGAAAGGAAAACCTGCTATTGGTGAGCAACAGTACTTCCACTTGGAACATTTTGTGTTTATGACATTTTCGGAACAGACAACAAAAATGTACTATGAAGCAAAATGACAATTGCCTAACGTACAGTGAAACAGTTTGGTAGCTCACGGGTGCCAATCCGCCAATCAAATTACAGGAACTGTAAGCTCAAGGGTGCCAATCCACAACTCAAATTACAGGTACTGTAGACTTTCGGGTGCCAATCAGCCAATCACATTACAGGTACTGTACAGCTTACTGTGGCCAATCAGCCAATCAAAATACAGCTAATATATAGTAGATGTAAATTGATCGGCGGATTGGCAACCATTAGCTACCAGCGCCGGACTGCACACATATCGAAGAATCCGCCGTGACCTAGTGATTGGCGTCGGTGATTTGGAACCGGGCGATCCCCAGTCGCCCCGCTGTGGTCATGGTGGAGTGCCCTTGGGAAAAGGCACATTTCCTAGCCTAGTACTGGTTTGATTACCGAGGGAACATACATACGTGAACGGTCGCTGTGATATAACTGAACTAATGTTGAAAACGGCGTTATACCCTAACAAAGCAATAACGGATGGAACAAAGATACCGCATATCTCGTGTACCTCTGTGTATCCCCACGGTCAGGTGGGGCTTAGCTGAACAAACTTCACTGTCATATATTCTACTTGACCGCGTCGATTCAAAAAGGGGTTCGGTTAAATCCCATTTCATAACCACATTTATAAGCGAGTATGTTCCGTACCTCAATGGCGCTACACCACAAGCTTTATGTTAAACGGTTTGTACATTTGTGCTGATGAGTATTAAATGTTCTGATGGGTAGAATAGTTCCCAGTTTTGGGTGTTTACAGTTCCTAACCGGGCTGTTAGCATTTGTGTCTGACGAGCTTGATATTTGTCAATGTGTCCCTGTCAACAGAACACACTTTGATAGGTGAGCGACGAGAATATAAATCGAAAACCCGAGTCACGGAATAAAGATGCGTTTCCTTAATATAATATTTTTTCATTTATATCCGTGTTTTATCTTAACGTCTTCATTTAAAAATGTCTTGAAAATGCATTATAGGAAAAGATCATTAACAGACTAGGCAGCTCACAACAAAAAAGACAGTGATGTTTTGTTCTTGATTAAACACATATTCACTTGTTTGAGCACATGCATTGTGACGTCTTCATTTAAAACTAACTTGAAAATAAATTATAGTGATACAATTTACATTGAAATCGTTCATATCATCAACAAGCTACGAAGGTTTTAACTTAGATTAGACTATATTTGATTTCTACAGGGATCTGCCGAGACTGAGTGGTAAGCGTCGGGGATTTGGAATAGGACGTAAGTGCACTTGGCAAGGCACATTTCCTAACGTAGTACTGGTGGGTTTATCTAAGGATCACGCATAAGTGTACTGGCGCCGTGTTCTAACCGAAACAATGATGAAAATGGTGTTTAAAATCAAATAAAAACAATAAATAAAAACAAATATGATTTCAAAACCAATACGTCGTGTTCAACATTTTTTCTGTTTTTGTTCTATCAAGGCGACGCACAACTTATTCATGCTGGCTTGGGTCACACACGAGTACTAGTTTAGAACATGTAAGTTCTCCTTGCCCGAGGACAATCGCCACGATTGCAGCAAGCACGGATCGATCCCGGAACCCAACATACCAGGTTCCCGACATCTTCAACTTTGCAAGGACACATTTCTCAGTATGTTGCTTGTGAATAACTAACGCGTCACGTAACTTTAACACATGTGTAAAACATACTGCCTGCGTTTCTATGCTAAAATATTCAAATGGATACCGCTTAACAGTCGAATATTGAAACCTTCTATGACTAATTGGCGATCAATGCAGAGCCAGATCAGACTGCGCGTATACGCTGGCTGATCTTGGTCTACACTGGTTGCAAATGCAATACAGTTGTTGTTTTAGCAGAGCACCTCTCATATATTGTTTCGAACCCAGGACCACTGATGTAACGCGAGAAAACCAACAGTATGGCCTCTGCGTAAAGTATCGAACAGATCAGCCTGCGCAGTCCGCGCAGACTGATCCAGGCCGATACATTCCGTCTCAGGGGGATAGACGTATAGAGTAATGATTCCTGATCAGAAAATCAACAGGAGGCGGAAAGTGTCTATCCGAGTAAGCCTGCGCGGCATACTTAGGCTGATCCGGGTCGATACTTTACGCAGAGTCCACAATGTTGGTGCGGCGATAGGCATCTGCGTAATGTATCGACCAGATCAGCCTGCGCTGTCCGCGCAGACTGATCCGGCCGACACATTCCGTGTTAGTGGGATAGATGTATAGAGTAGTGATTCCTGAAACCGAAAATCCACAGGAGGCGAAAAATGTCTGTCCGAGTCCACAATGTTTTTTTTTTCGCGGGACGGCTTAATTATCTACAATGAGATTTTAATAATGGTAGTAATGGCTTTTATTCTCTAGCACTCAAGATTGTTAGGTTAAGCATTACGACTGACTCGCTGTTGTCAGGACAAATGGCTGTTGTCAGGATATCAGGATAAATGGCTGTTGTCAGGACAAATGGCTGTTGTCAGGATAAATGGCTGTTGTCAGGACAAATGGCTGTTGTCAGGATATCAGGATAAATGGCTGTTGTCAGGACAAATGGCTGTTGTCAGGATAAATGGCTGTTGTCAGGACAAATGGCTGTTGTCAGGATAAATGGCTGTTGTCAGGATAAATGGCTGTTGTCAGGATAGTCAGGATAAATGGCTGTTGTCAGGATAAATGGCTGTTGTCAGGATAAATGGCTGTTGTCAGGATAAATGGCTGTTGTCAGGATAAATGGCTGTTGTCAGGATAGTCAGGATAAATGGCTGTTGTCAGGATAAATGGCTGTTGTCAGGATAAATGGCTGTTGTCAGGATAAATCGCTGTTGTCAGGATAGTCAGGATAAATGGCTGTTGTCAGGATAAATGGCTGTTGTCAGGATAAATGGCTGTTGTCAGGATAAATGGCTGTTGTCAGGATAAATGGCTGTTGTCAGGATAAATGGCTGTTGTCAGGATAGTCAGGATAAATGGCTGTTGTCAGGATAAATGGCTGTTGTCAGGATAAATCGCTGTTGTCAGGATAGTCAGGATAAATGGCTGTTGTCAGGATAAATGGCTGTTGTCAGGATAAATGTACCAGTTATACCGGTAACTTATCCACGAAACGCCGTGCAAACAAACACCACATATTGTGATGCAGATTTTGCAACAAATCGGAACCATATTTCTAACTACAGTCCATCTCTGTGTTTAAGGACCAGTCATGGGACGAGAACATAATGGTCTTTGTTCGCAGTAGGTCTTTAATTCCAGGGTCAATTTATACAGACAATGAGTAATTGGGAAATGAAAAGTGTGGTTGCTATAGACAGGGAATTGCTAAACAAATGTGGTCTTTAAGTACAGGTTCGACTGTATGGTTTCGTGACACAAAGATTAATCAAAACAACATGACTCAGATTGGATCAGAAACATTTAGAAAACAATTTGATTAAAGGAGGAATTGCGGGCGAGCAATTTGTCAATTGATCATACATGTCCTTTGTCTCACCAGCTGCTTTCAAAGCAGACAACTCTTATAAAGTAAACATTTCAGGTTAATCGAACATTTTAAATGAAGTGGTAGAACGTCATTCTCTCGTACTATAGGCCCCGGGTTCGAACCCCGTTAAGCGCGGGTTCTTCCTTAGGAATTATCCCACATAAACGACTCGAGTACTGGTGGTTCATTCTACAGGAAACAGACATCAAGCGTCATTAATATAAGCTGAAAGCTTGGTTCGCAATCGATGTAAATGGTGAAAGTTAAAATGCAAACGCATCAAGATACATTTTTAGATGGGTAAAGCGGGGGTTCTTGTGGGATTTATCAAACGGCCCTAGTGTTCATCATTTATTTGTTTGCAAGGTATTTGATTTAAGCCCAAATCGCCGCGGTAGGGGTGGAAACCAGGGCGGACTTGAAAACTTTGCCTATTCAAAAATGCTCAACTCTGTAAAAGGATTATATCTTCGTTTTTTTTTTAACCCTTTTCATGATGTAGAAAAGCATTTAGGTAAAAATGTTGTGCAAACTAGATTCAATTACTCATGGTGATCAATATCTCCGTTTTATCACATTATTTTCTTTTTTAATCAATAATATCAATATTTATAATATCGATCATTGACATAGATTTTCTATATATTTTTTTTGATATTTGAAAGTCGTCTGCTGCAGACTGGTTGTTTTTGGGGCAGCGCTTTTAAAACTCTTTCAGCGCCACAGGCAATATCGAGGTTTTTGCAAACAATGCAGATTCAGGTGAGTCAGCTCATAAAGAGCTGTCTCACCTGACATCAGCATTGTTTGCCTTTAAGTTACCAAAATAGTCCAACACTTTCATAAATTGAGAAATGGACACATCCGATTTTGAACATGGAAGAGTCTACTTTAAACAATTCGGCGCTGAAAGAGTTAAACAACAACAACATCGCAATCATTAAGATCGATCCTGGTGGTGTTTCCCAACTTTTAGAAATAGGTTTGGAATTAAATGTAAAATTAATTTTGTTTTGGTTAATACCTGCCGTTATGTTAAACCATTGCACGTTGGGGGGCAAAGAGTAGAATTGATAAATTGAAACTAAATTGAAGAAAGCTGTCGGGTATCTTAAAATGAAAAGTGGGAGTTCTTTATATTCAATTTAAATAAAACTTTACCCCGTGACTTCAACGGAAAGGATGAATTGTGACTTTAAATGGCATTTGACGCCGCTTTTAACGGTCTTTAGTTTGATCACGACTTTTATATGATCTTAACAGTGGCAAAACAAATGAAAAAAACTGTAACATTTTGAAGTGTGATTTTGGATTTTGAGACCAAATCATTGTAGGAAAATAAAATGTTAAATTATTCTCATTTAGTAATTGCGGCTTTAAGTAATTTTTATTAATTCAATTCGTCAGTTTTTGTTTAAACTTATATGCGATTACATTTATACTTTTATACTTTTATAGGTTCTGTATTAACATGGTTCGGGCAATGCACATTTACAAAAGGAACTCAAATTGTGTCGTTTCAGAACAGATATTATCTCGGCAAACGTATGAAACATGTCTATGAATGAAAGTATAATCATTGATAAGAGTTGAAAACATTGTGACAAAAATGGAAATTTCTCATCTAGTTACAATATTTTCAAACGTCGTCTGCAAGTGGAAAAGAGTTAACGATATGTATCACCAGCTTAGATATTGTGATAGTTATATTAAGACTTGTTTAACCTTTGTAGCAGATAGCTTCTAAGACCAGTATGGGGAAAAAGTAAAAATTGCTATAAACAAGAAATAAAACGTATTTGTATCAACCCCCTTAAAGGTCAAATTACGCTAAATACATCCGCTGACTTGCTGATCTACTATATAGTCCCTAAAAAAACCTTTATGTGCGTAGAAATGAGTGTATACCATCACCAGAATGTAATGAATATAAGACATTGAGTTTTAATGCATTGTGAATGTGTATAGGATGCACTGGAAATGATTCATTTGATCACTTTTAGTATTTTGACCTTGTTTGAAAGTGAAACTAGAGAATTCTAAACACCGGTTTTGTCCAGGCCCGATTTGGTCCAAAATGACGGTAACCATTTTCGCCTGGTAAGTTCTTTCTTGCATAATGTATGCCCCCATTATTTTGGATTGTTTTAAAGCTATGCTGTTCAATGATATATGGTGTTCTACATGAGAAACGCTTAGAAAGTGTGACAATTGAGGACTGAAACTGGTCGATTTACATGGAAACAAAGAAGGATTTTTTTTTGGTGTGTTGTAACCTAAACGATTATATATTAGACAACTATCTAAATATCATGAGAGCCCTGAGTCATTGGCACTAGTATCGCAAGCGTAAGTTGTTTTTTTATTTTATTTTATTCATAGTCGAACATAGAAAACACATACATTTTAAAGCTCGGATATCTTTTGTATTCTTTTATAACTATACTAGTTTAAGTCTTATTCAAATAAAATAAAAGATAAACACTAACAACAATCATTTGCGTTTCTAGTGCCGATGAAACACTTTAGTAACTCCCGACTGTCTATATATTAGTCAAATAGAAGTTATAATGTAATCGCATATAAGTTTAAACAAAAACCGACGAATTGTGAATAATAAAAATTACTTAAAGCCGCAATTACTAAATGAGAATAATCTATAACATCTCCTTTTCCTACAATGGTCTGGACTCAAAATCCAAAATCACACTTCAAACTTTTACTGTTTTTACCAATTGGTTTTGCCACGGTTAAATTCATATACAAGCCTAACTGCAATCTGAGAGATTGATTGTCAACTATGAACTACCAACATAAAGTAGCTTACATTTTATTGGTGTATTGGCATCCTTGATATATTAAACATAAAGTAGCTGATATTTGATTGGTTGAAATGGAACCATGAGCTAGCAAAACGTTTCACAGAACGCAGGATCGGTAAACGATGAAAGGAATATGAGTTGCCTGAATCGGCCCGTTAATTATGTAAATATATTCTGTTATTCTTTCTACTTTTACGGCCCTCGTGTTATTCTTCTCTGAATATTAACGTCCCTAAGTGAATCACTCTTAACTTGAACAGGGCAAATTAGATAAATCAAAAACTCGAAATACCACAGAGTACTGTTTGTATGATATGGGCCTGTTCATGAGAAAAATGTCCAATGTGGAATTTCTGAACAGTATATGGTTCAGATAAGTATGTAGATATCTGTTTTTATCAGAATCTACACAAGTTGACAGAATCTTCAAACGAGCTTTCTCCTGTAAAGTTATATATGTAAACAGCGTTTATCTTCAGCCCCGGTAGCTCAGTCGCTAGCGACGGGGACTGTCAATCCAGGGGTCGTGAGTTAGGACCACGAAAGATTAAAGATCAAACTAAAAAATACATGACATTGAAAAAGAAAGCCGTTTACAGAGGTCGTCCTACCAAGCGTATGTAAGTTAACATGTTAACAGTGTAGTTCGAGCAATATAAACATGCTGATCTGGATCTACACTTTTCACAGAAGCACATTTGTACCTTTCCGAACGATTTGCTCAGATATATTTCTGTCGGGTTTAGCGATTTAAGGGACATATTGCATCACCAAAAAGGGATATGGTACCAAGTTAATTCTCTATGAATGAAAATGAAAAATATAGAAGATAGTTGAAAACCAATTGATTGTGGCGAGAAAGAAATAGCACATTCGGGACAATTTCTCCTTTTGTCATAATTGTTTTTCAAAAGTTACCTGTTTCGGTTGATGTCAAAATACGTCGGTATTTTTTTGATACCAAAAATTGATACGATACTAGACTCGGCTATCGGTCTCTCTCTCTCTATGTCTGTCCTATCTCCCCTCTCTTTCTGTCTCGTGCGCTCTCTCTGTGTCGCTCTCTCGCTCGCTCTCTCTCTCTCTCTCACTGGTCTGTCTGTCTGTGTCCTCTCTGTCTCTGTGTCTCCCCCTATCTCTCTCTTACTGTCTCTGTCTATCTCTTTGTCTCTCTCTGTCTCCCCATCTCTCTCCTCTCTCTCTCTCTCTCTCTCTCTCTCTCTCTCTCTTTTTCTCTCT